>OX637283.1:3843671-4445171 GCA_951799465.1 Leptophobia aripa
CCTACAATGGGGCGGAAGGAATTTTCACATACGGACTTATCCAATACAGGCGATGATATCTATAAAAAAATATATATATAACTATGTAGGATGTTCTCTGTATTGCAATGACGGTATGACTGAGCCAGATGTAGCCTAACCTTAAGCTGGACGTGAACTCACCAGATTAGCGAGCGACACTTGAAGAAAAGGACCATGCCTTCACTGGCTAAGGCGGTTTATAACCTTATCAGTATTTTTACCGACTCAGGAGGCTTCAATTGCTGGCTCCATTTCGCGTATGATCACCCTAACGAATCGTTACCTTAGCTCCGCACCAGAATGTGACAATTTTTTGCTTAGGAATGATAGTGGACGAATATAAGTGATTCTTAGATTTGAGTATAATTTAAGTTTTATTGCTTCGGTCGTAAATAAATTTTGGCTACTGCCATGAGGTCGTATCAATATGCCCCAACGGCCGTGTAACGTCAGTTATGTCATATAACTTATGGTATGTGGTACTTACTTTTTTTAAAATGATAGCATACTCTTCCTTATCGAACACCTTTTGGCCCCAGCCCATGCTGTAACAGTTCGTCCCCGGCGGGGGTAACTCTTTTTCCAGACACGCACTCCCGACATGCGGTACGGAAATGTCAAACGGAGATACCATTATTAATAACGCTATGTTATTTTTTAATTCACCTGTAAATAAGATTTTTTATTTATTGATATATACCTAAACAAGAGGGCCTTGAAGGTTTTCTACAAAACTATATTAATTAATTAATTTAACGATTTTTTAATCGTAGTTTTGACTTCCAAGCTATTTATGTACTTATTACTAATAATAAGTCATTGTTTTAATTATTTTTTATTAAATCTGTCCCCAAACATCTTATGTACTAAATATGTTAACAAACAATAAAATTATAAGATAATAAAACATCATACACACAAAACAATTATATGGGAACTTTAAACAAAATTCCCATATAATTGTTTTGTGTATACCTTGTTTTATTATCTCACTAGCTTTCCGCCCGCGGCTTCGCCCACGTGTAATTTGGTTAAGTATATAGCGTTTTTTAATGATCTCGAAAGGGCTTTCTTTCACGGGCTAAAATCTTGTTACAATTGGAATTATATATAGCCTGTGTTACTCAGGGATGATGTAGCTTTACAGGATCGGATGATTCGGGGAAATCGAGGGCAACTTTCAAATTAACGTACAGGCAATTAATATTCTGTAAAGTTTGAACTGCATGGTAGTCATTACACAATGAAGCATCTTAATACCGCGATGGATACATTTGGCCTAAGTAGAAGTTCTTTAAAAACTCAACCTCGCACACTCAGTCACACAGCAACACCATTGCACACACTAATACACACACACACACACACACACACACACTTAAATGCTCGTAATTCACATAATATACTCCACTTGTTCATGTGTATATATTGTTATTCTTTTTTCTGATCTTAGATTATATTTCCGGTTCTATATTTTAACCTTATTTTGGCTTTATTTTTAATCTATTTTTATTGTGTAAACTGTTTTTGATAAGCTGTATGGGTTTAAGAAATAAAAGAATAAAATAAATCTAGGTTGATGACGCATTTCATCAACGCCACCTATCGAGCACATTGTTCAACACTTCAACCGCGCCCGCGCGCACTGCGTTATTTGTTATTTTTGTTACCTCTCATCAGTTTTAATATTAAGATTAACTTATATTTGAACATATTTAACAATATATAACTAATCAATCAATATAAGTGTTTAAAAATTTTGAAGCAGTGGTTGAAGAAAATTTTCAATTGACCATAACTTCTCTTTCTCTCAACCGATTTTGACAAAATAAACTTTTGACAACGCTCCCAATTATATGTTATCCAACTGTGAAAAATCCGCGTTCAAATCCATTCAGTAGTTTTCAAGTTATAACGTACCAGACAGACAGACAGACAAGAATTCCAAAAATTGTTTTTTTTTGTTTCTATGACTCTTCTTTAATTGCCTACTTTCAGTTTTTTGGAAAAATATTTAATGTACAGATTTTCGATTTTTACTGTCTTATTATTAGTATAGATAGATAAGTTTATTGTTTGTTAACATATTTAGCACATAAGATGTTTGAGGACAGATTTAATAAAATTGAATTACAGAATTTATCGTGTATAAATTTCGTATATAATTGTTTTGTTTTTTGTGTGTTCTTGTAGTTTAGCTTTTGTTATCTTATGTGTGCCCTATAAGCTCTCGCTCGTGAGTACGTTGCCGGCCTTTAAAGGAAAATTGGGAAATGAAGGGGTAGGGGAAGAGGACGGGGAGGGGAAAGGATGGGCACCGGAAGATCACACCGAACGAAACCTGAGTACAAAATAAACAAAGTCCATTTGTATCACTTCACGCCGATTTTCCGTGAGAGAGTGGTATTTCTCCGGCCGTGCCTGCCCATTCGGCTGAAACTCTAAGTAACAGCATGGCACTCCACTCAAAAAAAAACTCAAAATTTATTCAAGTAGGTCTCGATGAACACTTTGAATTGTAAATTTTTACACTACCACCAATTCGGAAGGCCCGTAACCTTCCGATAATAACCGGCAAGGACCAATTCAAATAATTAAAGCATTGTAAGGCTACTCAAGAATTAAGCTGAGCTATTTCAAGATTATAAGGATCTTTGCCCTCTATATTTAGGGGGCAAAGATCCTTTGAATATATATTAAAATATCCTATGAATATTGTTTAACTGTAAGGCTTTGTAAGCTTTGCGACGTCACTTGCTCTAAGGTAATGTTAAACTTACGTCTATTAAAATCTGGATGTAAAACAATAGTTTGAACCTCTCTTTCCTGATATGGGTATACTTCTTTTATTGTTCTCGTGTCCCATTCACCAGCACGACATTTTAACTGCAATGTAACTTAATAATTAATTGTAGTTTATTTGTTAATTAAACGCTAAAAATAAAAGAGGATTTAGAGAAAGTGAAAGAAGGACACATTAACAAACACACACATTTAAAAAATAACGAAGAAACACACAGACAAAAAAAATTAAAACACTACCTGATTTGCCTGCAGCTGGTGAACCTTATGCGCCGCGGTCATTACCACGTTTCCATTAATCAAGGAACCACCACCCATATAATTGCTTTTTTTCCAATCTTCATGGTTTTTGCTTAAATATTTATATAATATATATATATATATATATATATATGTATATTATATATATTACAATATTTTGTAGATATTTATTATTTGTAGATAATATTACAAACAATTGGCGCTGTGCAGCGGTTTGTGACAACTGGGGGCTGCTGAAGATCAGTGGTGTGGAATACTTGAACACAAATGCTGAGCAGCACCCCATTTGGCGCACGCCCGCGGCACTTGCGACAATGCAATGTGTTTATTTTTAGTTAATTTTAATTTTGTACTTATAATTTATTGTGATGTTGTGTGTCGTGTGTCCAAATAAACATATTTTCTTTCTTTCTTTCAAATACAGTGTAAACTTAACGGCACTGAAGGGACTGTGCATTGCGTTATAGAGAATGTTTAAATGGACAGAAGAAAAATCATTTGTATGGTATACAAGTTATACCAAATAAAGCCTCGATTTCGACTCTATAGAGAGTTTGTCGTTAAATCGAGTGTTACGTGGAGTTAACACTGTAACACATGTAAAAAGAAAACCAAAATGTTGTTAAAACATATAAACAATATATATACCTAAGCCCCAGTGGTGGCGTAATTATATGTATGATGAGATGTGGTGATGGATCGTGTGTATGTTGTGGGTTTCTGCATCAGGCCTGATCCAAAGCTTAAAAGCTTTGCGTAGTAAAATTACAATTTACAAAACAGAATAGTGAGATGAAGTGTGTGGTCGTAAATTTTTTGGAGTGATGGAGTTCCAACTTCCACCACTAAACGAGTAATACTTAATTCTACTTCTTTCGAACTGACGAACTATGGAATTAGCTTCAAGTGTTGGTTCATTATACTCCATACAACAGAGCAAAGTGATAACTGATCGAGTGGTAAATAGATACATATCGCTTACGTTAACAACGCAACCATCCAAGGGTACTCCCCAAAATCAGCATACATAGTAGACTTTTTCATAAAAGAAAATGGTGATGGATTACTATAACCACAATCGTCCGGTTTTTCCTTTTTGGTTGTTGGTTTTTCCGTTGTGGTTAATATGTTTTCTATAGCGCAACATTTTTCCAGGTAGTGACACGTTGATATTCTGAAAGTTTAAAGACAAGTCTGTAGACCACAAATTCCCATTTAAAACAGTCAATCTTAATATGTCGTATATCAAAGAAAATATTTATTTATTTATTGAATAAGGCACACCAACAACACACATACAAACATAACCCGAACAAAATTACAAAAAAAAAACACACACAAGGCATGTGTGTGCATAAATTATAGGGATGCACAGCATTACAGGTATACAATTTTAAAAAAACAATCATATATAAATAATAAAATATTTAAGGTCGTGTAGTGAAGTTCATATGAAACTTTTGCCCGCGACTTCGGTCACTTGGTTTTCTACAAAATGGCAGAGTTCTGGTGAATTTTTTACACAAGCTTTTATGATCCCCTATTTCGAGCCCTACAATCTTTTTTTCTAAGTAGTCTTTGTCCTTTCTCAAAGTTCATTCTATTGACGTCGGTTCAGTAGTTTAAGCTTGAAAGCGTAATATAAACTCAAACTCAAAAAATCTTTATTCAAGTAGGTCTTTATAAAGACACTTTTGAATCGTCATTAACACTACCACCGGTGCGGAAGGCAATCATCTACCGAGAAGAACCGGCAAGAAAGTCGATGGCTGCTCTTTTAAAATAAACAATTAATACAAAATTGTGTTAGTGACAAGTAAAATAACAAAGCATTGTGAGGCTACTCAAGAATTGAACTGTCCCGATGCTGAGCCAATTGCCGACACATTAAAGGGATCTTTGTCCTCCAAATATTTATTTACGTTTACGTTATACAGACAGAGTTACTTTCGCATTTATATTATTAGTATGCATAGCCCGATGTTAAATCAATAATTTATATCGTTAGTCTGTTTCAACTGAATCGTATGATTCGTGGGTTTGGCGGGAAATCAAATGCACAGACTAAGTCAAACATGTAAAAGTCTTGCATGGTTCTTGATCGATTAGACCAATTAGGCTTTACTATATGATATACTTAATTCATATTTGTATTAATATATTAAGATAGTTATAAAATCCGTTTTGTCATTAAAAGTAAAGGGTTCAGTGACAGTAGTGCTAGTGTGAACACATACTTCGCACCCTTTGCACCTGTCTTATTATATTTTAAGTATTCCTTTATCGTGTGGGTTGTCTGGAAGAGATCGCTTATTATCGATAAGGCCGCCCGTTGCTCTTATATGTACTAACATCTGTTAACGTCATTTGCTTCAAGTGCTTAATTGCGATAAAGTGTTAAATAAATAAATAATAAAATTACATCACAAAAGAATCTATCAATGTGACAAGCGGAAGTGTCAAGAATTTTTTTTTTAAAGGAGGTTGATTCGACAAAGTATTTATATGCCACAACTATAACACTATGTATATATACCTATACACGTCCAGTTTGGATAGATCAACTTCAGTCTTTTCAGAACACTTGGACACGTCCACACAACGGCCCTGCTTCTTATCGTCTGTTGTACAAGCATCGTTCTGTACTGAAATATTAATGGTAAAATCAAAAATATCTTTATTCATATAGGTAACTAAGGCACACTTAGAATCGGGAACTGCCAGTTCCCAAATCGAAGGCGTAGAGCGGACGAGAAAAACTGACAAGAAACTCTCCGCCACTCCTTTAAATCGTAAGCGCATGTTTCACAGTACGGTTGTAAAGATCTGCAACCATCACACCATGCACCAGCCAATGCGTCAATATCTATATTAAATAAAAACAATAACCTTTACTTTAGCGAAATGGGAGCACACATTTACCTTATAGTGAGAACAACCAGCAAACACGCTAAACCAGGAAAAATGATTAGCATAGCAATAAAATGAATAGCATAGACCAGGCAAGGTAAGGCAGTAAGTGATCTTTAACACTTTGTGTCCTGCTCGTTTGCCCGTTGTCATCTTCGCCCACATTTGCTCCTTATAGTGAGTGTGCTATCATTTTTAAGGTCAAGTCAGGTGACTTAAAAGCTGATTGGAGCTAATCGCTAGGTATAAAAATGCTGTTACTTAGTCATATTTTAATTTGGAATAATTGTGACGTTATTAGGATGTGACGAATCTGTAGGTGCGAACTTAGCTAAATACGACGCCTTCTCATGCGGCAGATAGTCTACTCTGAACCATTGCACTGTACACCTGTGTCAAATAAATATCATCTAGTTTTACTGTGACATTTCCTGCTAGTGGGCCAGGCAATGAATTAGAATGATCCAAAGTAACGCCTAATATCCTAATAATCAATAATAAACTAATTTGTCTAAATAAAACTATATATTTATTTTACCTTTGTGGATCGTGCTGGGGTTCAAAAATGTTGCTGCTGACGTTACGACCAACACCCAGCATAGCATCAGAAATCTAGAATATAATGTCTAGATTTAATTCGATTTTATAAAATAGTCCCGAGTGTTTATTAATAGATGAAAACATTTTATTGTTTGTTTATAATTTAGAAACGTGTTTTATTTTGTCTGTTTCTATATACAATATAAGCTATATCGAGCTAGTTTTTACTTTATTTTCTGTCGATTTTTATTTCAATTTTAAAAGCTATATATTTTATTTGCTTTGCTTAATTTTTGTATGCAATTCAAACTCATTTATTTCAATTGCAACATACATACAAATAAAAAAACGGAAGGCCTTCTTCGCTGAGCATATGCTTATAAAACAGCCAGCTAAGGAAGCTGGGCACGACACTTTTTAACTATACTAGCGTATCTTATAATAGATCACCACTTTCATTCTAAGTGTTACAAAACATATTAACGTAATTTTTAACCCACTTCAACATTTGGTCGGCTAGTGAACCTTAAATGTATTTTTAAGCTGGTAGTATTATATTTCATTGTTTATCTATATTCCATTTCATATATACATCATGTATGTCTTTAAATGTTTAGGAACATATATTTATAAAAATAATAATAAAAACAGTCCCTCCCCATTATTTAACTTTAGCACTAAATATTAGTAAACTAGGCTAGACTCAAATCGTCCTAAGTCATCGTAAATGAGACAATTAAAAAAATAATAAGTCTAGCCATAAATACTGTTATAATTAAAATATAAATAAAACGTAACATTTGTAATATGTATTTTTTATATGATTTATTGTTTTCTTATAATAAAATTGTATTAGCCCCATACCTGAATATGAAAAAAATAAATAAAAAACATAGTAACCTTACTATTAAACCATAAACAGCAGAGTTATAAAATACACACACTACACGTGTATAATCCGTCTTTAAGTTCGCAAAATATTTACTGTCAAATATCGATATTAAAGATTTAAACGAAATTTATTTAAAAAAAAACATACCTCGTATTTAAACTCATTTCTCAGAGTCTTTCAATTCAACTGAAATTTTAAAACAAAAACATATTTAACGGGTTATCAGAGGCCAACATGTATAGGGCTGTCCAAAAACGAATAAAATTAATTGAGTCTTTGAAACCAGGTGCTGACATCTGGCGGAGAAAGACTATTTCTCCAAAAAAAATTTTGTGGCGGTGACTCGACCTTCCTGGTGTTTCATTCCTACTCGGTAAAATCTCACTACTTCCGCGGTATCAGATTTAAGCAATGGCCGTTCGCAGTAGCTGCCATTAAATATTCTCACCCTCTTGTTCGTGTATGTCTCCGTGGAGTGATAGATTTATTGCTCCAGATCCCATCTGTTTTTTTTTAAACTTAGCGTAAGAACCCCTGCGCCATATCTCGCCCAAATTAACCACTTTTTAATTAATGCCACTCAGGCACTCCTCCTGTTTATGCAGCCTGAAGTCCTTACACAATCCTGTCAATCTTAAACTAGAAAGTGCTTAAGCAATTTAATTAATAAATATGAGGAATCAAAGTCAAGCCTCGCCAGGGTTCAAATGTTTTATTACAAGTCTACAAACTGCTCTGAGTTGCAGGTGTAACTTCTCCTTCTAAAATATTAGCGTCAGCCCTAGGCATAACCAAATTAAGGAGGATAAATTATCACGTTAAAACCATATTTAATTGTTGTAGACTAATAATGCGGCGTTTTCCTTGTTTTTCGGGTGTTTATGTGTGTGTGTGTTCTTTATCGATTTAAAATATATTTAGTGATAATAAATTTAGTATGCTCAAAACCGGTGTGTTTACCGCGTGTTTACTTGGTTGCAATAATTATAACTACATCTAGCCTACATATTTAAATGTTTATAAAATAACCCATATATGTTTTAACATGCTTTAGCATTCTCTGGCACCATAATAAAAAAGTTTATTATTTGAATATTAACTCAGAGCGTTTCGTCCTTCAAGGCTATAGCTCGCTTCTGACTTCAGGAGTCGGATTTCTCTTCAGCTCAGCTCGGGCTTCTTGGCGAGCTTAGCTCAGTGGTGACTTGAAGGCGCCATTGGCTAAATGATGTTGTATGCTGACGAGAGATCTTCGTTAGCATGATTCAGGACCGATGACATTATTGCTTGTAGTTAAGTTTAAAGCAGAACAGAAGAGAATCAGATTAGCATATGCGTTACGTCCTATTTCAAACATTACTGTAAATTTATGGGTACCTATGTAAATTTATAATTTAGAAACGTGTTTTATTTTGTCTGTTTTCATATACAATATAAGCTATATCGAGCTAGTTTTTACTTTATTTTCTGTCGATTTTTATTTCAATTTTAAAAGCTATATATTTTATTTGTTTTGCTTAATTTTTATATGCAATTCAAACTCATTTATTTCAATTGCAACATACATACAAATAAAAAAACGGAAGGCCTTCTTCGCTGAGCATATGCTTATAAAACTGCCAGCTAAGGAAGCTGGGCACGACACTTTTTAACTATACTAGCGTATCTTAAAATAGATCACCACTTTAATTCTAAGTGTTACAAAACATATTAACGTAACTTTTAACCCACTTCAACATTTGGTCGGCTAGTGAACCTTAAATGTATTTTTAAGCTGGTAGTATTATATTTCATTGTTTATCTATATTCCATTTCATATATACATCATGTATGTCTTTAAATGTTTAGGAACATATAAATACTGTAAATTTATGACTACAACCTTAGACATACCCTCGTTATTCCACCCTATCACTCCTCCTTTTAAGAAACTCTTAGTTTCCGCTACAAAGCTTTGGAAC
Organism: Leptophobia aripa; assembly: GCA_951799465.1. NCBI lineage: Eukaryota > Metazoa > Arthropoda > Insecta > Lepidoptera > Pieridae > Leptophobia > Leptophobia aripa. The sequence continues at coordinate 3,853,059 of OX637283.1, forward strand.
TTCCTCCCCGTTTCCATACCATCATCCCTTAACTAACATCTTTAAAGTCTCTTCTTCAAAAGCATTTATTGTACGTAATGTAATTATTGATATTTTTAGTTTCTAATATTATAAGTATTCTTTCATTTTGTGGGTTGCCAGATAGAGCTTATTAGCGATAAGGCCGCCCCGTTGATCATATATGATTAAGTGCAATCAAGTGTGAATAAATAAATAATCAATTGACATATTGTGTCATGCGCGTGCGCCTGTATTTTTGTATGTGCGCCATCCTGTATTTTTTCATAGCACGCGTCAAAACAGAAGAGTGAAAAAAAATGTAAAATCAAATCCAAGTCCATGTAATGTACACATGGAGTAGAAACTTTTGCAAGTGCACAGGCGCTTATTAAGGAATTAAGTAGGCGCCTGGTAGTCAGTACCGGTGTTCCAAGAGCTGGTGCTTTCCTTGCTCAGCGTATAAGCATCGCGATACAGCGTGGAAATGACGCCAGCATTGTGGCTACTCTGCCTCAGGGACCAAACTTTTTAAATTTTGTTTTACTTTTGTGTTTTGTTTTATTTCATCAACTATACCAGCTGTACAATAAAATAAAAGGATGGAGTTAAAAAAATACTAAACTAAAACTAAATTTTAAGTAAGGTCATTGAGTGGGAGTGCCATGTTGTTACTTAGACTTTCAGCCGAATGGACAGGCACGGCCGGAGAGATACCACTCTACAGAAAACCGGCGTAAAGTGATACAAATTGGACCTTGTTAATTGTCAAGCAAACACCATAACAATTGTGAATGTTTATTTATTAATAGTAAATGCTTTTATTAAGGAATTGAAAAAATGAATACATAAATACAAATGGGACAGTTAATGCGTATCAAGGTTTTACAATTTAAAGGATACAACCAAATTCTCTTCGAGAAATTGCCTTTCGATCCAATGTACCACGGTTTTTAAATTGACGTATGCGGCTGGTAGACTGGTGCCGCATTCCACACCAAACGACACCATACCGTACACGACAAAGCGTGATTTTGCACCATGAGACTAAAAAAATGACAATGAGCCAATGTTTAGTTAGATGTCAAACTGTCTTTCCTCCAACATTGATTTTGTTCCTATTGATGTAGAGACTTTTGGACCATTTGGGTAAAAGTGATCTGGCGCAAGTACTGGTGCAACAAGAGCTGGTGCTTCTTCGCGTATAGGATAATGCCAACATTAGCTCGCGTAGCAGGCTTCACTTAGATTTAAGACGATTCAAAATGGTCCCATGTATTTTAATGGACAAAATATTTTGACTTTGATCACTATTGCTATCACTATTTGTTTATATAAGTTGTAGTAATTAAGTTTTTATTTTAAAGTGGTATTCAATAGATATTATTATTATGTGATTACTATTGGAACACAAACTATTAGATAACCGCCCGACTAATGTTAGAACTGATCCTCTGATTGGGGTTTTAAATAAATATATTTCGTAGGTCTTTATTTGAATAACAGAATTATTAAGACCCGTAAATGTGTTTCCACGACGAATGATTAAACCGAACTGAAGTTAATCTATTGCATGACAACCTAAGTACTTTGCCTAGGATGTTGACTTAGCAAAGAGTCATCAACAACTTACAGGGATGTATTATAACAGACCTGATATTGTCTGTTGTCTACTCACCGAAACATGGCATGAAAGTGATGATCCACCATCACCAGTGCATGTATCAAACCCCTTTATACCTCCAGCACATAACAGTGTGTTATGCAATCTGTAAAACCTTCCAAGCCGCGATCCCTGAAGGGAATGTTCACAAGAATTCCGCTCCACAATTGGTAATGGTACCTAAAATAAAATCAAACAATCTATATTTCGCCATTCCCGTGATAACGGCTTTTTATTCTCCCATGTGATGTTGCAAATCTGACAGATCCTGTCCTATTGTAGTGTTAAGGAATGAACGATGAAAAATCTCGAGCCCTAAATTCTAAGACAAGGGTTTAAATTAAACACCCAGTCTGTTCTGTGTATCTCTAAGACGATTGAACTTGACCTTCTATAGTGTATTCCACTGGTTCTTGCTCTATTAATCTATGGAATGTGTCAAAGAGCTTGTCAGTATATTAATATACTGATGTTACATAGTAAGACAATGTTATATAATGTATAATCATATCTTTAAATATGATTATACATGAATTTGTTAAAACCTCTTTTGTGATATAAATTCATTAGAACCTCTTTTTGGTTAAATGAATTGATTAGATGCCTTTTTGTAATAACGTTCGATAGCTTTTGTTCAGTCGCAGGACTAAAGCCTTTTTACGTGGAAACTATTTTAATTTCTTTTTTTTTTGTTCCTTTTGTCATTGGCCATTTACAATTTTTCTTTTGTTTTAAAATTTGTTCTAATGTCACGGAATTATCTCACGTACAATACAATTAATGTAATAATTTAATTTATATAAACTAATGAAGTCAGATTAATTATATTCCGGATGGAAACACTTTTGTTATTTCGGTGGTGAGCGGCCATTCTGGGTCTGATTGGCGAACGAGATAAGTATTACTTATTATTATTAAACAGTTACTTGTAGTAAATATAACTGTCATGACAATGATCACTGTGTTTGGTTGATATTGCAAATTATATATGTATTATAATCCTGACAATAGATAATTAAGCATAATATATAATGATGCAATGAGAAATATAAGTACTTAACAGTTAATTAATATAGAGAATAGACAAAATATATGTAACAGGCTCGTCTTAATTACCTTAGTACCTTTCTGTCTTTTTTGCATCATATATTTAAATACATTGCTTTACGCGTCTTACGGACTAAGTCCACTTCATATCCAAGACATTGTAACTGGTGTATTAAGAACTATAAGATATTCTATCTAGAAATACCAACCTTCTTTAACAAGACAGCGTATTTGTTGTCATCATTGAAATCTTTACCCCAACCCATGCTAAAGCAAGTTGCGTCTGCTTTCGGCTCATCAAAGTTCAAACAGGCAACGCCCACGTGCGGATTACTCAGATCGAACGGTGAAAATGTAAACACAAGTGCAACATTATTCGCTGACGTGCCTAAAATAATAATAACAGTTAATATATATATATTTTTTATATATAGAAGAGGGGGCAAACGAGCAGGAGGCCTACCATGAAGTCACTGCCCATAGACACTCAGAAGGCTGGTAGCTCGTGAGTGGGTTGCCGGCCTTTAAAGGAAATTGGGGGGTAGGGTAAGAGGACGGGGGAGGGGAAAGGATGGGCACCGGAAGATCTCACTCACCGAACGAAACGCGAGTACAAAATGAACAAACTCCAATTGTTTCACTTCACGCCGGTTTTCCGTGAGAGAGTGGTATTTCCCCGGCCGTGCCTGCCCATTCGGCTGAAACTCTAAGCAACAGCATGGCACCCCCACTCAAAAAATACAGTTAATACCTATTGATTACAAAAACTAATGTTTACAAACATACCTAAAGAGAATTCCTCGTGGACGAGAATCTTACGAACGTCCTTGTCTTGGTGGTTATAAAGTTCGTTCGTGGTCCGCGTATCCCATTCGCCAAGACGGCATTTTAACTGTTGATAAATCGGAAGGTCAAATAAGAAGAGTCATCTGTTCCTATTGGAGTATTGACTTGAGGAATTCGTGTTTATCTCTTCCACATGTCAGTATCAGCAGAAAATATATTTTATTTTTTTATAGAAGGCGGGGGGGGAGGGCAATCGAGCAAGAAGCCCACCATTAAGGTGAAGTCGTCCGCCCACAGACACTCACAAGGCTGGGAGCTCGTGAGTACGTTGCCGGCCTTTAAAGGAAAATTAGGAGATGGATGGGTAGGGGAAAGGATGGGCACTGGAAGATCTCACTCACTCGAACAAAGTCCAATTGTATCACTTTACGCCGGTTTTCATATTATTTTTATTGAGTGGGAGTGCCATGCTGTTACTTAGAGTTTCAGCCGAATGGGCAGGCACTGCCGGAGATATACCACTCTCTCACGGAAAACCGGCGTAAAGTGATACAATTGGACTTTGTTCGAGTGAGTGAGACCTTCCAGTGCCCATCCTTACCCTCCGACTATTCGTGATTTGGTCTAAGGAGAACTTCTTTTAAAAAAAACTAAGATTCAACCTCGCACACTCACTCACACAGCAACACCATATTACACACTTATACACACACACACTTAAATGCTCGTTCTCCACTTGTTCATAGTTGTTGTTTTTGATGTTTGATTTGCTTTCTTGTACTATGTTTTAATCTTATTTTGGCTTTCTTTTTTTTTTTTTTATTCTTTATTGTGTAAACTTTTTTGATACGCTGTATGGGTTTAAGAAATAAAATAAATAGAAATAAACTAATGTTTTTTTTAGAAAATCCCGCATTTTTTTGATTATTGAATAAATTATTTAAAAAAAAAACCTTTTTACATACTAAATTCGCGTTGTTATCAATGTTCCTCATTCTGTGCGCCACAGTCATCACAACAGAAGCATGAATCAATGTACCACCAGCCAAATAGTCCTTTGGGTCCCAAGCTTGGTTCTGATTCACTTTCCTAGAACGGGCATTTTAATGTGTCTGTCGTAAATCGAAACCTTTTATTTGTTAAGTAATCTGATTTTGTGGTGGTTGCATGAAATTCACAATCTTACATAAAATAAGTGATATTTATTGTTTTATTCGTTGTATAACAGAATGTATTAATAATCTGAGACAAAAGAGATACAATTTTTAACATAATTTAAGAAAAGAGACAAAAATATAAACAAAGTTGTTTAAAACAGTTCAAAATTGTACTTTTAAAAGTTCGCAAAACTAAAATAAGCAAATTTGTATAGTTTAAAAAAATCTACCTCATCATGGCAACCATCCAAGGGAATTCCCCATATTGGGCGTATTCATTTGAAGAGTCCCTAAATGTGAAGGCTCCAGGGTTACTCCATCCACATCCCATCGGTTTTGGTGGTATGACAGGCGCAGTGCCAATATCGCTCTTAATCAAACGACTGATCGGACAGTATATTTTCATGTAATGGCAACTATTCGCCTGTCTGTGAAAGTTTAAATAAAAAACATTAGGTAATAGGTACCTTTAAAACTTTTCACACACTCGGACCTTTTAAAAGTTTTATTTTATTAAAGTGTTATAGTATTTTATAAATCAATGTTAATTGAATATTTCGCGGTTATGATAAGGTTATTGAAATTGGGGATGATAGTTGTGGAGGCGGCTGAACGGAAGAGAGAGCATTCCACTACAAATCCACTGCGGGTTGGGAGACATGGAGTAGGAGAAGGTATGCCAACCTTCTTCCTCCGATATAGACAACTATTATATTAGCAGCCGCTGGTTGAGTGCCACCCCAGGGAACTTTCAATGCGGTCTTGTAGGTTAACGCGAGGTGGTGTTAGTGGGTATTGCCCACCTCGTCTCTGAAAAGCAGAGACTCTAGCGTGGGTTGAGTCCCACGTATCCCTTATCCTTTGGCACCAGGGTATGCGGAAATGCATTTCCACCTCGAAAAAAAAGGGGTCTGATAGTTGTGTTAAAATTTCACAAGAATTCATTTATTAACCGATCTCCCGAATTCCCTTTTTATTCAAAGCACACGGACGAAGTCGCGTGCAAAAGCTAGTATGTTATAAATTTATACGTAGCCTCAAATTTAGGAACGTTCATTTTTTGTTTTATTTCTGTGTGTAGAGTTCTCTTTAGTTTTTTGTTTTATATATGACTAGCTTTCCGCTCGCGGCTTCGCCCACTTGTAATTTGGTTAAGTATATAGTGTTTTTTAATGATCTCGACAGGGCTTTCTTTCACGGGCTAAAATCTTGTTACAATTGGAATTATATATAGCCTGTGTTACTCAGGGATGATGTAGCTTTACAGGATCCGATGATTCAGGGAATTTGTTGGGGTTGTGTTTGTGTGTGTGTTGTTGGTGTGCCTTATTAAATAAATAATGCCAGTTGGTTCATTTATGGCTTTGGGCTCACGCTTCGAATCTGTACGATCCTACCTCGTGGCCAAGGACAAGGTTTTGGATGTTATTGTTTAAAATACCTATACACATCCATTTTGGCCAAATCAACGTCATTCTTGTCCATGCATTCAGAGAGTTTCACACATTTACCGGGCTCACGTTCACCTTCTGTTGTACTCTCAGCTTGTTTTTCTGTAAAGGATTTTCTTAGTTTTTTTACCAAAATTCACAAAAAAATTCTCTCGCTGATGAATTGATTATACATAAAACACATATACTTGTACATAAAATAAATTAATTACAATTTATTTTAATGAGAGGACACTCACGCTATCATCTCGTTGTATAGAAGATCTTGTTTTTAAAATCGGTTTGGTGTTGGCGGGTCCAGACAACAGTTAAGCGTGAGTGTCCGGGTCTAGTCTATTTTCTGCTGTACATTGTACAGCTCTTTCAGCATAACATTAGCATTCAGGAGTTCATGAGATAAAACTCTCTCGAAGATTAAATCGCATACAATGAGTTATTAGTAAAAGTAGAGTAGAGTAAGTGTAGACTAGAGTAGAGTAAGAGTGATATTTTTCATTTGTTTTGCAAACGAAAAATTATTAAAAAAAATCAATCGATTTAAACAATTAATGTTCTGTGGCACACGAAGAAATCAACACCAAAGTTAAGTCGATATATGCCAACACGTACATTGTCGTGATGAAAAACTTGGGGACCTAAAAAAAAAAAAAGCGTTCCTCATCCTTAAAGGGCCGGCAACTCCTCTTGTATGCCTCCTGGCGTCGCAGGTGTCCATGGACGGCGATTTGCACATCACTCGAAGTGACCCGCCTGCTCGTTTGCCACCAAAAAAACCAAACGTCATACGAAACCCGAATTGCCCCATTACAAATTACCTTTTGTAACAAAAATATATATTTTTTTCCCCTAGCTTCGTATATATAAGAAATTGATACGGAAAAGATATAACCTGTTGTAGTTGACCCAATATTTGGGACAATACTATTAATCCAATTATTTGTTATTATGTCCACTTTCGACTGTCCGTGACACCCGACGATAAGCACACATAACGCCAAGAAATATCTGAAAAAAATCATTATTTTTGAAATAGATTGACGAATAAGCAAACTTTGTTGATTATTCGCCTTTCGCCTGGGAGAGTCTTGGGAGTAATGTCTGCCTACTGACAACTAAAAGAATGTTTACCATATAGGAATATCATCCATATCATTGGGAATTGTGAGTTTGTGGCTTTTAAAATGTAGGTAAACATAGTCGAAAATTTATATATACAAGTCAAAAAGTCGTGGAAAGAGACAAATTGTTCACTTTACACTTGCATTTACAACCAGTTATCAAATCAAGTGTGTGAGCGGACGAGAACTGGCGAAAAACACAACGCCAGTTAATTGCCAAGTATGTTTCACAGAACGGTTATTTTTATTACTTTTATTTACATACAATTCCCATCATCTCCATGAACTTTTAATGCTTAGTTGATAACAAACCTTTTGTCAACAAGTCCGCGGGCATTTCTCGAGTTGGAATGTATTAAATTTCAATAAAATTATTTTTAATTGCATCTTTGACATAGTGAAACCTCACATCAATATACTTATTATAAAATATTATAAACAGTCCGACACCTGTACGTTGCCGGAACACAACACTGATACTTTCATATCGTTCGCGACGGTGATTTCTGATAACTTCGGTGAATAATTCGCATTGTTAATCCAGTCCTTATTAGCCGTCATGTGAACACTTGCACCGCTGTCGACGTACCATTCACTTTTATTATATTCTCCATTCAAAAATACTACGCTAAAAGCATTCAATTGCTTATTTTTTAGCAAAAATGGACACTGACACTGGCTTAATGACGTAAAGAGCAACTTGTTAACATTTATAGCATGACACTAGTGATGTGCTGATTCGATTATTATGATAATCGACTAATCGATTATCCTAAAAATAATGATCGATCATTAATCGATTATGCTTGATTACTTGTAAGTTGTAACTAGTAGGGAACGCCTGCGGCTTCGCTCGCGCAGAATATGGTTTTCATAATATACCACAGGAACTCTTAAATTTTTCGAGATAACGACGAGGCATGGCACTCTCCCTCCCACAACTATGTGCATATCAAATATCATCCAAATCGGTCCAGCATTTAAGATGCAAAAGAAAGACAAACAAACACACTTTCGCATTTATTAAAATAAATTTATACTTTTTATAAAGTAAGGATTACACATTAAAATATGTAGCTGAAGATATCCTAATATTAGTTTTTTCAAAATCGATTACGTAAACGGTAATCGATTATAACTGATTATGTTCATAATCGATGAATCGATTATTAATAATCGATTCCGCACACCATTACATGACACGGTCTTGTCACTTGTAACTTTTGAGGTTAACACTTTTGAAGTGACGCCAAATTTTTTCAATTCATGTTGTGATGTTTTCGTAGCAAGGATTTAGAACGTAGAACTCGAACTCAAAATATCTTTATTCAAGTAGGTCTTTATAAAGACACTTTTGAACAGTCAATTTTTAGCACCTGTTCGGAAGGCAAGAAACTCGATAGCTGCTCATTTAAAATAAACAATTAATACAAAATTGTGCTACTGACAATTAAAATAACAAAGCATTGTAAGGCTACTCAACAATTGAACTGTCCCGATGCTGAGCCAATTGCCGACACATTAAAGGGATCTTTATCCTCTAGATATCCGTTTACGGTATAGTATACCTTTTCAACCAAAATACCCTTTACGCGCGTTTTAAATTTGTTGGGAGTCAATTTGGTTATAAGTGCTGGGACTTTGTTATAAAAACGTATGCTCATACCTACAAACGATTTATGCACTTTACTAAGGCGAGAATCAGGCACATAATTTTTTCTCTATTTCTTGTGCTGTGGTCGTGTTTATCTCCACTAAGTGAGAAAAACTGTTTAGTTTTATGTCGAACATAACTTTAAGTTTCTGCCATAACTCTAAAGGTGAATTTTTCTTTAATGTGCACGTCACAATTCTGGATCTGTTCGCCATGTTTTGAAGCACCAACAATTTCACAACTGCATAGATCCACTCGTAATTTTCGCGACCTTCGAGTTTCGGAATGCTTTGAATATTAACAGCCATGTTATCTAGAAAGTTCAACTATTATCAACTGTAATCAAGTATGATTTATAAAAATATATGTAATTGCACCTATTAAATAAAACACGTTGGATTTTCTTAACTCAATGACTTTTATTTTTAACAGTGTAACAATGTACACATAGGTAACGCTACTAATACAGAGTATAAAATTTACATTTTGTTATTACTTATATAAGACTAGCTTTCCGCCCGCGGCGTCGCCCACGTGTAATTTGGTTAAGTATATAGCGTTTTTTAATGATCTCGACAGGGCTTTCTTTCACGGGCTAAAATCTTGTTACAATTGGAATTATACATAGCCTGTGTTACTCAGGGATAATGTAGCTTTACATGTACAAATGTTATCAACATCCTCTGTATCTGTGGACTTGATGTTTATTTACCATTTACGTGATTATTTTTTTGTTCGGTAGGGGGTACTTTCAAGTTGGTCCCGTAGTCAGGATCCGATGATTCAGGGAAATCGAGGGCAACTTTGAAATTAACTTACAGGCAATTACTTTTCTGACAATTTTATATTCTGATAGTCATCTTATGTGGATGATGGAAGGTAAAACTCCTCAGCGGTTAAGGGTTAAAAGAATATTCTTACGAAGTTATACGTACTTGTGAGGTTATTACTTATTAGTTTGACCAAATAATAAAAGGTAAACCTCATTAACGTTAAGGATGTAGGTGGATAAATGGATGCGGACAAACTTCTCTTTCGTTTCCTTTTACTTGTTTGTATGGGTAGTGTTAACTCAAAATAATCATAGGGTAAAACGTCAATGAAAGTTTGAACTGCATGGTAGTGGAGCATCTTAATACCGCGATCTATTGGATTGGATTGGATATTTGGCCTAAGTAGAAATTCTTTTAAAAACAACTAAGACTCAACCTCGCACACTCACTCACACAGCAACACCATTGCACAAACTAATACACACACGCACACTTAAATGCTCGTACTTCGATGCTTTATTTTTAATATATTTTTATTGTGTAAACTTTTTTTGAAAAGCTGTATAGGTTTAAGAAATAAAAAAAATAAAATAAATCTAGGTTGAAGACGAATTTAATCAACGCCATCTATCGAGCACATTGTTCGACACTTCAACAGCGCCCGCGCGCACTGCGTTATTTGTTATTTGTTTTACACATTGAAGGATATTTATATTATAATCTACAACTAATCAATCAATATAAGTGTTTAAAAGTTTCAATTGAACATAACTTCTTTTTCCGTTAACCGATTTTGAAAAAATAACGTTTTGACAACCTAATTATATGTAATCCAACTGTGAAAATCGCGTTCAAATCCGTTCAGTAGTTTTGAAGTTATAACGTACCAGACAGACAGACAAGAATTCCAAAAATAGTTTTTTTGGTTTCTATGACTCTTCTTTAATAGCCTCCTTTCAGTTATTTGAAATATTTAATGTTACAGACATTCGATTTTTACTGTTTTATTATTAGTATAGATTACTTATATAAGATCGGGCAAATGAACAGAAAGCACACATTAAAGGTGAAGTCACCGTCCATAGACACACATTTTATGTCTTATAAGTTATCACGTCAGATTAACCTAAGACTATTCTAGACTACTTTAGTATGACCTAGATCCTAGTGCATATCTGAAGCTTATACTTGAAATTTTAATAGAATTTATTGGTTTAAAAACTGTACATATATGCAAAAACTGGAGATACAAACGAAGGAGAAGCAATATTTTTTTGTATGGTTGTATTGTATTGTTAAAGCAAATTTTGTTAAAGCTCTTGGTATTAAGGAAATACTTAAAGTTGATATGACAAAGCATTGTGCCTTTGGGTTTCATGCCGGTTTTCCCATTAGATGTAGGAACAGCAGTAGTTTAAATATATAATTCAAATAGAATGTTCTAACAACAAATTGGTACTTAAATAGAAAAAGCAAACCTTATAGCTTCGAGAAGAAGAACTTGGAATAGACTCTTGGCCTGTAGGCTAGACATAGACGATAAAGAATTAAGTACAAGCAACCAATGAGCTGATGGTTGCTGGTCGAAATATGGCTAAGCACTAAGCTAAGCACCAAACTTTTTAAATTAATCAAAGTTTTGGACTATTAATCCACCCCAATTGTTAAAATAAACTTAGATTTTAGAAAATACTCACTTCATTTTACACTGCAGTGATGACGGTCCAGATGTTAACAATGAACTAACTTAAAAAACATAAATCATACCACAAATATGATACGAGGAAAACGCGAGAGCTTATGAATTTGGGTTTTTTTTTTAAGTTTGTTGATAAGACCAAGTCTTTTATAGATAAGACCTTAATAACAAATGGTATGTTATTGGTATATAATATACAAGATAACCTTATATACAACTATCTAATATGGCGAACTTCGTACCTCCTAACAGCTGATGAATTTCGTGTTACCTTTCTGAACAAATTTAGGCTTTAATGAACGATGATATGATACAAAATAAATATAATATTGTTAGATATAATATTGTTTTTATTATTGTTAGGTTTCGTTAAAATTTGAATATCGTATTGTTTGAGTAACAATATTTGAATGTTGGTAACTATTGTTTGTGCCATTCATTTAAGTTGTCGTTTTAATGCAAAAAATATATTTAGTATTTATGGCACCGGTGGTAGCCATTCGGAGGGGTTCTGGGGAATGTGGAGTTTCCGATGTTGGAAGACATATAGAAAATGACTTTGTAAAGTTAGAAAAAGAAGTTAATATTTGGTTTGTAATAATACGTTTCAAATTATAGTCACTACATCGGTTACAATTTATCAATGTTTAAAGTAATCTTAGTTTATAAAACACGTCTATTGATATTATTAACCTCCTGATTGGTCGACGCGGGGAGTCGAGAGACGCGGAAAAGATATAAAAAACAAGATGGCGACGTTGAGAAAAAGGGGGTTGGCGGGTTTTTGTGTTGTGATGAGAGATTGATTGAATTAGAGAATAAGTGAGTTATTTGTAACAGTGAGAGTACAATGGAGAAAATGTATTGTAAGCTATCGTTTTATTTCGATTAACACACCTACAAAGATAAAGAAGGAGTCTTATATTATGATGTATAACAGTAATCAATTACATTAGCCAATGTATTCAACATTCGTGTGTACTAAACGTTCCAATTCTCTATTAAATGCGTCATTCATTACGCGATCTGGCTAACAAATTGTCGCACATGAGGTAAGCAATATCTTCGATAAAGCAAAGCCTCATTAAAAAAAAATCTAAACGCAAGGTCAAGTGTCAATCATTACTTAGAGTATTTTACGGGATGGACGACAAATATTTGACAGGTACGAAGCTTACGAAAATCCCAATTGCCCAGTAAGTAAAGCGTCGCAAGTGGAACTGGTATGGCCAAACTCTCCGGAGAGATCCCAATCATATTTCCAAACAGGCACTTGACTTGAATCCTCAAGGGAAGCGAAATTGTGGTCTTCCCAAACAGATCTGGTGACGTACTGTTGCAGATGAGGCAAAGAGAGCTGGTAAGACTTGGAGAGCGAAGCGTCGGACAAAGCGCGATGCAGGATTGCTGTGGATGTCCTCTGCCCCATCGAGGGGGCATAGGATTATAACGAAGCAAAGGTACATTTAGAGAAAATTATTCATCTTTAACAATTATGTATTCGTCGATATGTCATTGTTTTTAAGCTGTATTCTGCTATTCGAGACGGAGACAAATCCAACAAATCAAATACCATGAAAATTTGTCCAGCAGTTCTCGAGTTATAAGTGTTGTTAACATACCCGACTTTCTTATATACAGACAAAACCTGATATAACGACATTGAAGGGACCGTATAGTAGCCGACGTTATATACGATGGTCGTTATAAGCAATACAGTCGTATACACAAGTACTTTAGTTATATTATCTTAATTATCTATCTAGTATATGTCAAATGTGGCAGACAACGGGATGGAATGACTTTGACCCCTTGGAGTATGGTTTGGGATGCCACTTGTGTGGACACTTTAGCACCGTCCCACCTTTCTATCACAAGCTCCAAAGCTGGCGCGGCTGCAGATCAGGCGGAGAAAAAGAAAAGGTCAAAGTACAAAAGTCTTTCCTCAAACTATGCCTTTTTTCCTTTTGGGGTAGAGACTTTTGGACCACGGGGTGCAAGTGCACAGGCGCTCATTAAGGAAGTAAGTAGGCACCTGGTAGTCATACTGGTGATCCAAGAGCTAGTGCTTTTCTCGCTCAGCGTGTAAGCATCACGATACAGCGAGGAAATGCCGCCAGCATTGTGGGTACACTGCCCCAGGGACCAAACTTTTTAAATTTGTTTTAGTTTTGTGTTCATTTTATTTTAAGTTACTTTAGTTAGGTTGATTATAAGTTATACTTGTAAATTCTTGCTTATTCTTCGTTTTTATTTCTCCTGTCATAAATTTCATGTTTGTAATGTTTTGTTTTCTATTAAGCATACATTCTAGTATAAGTATAAGTTATGTATGAAAACGAGTCAAAACAAAAAAAAATAAAAAATAATTAGAATACCAAATGTGCATAGCTGCTTATAGTTACGTGTTATAAACCTATGTACACCTTTTTCATAAAATCAATCACTTTGGTATGTCTCTTTTTAACCCAGATACAAATATTTTTATCATTTTACGTTTACATCAGTATCAAACTGTATAATTAAGAGCGTCGGAAATAGTCGTTGGCTTTTTGCTGAGACTAGGAACGGTTGGTCGTTATAGCCGACGTATGTCGATAAAATTCCGTCGTTATAAGCGATATGTCGCTGTAGCCGATGCTGTTATAAGCGGTTTGTTAGTTTACTAGGGATTCGGACGGGACCAAACAATCTCGCTGTTATAACCGATAGGTCGTTGAAAACGATGTCGTTATAAACGATGTCGTTATAAACGGTTTCCACTGTATATAGATAATAGAGGATTTCAATAAAAATACATTCTATTCTACTTTATTATTATATATATTTACAATGATATGTGACTCTTTTTAAATTATCATTATGTATTATTATTTTTATGTAAGTTACAATAATTTAAAAAAAAAACACTTTAATGTCACGAAAATAATATTTTTTTTAATAAAAAAAACTTACGCGCGTGTCGAGATGCTCGAGATACGCGCGTGTCCGTGGCTCCGAACGTTTCCAAAAGAGCTTTTAAAATTTGTTTTAGCTTTGTGTTTTGTTTTATTTTCAGTTATTTTAGTTAGGTCAAGATGAAGAATGTTTATAGAACCATTAAGCGTAAAATAATACTTTATCAAATATTCCCTGCATATATTTTACGTTAATAAACAATACACAATACAATACAAATCAAGCGTAAAACGCCTCATCTGAACAGGCTCTAAGAAAAAAAAATAAAAAAATCGCTAAACACCGATCTCCTTGTATAGTTATATATATAACCAGAAATTATCTCTACCTCAAAAATAATATTTCTAATCTTATTACGAAATAATTTACAACATTCTCATTATGTTTATTTATTTATTTATTTACACTTTATTGCAGTTAAACACTAGAAGCTAATGACACCTTTTATTAACTTTGTATATAATATATAATATTTTTATCGGCTACAGCCGTAAATAAATAAAAATCTTCTACTAATGTCTGATAAGGTTGCCAAGTTAACAAATATATTTACAAGTGACATTTCATTATGGTTGTGTAACTTAATAATAATCATAATTGTTATTGGTATTTTGAATGATTTCATTGTAGATACGATTAAAACTATTAATTATATTAATGTTAGTGTTAGTGTTTGTTGTTTGTTGTAGACTGCTGGACTTGGAATCCTGGATTACATCTTTGAACGGACAGCAAATATGTTGCGGCTGGCACGCCGCAACACCGTGTCTAATAACAAAAACGTAAATAATAGTGAATGCATCGCTGTACGAGAAAATTTTGCCTTAGCTTAAGCTTAGGTTAGCTACTTTGCCACAAGTATTTTATTTATATAGTATTATCACTTGTATACGTTGATATTTTTACTATATCTAATGCCTCGAAGGTACCAATATAAACCGGTCTTAAAACCCACAACAAACTGAGAATGGTTTATCATCCCGCCTGTAGCGGTATTATGGGTTTAATCTAGAACCTCTCACTTTTAATTTAAAATACAGAGCTGAAATTTCAATAATAAAAGGTACATAGAATCCAATATGGCTAGTTTATATGCTAAATACAAATAATTGTACCATTTACATCCAAAATAAGTTTGTGTTCTATCATTGTCATAATGTATTTTAAGTATTCTTTTATTATGTGTGTTGCCTGGAAGAGATCGCTTATTAACGATAGGGTCGCCCGTTGCTCTATATTATTTCCCTCTACCGTTTTTGTTAAAGGAAGTGTGAATAAATAAATATTTGCAATAAATACTTTTTATAACTAACTCCAATCGCTCTCAGCGATACCCTCCAGGCATGCGGAATAAGGAACTGGTAAAACGCAAGTAAAAATGCTACTGAGGATTTAAGAAAAGAAAGAAGAAGCAGAAGGAAGAGTACCTGTAAAAGATACCGAGATCGGGACTCTTGCACTTATCTGATGTCACACATTGTCCCATTGAGCCGTAGACCAAATTGCATTCTAGAGGAAAACAATATAAGCTTATTACAGCCTGTGTGTGTACTTAAAAGACCATAGAACGTATGAAATATACTTTAAGAAAGAAAAACACTTACGTTAAAATACAACAATACAATAAGTATAAAAATCATTAAAAAAAACAGAAGGTAATTGAAAAGCCGACTGCCTAACGGCCACCAAACTGAGTCCCTTGTGGGTTATGGCAACTGGCAACCTTGTTGCTTTGCCACAAGTATTCTTTTTTAATTCACATTATTTTGCATTATCAGTTGGCAATTAAATTTTTTTATGACATATTAAAATATATGATTTGATATACATACCATCAGCTGAACAGGCCAAACAGGCAAACGCCATGACAAATAGAAAATGTAATCTGTAATTACAAATATAATATTAATTATGCATTGGCACACTGAGACATGTTATATATATATATATATATATATATATACTTAGTCTGGCCATAAATACTGTTACTATTCAAAAAAAGAAAATATTACGTTTGAATTTGGAATCTGTCATTTTTATATGATTGCTTGATGTGTTTTCTTATTTTCGCGCCATTATATTGTTAAATATTTTGTTATATTAAAATGGAGTGGGGTGATAAAGAGAACCGAATCGCTGTGATTGCCTTACATAAAGTAGGTATGGAGAAAAGTGCAATTTTTAAAACCCTCCACCCGCTTGGTATTAGTCAAATGTTTGTTTACCGGGCTATTGATAGGTACAATGATACCTCCTCTGTTTGTGACAGAAAAAGATCTGGCCGTCCACGTACCGTTCGTGTGAAAAAGGTGATTAAAGCAGTTAGGGAAAGAATTCGAAGAAATCCTGTCCGTAAGCAAAAGATTTTATCTCGGGAGATGAAGATAGCTCCTAGAACCATGTCGCGTATATTAAAAGATGACTTAGGACTTGCAGCCTATAAGAGACGTACTGGTCACTTCTTAACTGATAATTTAAAGAAGAATAGGGTGGTAAAATCCAAACAACTACTTAAGCGGTACGCAAAGGGAGGTCACAAAAAAATTTTGTTTACGGATGAGAAAATTTTTACAATTGAGCAGTATTTTAATAAACAAAATGACCGTATTTATGCTGGAAGCTCTAAAGAAGCTTCGCAATTAGTAAACAGAGTACAACGTGGGCATTATCCCACTTCAGTGATGGTTTGGTCGGGTGTTAGCTATGAAGGGGTGACTGAGCCATATTTTTGTGAAAAAGGTATTAAAACGTCGGCACAAGTTTATCAAAATACCATTCTTGAGACGGTAGTTAAGCCTTTAACTAACACCATGTTCAATAACAAAGAATGGTGCTTTCAACAAGACTCGGCACCGGGTCATAGAGCTCGATCCACCCAATCTTGGTTGAAAACTAACGTTCCGGACTTTATCAGCACTGAAAACTGGCCGTCGTCAAGTCCTGACCTAAATCCATTGGATTATGATTTATGGTCAGTTTTAGAGAGTAAGGCTTGCTCTAAACGCCATGATAATTTGGAGTCCCTAAAACGATCCATTCGGTTGGCAGTGAAGAATTTTCCTCTAGAAAGAGTTCGTGCTGCTATTGATAACTGGCCTCAACGTTTAAAAGACTGTATTGCAGCCAATGGAGACCACTTCGAATAAACATTGTATATTTTTAATAGTTATATATTGATGTATTAAACTAACTCACTATGAAAGGAATAAATGTTACGTATAAAGAAAAAATCGTGCTTTTCTTTATAACAATATTTATGGCAAGACTAAGTATATATATATATATATATATAGGCCAAACAGGCAAACGCCATGACAAATAGAAAATGTAATCTGTAATTACAAATATAATATTAATTATGCATTGGCACACTGAGACATGTTATATATATATATATATATATATATATATATATATATATATATATATATATATATGTTACGGCTATCAATGAATCTATTCAAATCGGCTAAAATAAATTTTCATAGACGCATGACAATGCATGACCACACATGAAAACGCATGACCCTTGTAAACAGTTGTTGGTTAATTTTGCCTTAACCGTCGTAGCTAGTAGAGTTATAGAAAGAAAAGAGATTCTCATACCTGAATTTAGTCAACATCTTAAAATACATTGGATCGTGGAAATTAAAACTTGTATGGGGCGGAAGCTAAGTCTGTATTTTAACCACAGCATCACTTCACTTTACAATGCGAACGATCCACTTGAATCACAAACTCAGACTGTTTGGAAATATTAAAATATGTTTTTATATATATATATAGGTTATCTGGTTGAAAGCGATATCAGAAAAGGTTTTCTGTGTCTTTTGGGTTATATATTTGATTATTTTTTTATATTTATTTATTTACACTTTATTGCACTTAAAAACTAGAAGCTAATGACGCTAACAGATGTTAGTACGTATAAGAGCAACGGGCGGCCTTATCGCTAATAAGCGATCTCTTCCAGGCAACACACAAAATAAAAGAATACTTAAAATACAATTAGACTGGTGCAAAGGGTGCGAAGTATACAAAAACCAAACATACATACATTAAAATAAGTAAAACCGAAAAGATATGCTAATTTAAATCTAGATTTATTAATAATTATATTGTAGACAAGAAATGCTTACGAAGGAGTTCAATTTACTAATTATGCCATGCCGCGCTAATCATTTTTGTCCTATTCATATCGATGTAATGTTTTCGGGTTGTGCTCACTATGACGTAAATGTGTGCTCTTATTTCACCATGCCGGTTTTAAACCGGTGGTTAAAAGGCTTTTATTTTTTTATAAATACGTAATCTATTGATCAACACATCATCATCAACATCTTCATTATGACAATTGCCAATTTACGTTGACAACTTCAGGTGTTAAGGAAATACTTAAAGTTGATATGACAAAGCATTGTGCTTTTGGGTTTCATGCCGGTTTTTCCATTAGATGTAAATACAGCAGTAGTTTAAATATATAATTTAAATAGAATGTTCTAACAACAAATTGGTAGTTAAATAAAAAAAAGCAGAGCTTTAAAGCTTCGAGAAGAAGAACAAAAACTAAAAGTATTTGAATAAAAAATAATGTGGAATTAAAATGAAGAGCGTCAAAGTCTGTTCTAACTTTGAAGCTCTTTTTGGAATAGACTCTTGGCCTGTAGGCTAAACATAGACGATAAAGGATTAAGTACCAGCAATCCAAGAGCTGGTGGACCAAACTTCTTAAATAAAAATTTAATCAAAGGCAAACCTTTTTATATTAATAATACAGTCCAAAGACTGTATTATTAATATAAAAAGTAGATTAGAATAATTTTTACTCACTTCATTTTACACTGCAATGATGATGGGCCAGAAGTTAAATATAGACTAAGTTTAAAACATAAATCACGACACAAATATGATACGAGGAAAACTGCATTTGAATTTGGGTTTTTTAAGTTTGTTGATAAGACTTCGTCTCTTATAGATAAGACCTAAATAACAACTGGAAAGTTAAAGGTCACAAGATTACCTTATATATAATATACCTAATAATTGGTCATTTATTTAGGAAGGCAAACAAGATACACCAAATAAACTTACGCGAGCTTTTTAAGAATTGTTACGCCTTCTCTTTGAAGGACCCTAATAATTTGTAATTGACAAATAAATAAAAAAAATAGGGATTTAACTAATTGCCGTATTACTGTCACTGGTACTTCGAATTGACATAGTGCCTGCAAGATTTTTTTATTAAAAAAAATGAATTAAAAATCATCAGTACCAATTACCAATACTTTATTGTTAGTTCGGAAATACAGTCATAAAACCAGAAATTCTAAACATATAAAGATTTAATCAATACTTTTATAATTATCTTCTTTCAGACGCCATCATTCCCCGTCCGTGGGTAGAATTAGTTGGTGAAGTTACTTAGTGGAAATTAATACGCGTGGAACCTAAGAATTGGTGTTATAACTTGTCATTTTAAACATACAATGATGAGTTAAATATTAGTTTAGCTTCAGTTAGATGCGGGATTTCTATACAAATTGATTCAAACATGAGTTTACGATGCTATCAGTTTTGCGTTGTATCAATAATTTGATTGTTATTAAAATCCTTCGTAAGTTTATATAATACAGCATTTCATGAAAATATAGGAAACATATTTAGATTCTGTTGTCTCCAATGTAAGCTTCAAAGTTTCGACATTTTTCATATCAAACGTGTTTAACTTAAATCACACCGTACAACAAGGAAACGACAGAGAGAATGACGACTACCGAATGATTACTGAGTCTGGGTACTCCGTTGTAGAGGTTGAGGCTGAGGTTGCAACATGGCGAGAGTGCTGCCATGCACCGGAAATCATGCTTCGTTTCGTTATATGTACTTGAGACATATATATCGAGGTCTATTTTAAGCCTTCGCCTGTATTAAATGTATTATTCTACTTTATTATTATGTACTGGGTACATTACTGGGTTTATCTTATGTCAAATTTTATTTAGGGAAAAAGTCCATTCTGTTAAATTGGACATCCCAAAGATAAGTGTCTTTTTAAAAGGGATCAGTATTATTATTTTTAAGTAATCATTCATATATTCTCTACAAAAAGATTTTTTACAAACACACAGAGAGACAGAGGCGGCCTTATCGCTCAAAAGCGAGCTCCTAATAGATAAATATAAAAATAAAAGTTGTCACTTCATCATATAGAAATTTGATAATATTAATAAAAATGCTGATGTGCATAGTTACAATTCAAAAAGTTTATTTGGCAGTGTAGTGATTACTATTTTAACGACGAAGAAGCTTGCTAAGGAGTGCTTATCACAGCTCTGAATGCTGTGTTAATGTCACTTTTGTGAAACAGAACTGATAGGTAACCAGCTGAGTTTGTTGTGGGTATTTCAGAGCGGTTTATTTTTTGGGCCCCGTAGATCTAAATATAAGAAACATTTTGACATAATCAAGTTCGAGGTCGCTAATACGATTTTCAGTGAAAAGAATAATAATCGTAATCAAAGTTTAACATTAACATGTAATAGGAGGATAAAATTTTTTAAAAAACAATAGGGGTGTTGTCAAAATAACCTTTTCTGATATCAGCGTTCAACCTGATAACTTACAAATGCATACACAGCTATAAAAACATATTCAAACAGCCTGTGTTTGTGATTCAAGTGGATCGTGCGCGTTGTAAAATGAAGTAAGATATTTATTTTTTAATATTATTACTATTGTTTAATTTGTATCTATATACGCCTATGCATGGCCGAGATTTTAGAGGCAGAGAGATATAATATGGTCACCACGACGCTGGTCTATCAAAGTCAATTTCACTGTTGTTCACACCACCTCAGTGCACCAATGTTTAATGAATATTATCTTTTTAATTGCAGATTACATTTTATTCTTGTGCTGCTCATTGCAGCCTGTTCAGCTGAAGGTATGCTTATCAATTTAGATAAAACGACATTAAACTATGAAGCATTAATTACTAAATAAACCCTTCAACCAATTAAAAAAGGTGAATCCTTTTAGCAATGCTTTGCTTTCAGTTGGAGCTCTTTACCTTATACGTAATAATGGATTAAAACCGTCAATACGCCGATATTCGAATAACTTAGTGATTCTATTGACAGCTACTACTCTACCCTATAGCAGGATCCTTTATGCAGATGCTCTTAATTTCATCTCTTTCCAGTCTTTGTTAATATGGAGAGTAGTATTTAACGTATATTTTTCTTTAGTGTGCAATTTGGCCAACGGCTCAATGGGACATTGTGTGAAAAGAGCTAAGTGCAAGAATCTCAGTAACTTGATCCTATACAGGTATTGTTTTTTTCGGTTATCTTAAGTCCCTTCCCCCTAGTTCCCTATTCTGTATGGAAGGACTCGGGGCTTCAGATTGTCTTGGATGTAAACGGATAAATATATTTATGTGTATAAACTACCCATCTCGCATACGCAGTTCCTTTCCTTACTGAAATTTCAGCACAGTTTTTTGCAACGATATCGCGTGAATTCCTTGAGGTTAAAAATGAGAGATTCTAGTCTAAACCCATAATCCCGCTAAAGGGGGGTGATTAACCAATAGAGTTTGTTGTGGGTTTTAAGACCGGTTTATATTGGTACCTTCGAGGCATTAGATAGATTAAGAATTTAGAAGTATACAAGTGATACGACTATATGTTGAAAATATATAAATAAAATACTGGTGGCAAAGAAACTAACCTAAGCTTAAGCTAAGGCAACATTTTCTCGTACAGCGATGCTTACATTGAATTATTATTATCTACGTTTTTCGTGTTTTAGTCAAAGTGCTGCGGTGTGCCAGTCGGGGCAAACCTGCTGCCCGTTGACGGACGTAATGCAGGATGCCAAGTCCAGGAGTCCAAGACAAGCAAATTATAATATAATTAATAGTTTTAATAATTATGACAATCGTGTTATAATACATAATTACAACGGATATTATAGACAACAGAGGTATTTGTGTTGTGTACTTCTATTTTGTTTTTGGCATTAAAGAGTTTTAATATACATTATATATATAGTATACCCATGGGTTGACTAAGGCGATGTCCTGAATAGCCAATTCAACTGATTGTAGCCTATGTTTTTTTTTTAATTTATAGATAGATTTCTTATTATAGTGGAAGGCATAACCCACTTATAATTAGTTATTAAGTAACAACTTAAAACATTTAAAATAAAAAAGCCCCAGCATTAGAATAAGGAGCTCGATGCTACCAATTTGAAAGCTAAACTTTATAAAAAAAAAAAAACGACGAGGAAACTATATAATAGAAAGTCCTTTTGTAAAAATTATAATTTAAAAAAAAAATGTTGAAAGCGGCAATATGGTTTTAAAAACATAACTGTCAACTAGCCTTAGCTTTTAAATGTACTATATAAAACAAAATGTACGTATTATTTTATTCCTGGTCAAAGGCTGGGGTTATTTGTTATTTATTGTTTTTATAACTTAATTAATACAATACAATTCATTTAAGAAATAAGAAATTCTCTTTTAATTTAAACTGTTGTTGTATTGACTTTGTTTATTGAGTATCCAATCAAATGAAGGCAAACGCCCAGAGTGGGGTCTAGGCAAGATGGCGTGGTGTATTTAGTCAGAGTTTCAAAAAGGTGGTGTGACAGAGGACCAATTTTGGTGGTTAAGTGTGTGGAGAACCCACTGAATTTACCATAAGTGATAAGAAATTTGTTACACTTGTCTGTTATTACTTACGCTTGAATTTCACCTAAAATGGCGCCCAAGAATCTTATAACGTTGATGATAACGTTGAGAGACTGATATATATATATCAATCTCTCTCACCTCATGTATTTATATACATGAGGTGCTTCAATGTTTTGAGAATATCAAGAAACGTCAAGAATAACAATGGTGGGTTGACGTTTCTTAACTCTGACGTAACTCCGGGCTCTCTTGGCGTGCAGCGTTGGAACGGAGGAGAACCACGATCATCGGAGGATTTAGATCCGTTCGCATCGCGCCCAAGCAAGACATATTCAGTGGAGTGTCACTGTGTCCCAATTTTAAACTCCTGATCTCAATTCTATTCATATTTTGTGAAAATAATATTCGTACATTGTTTATTATCTTCAACGCGAATTATTAACTCTCCAACTCGAGGTTATAAAAAAAACCAAGAGATTATATTAAAATTTAATTAAAACTTGTTACAATACTCTTAAATTAAATGACAATTTGCCATTTCGAGGCGTAAAAATAGAATGAATACAAAATACATTATTAATTATAAAGTAAACTACACATCAGCAATCATTGGAATGCAGCACGTGTAGCAGCGTCAGCAATCCCTATTAGGGTACCGTATATAATTCACGTGAATTCTTAATTTTGAGACAACTTACTATTACTTTGTAAATGGATATTCAATTTAAAAGTGACACCTCATTACGGTTACTTTTAGTAATAATAATAATAATGATAGGGCCAATCCAATTTATAATTGTTATTGATATGTTTAGTAACTCGATTGACGATATGATTATAACTATTAATTACATTAATATTTGTGTTTTTTGTTTGTCTTTGACTCCTGGACTTGGCATCCTGGATTACGTCCGTCAACGGGCAGCAGGTTTGCCCCGACTGGCACACCGCAGCACTTTGACTAAAACACGAAAAACGTAAATAATAATAATTCAATGTATGCATCGCTGTACGAGAAAATGTTGCCTTAGCTTAAGCTTAGGTTAGTTTCTTTGCCACCAGTATTTTATTTATATATTTTCAACATATAGTCGTATCACTTGTATACTTCAAAATTCTTAATATATCTAATGCCTCGAAGGTACCAATATAAACCGGTCTTAAAACCCACAACAAACTCTATTGGTTAATCACCCCCCTTTAGCGGGATTATGGGTTTAGACTAGAATCTCTCATTTTTAACCTCAAGGAATTCACGCGATATCGTTGCAAAAAACTGTGCTTAAATTTCAGTAAGGAAAGGAACTGCGTATGCGAGATGGGTAGTTTATACACATAAATATATTTATCCGTTTACATCCAAGACAATCTGAAGCCCCGAGTCCTTCCATACAGAATAGGGAACTAGGGGGAAGGGATTTAAGATAACCGAAAAAAACAATACCTGTATAGGATCAAGTTACTGAGATTCTTGCACTTAGCTCTTTTCACACAATGTCCCATTGAGCCGTTGGCCAAATTGCACACTAAAGAAAAATATACGTTAAATACTACTCTCCATATTAACAAAGACTGGAAACAGATGAAATTAAAAAGGATCTGCATAAAGGATGCTATAGGGTAGAGTAGCTGAAGGTACTGAATACTGTCAATAGAATCACTAAGATATTCGAATGTTGGCGTAATGACGGTTTTAATCCATTATTACGTATAAGTTAAAGAGCTCCAACTGAAAGCAAAGCATTGCTAAAAGCTTCACCTTTTTAAATTGGTTGAAGGGTTTATTTAGTAATTAATGCTTCATAGTTTAATGTCGTTTTATCTAAATTGATAAGCATACCTTCAGCTGAACAGGCTGCAATGAGCAGCACAAGAATAAAATGTAATCTGCAATTAAAAAGATAATATTCATTAAACATTGGTGCACTGAGGTGGTGTGAACAACAGTGAAATTGACTTTGATAGACCAGCGTCGTGGTGATTATATCCATATTATATCTCTCCGACTCCCAAATCTCGGCCACTCCTTTATACAAATTAAACAATACTAATAATATAAAAAAAATAAACATCTTACTTCATTTTACAACGCGCACGATCCACTTGAATCACAAACACAGGCTGTTTGAATATGTTTTTATAGCTGTGTATGCATTTGTAAGTTATCAGGTTGAACGCTGATATCAGAAAAGGTTATTTTGACAACACCCCTATTGATTTTTATAAAATTTTATCCTCCTATTACATGTTAATGTTAAACTTTGATTACGATTATTATTTTTCTTTGCACTGAAAATCGTATTAGCGACCTCGAGCTTGATTATGTCAAAATGTTTCTTATATTCAGATCTACGGGGCCAAAAATAAATCGCTCTGAAATACCCACAACAAACTCAGCTGGTTACCTATCAGTTCTGTTTCACAAAAGTGACCTTAGCACAGCATTCAGAGCTGTGATAAGCACTCCTTAGCAAGCTTCTTCGTCGTTAAAATAGTAATCACTACACTGCCAAATAAACTTTTTTAATTGTAACTACGCACATCAGCATTTTTATTAATATCATCACATTTTTATTTGATGAAGTGACAACTTTTGTTTTTATATTTATCTATTAAGAGCTCGCTTTTGAGCGATAAGGCCGCCTCTGTCTCTCTGTGTGTTTGTAAAAAATCTGTTTGTAGAGACGAATATATGAATGATTACTTTAAAATAATAATACTGATAATTTAAAAAGAGTCACTTATCATTGGGATGTCCAATTCCTCAGAATTGACGTTTTTCTTAAATACAAATTGACTTAAGATAACCCCAGTAATGTTATGGACCTAGCATATAATAACGAAGTAGATAAGAATGTCTTTTTATTGAAATACTTTCAATGCAAAAGGGACAGAAGACACCACCTCTTTGTGGAACCAACTGGCAGCGCAGGTATTCCCGCTACGACTTGGGGACCTGCTAAGGAACAGCGTTCCTGTTCCTTAAAGACCGGCAACTCACTTGTAAGCCTACTAGCGTTGAACGTGTCCTTGGGCGGCGGTTGGCACATCACTCGAAGTGAACTCCGCCTGCTCGACTGCCTCCTCTTCAATAAAAAAAGGCTCAGGATAGAACTCGACATATATATGTCGGAAATAGTCATTACAGATAGCCTGTTTCCTGTTAACCAGAACCTGTTTCTGTCGTTTCGTTGTACGACATGATTGAAGTGTAATTATGATCAGTAAACTCATTGCCTCGCTGCTCGATTTCAATTGCTGCTGATTTTACACGAACATCAAAATCAAAAATATCTTTATTCATATAGGCCAACATGGTACACTTGTGAATCGATTCTACATTTACTGCGAGTACCCAAATCAGGGCGTAGAATGAGAAGAACTGGCAAAAAACTCTCCGCATTTAAATCGCCAAGCATGTTACACAGTACGTTTGTAAAGATCTGCACCATTACACCATGCACCAGCGTATGCGTCAAATATTAAATAAAAACAATAAAAAATAGCGAAGATGATGATATTATATGGCAACACCAAAATAAAAACTAAAACTTAAACTTGTGTGTCCATTAGTCTTAAAACCCAGAACACCCAAGTGCGGTCACTAAAAAATACATTGCTACAGTGGTTGTCAAAAAAGTTATTCTCAGTAAGAGGAGTGCTAATGTTATTCTAATATTATATGGGGACTTTTATTGTGTTTTTTTTGTTTTAAGTCGACCTAAAATATGTTTTTTTAATTCACAAATTTTAATGCTATTATGTTGGGCTGATTGTTTCGATTTTTGAGACTCTCCTTGTCTTTTAAAACCGGGATAAACGACGAGCCGGGAAAACACTAGCCGACTGGCGTTAGCCAGTTGAATTTTAATTAAAAAAATAGACAATTTTCTCATTTTCTTTTTGATATATGAAGGCGCTTCAAGAAAAGTCAAGAGTAACAATGGCGCGTTGACGTTTCTTCACTCTGACGTAGCTCCGGGCTCTCTTGGCGTGCAGCGTTGGAACGGAGGAGATCCACGATCATCGGAGGATTTAGATCCGGTCGCATCGCGCCCACGCAAGATGTGTTCGGTGGAGTGTCAATGTGTCCCAATTAATTATAAAGTGCTGATCATAATTCTGTTCATATTTGTGAAAATAATAATCGTACATTGTTAATTATCTTCAACGCGTGGTTTTAATTCTCGCCCACCTACCCACGATAGCTCGGCAGCCATGATGGATACAGAATTGACTGATGACGACCACGTGCCGTTATCAAGAGGTTTATATTTACAAGAGGTTTTTTAAAAAAAAAACTTCATACTAAATTATAAATTTTAATCAACGCGCGCAGTCTGGTAACAGACGTTAGTCTTTGGGTTTGTATTGGTTTAGTTATTTCATTTTGTCAGATAGTGTTAGGTCTTATACATCGCTGAACGTGTAATTTTAGCACCAATATGAAGTAAGTTAAAGTGATATATATTTATTTTATATGTATGTTTTTCACATCGCGTCAGATATATATTAAAATACGATTCAAAATGTGTCCTTACTATATTAAAAGATATGAACTTAACACTAATAAAGATTTACTAAAGAAACTAACTTCTATTTTATGAGTTTCGAATAAGTTAGAGGTACTTTTTAGTTTTTAATTTTTTTTAAATATAATCCTGAGATCCTGGAAGAAATCACTCATATATGTTTCTGTTTAATTGTTATAATATATTGTGAAAAGAAATATAAATAGATATCTTTTGTTACAGATTGCTCGTGATATTTTGTTCGCTTATGTTGTCCTGCCATGCTAACAATGGTGGTATAAATATTAATAATACATAATGGTTCTTAACAAAAATATTTAAATTTAAAACTTGCAAAGTTGGTAGCAAAATGTGTTAATTCCATTTAGTAGATACATGAAGCCTTACGAGTGAATATGTCCTTAGATAATTTAGTAGAATTTGATTTTAGATCCAAAAGCTGGTGCTTTCTTGTTCAGTTTATAAGAGAATAAAAAAGAGATGTCAATGATGAAGATATGACAAGGACCCAACATTTTAAAATTATTTTATTATATTTGTTTCACTAATACATGTGAGAATATAGAAATCTGTTTAAGATTAACAATAAAAGTTAAATATAGATTTGATCCAATTAAGGAATATTAATTATTTTTATGTTAAATAATGAATTTATTTTTTTCTTATATATTAACACTACGAAGGTCTGAACGAATGAATCAGTCTGAGATAATCACAACAAACTCGCGCACCAAGAACCTTTAATGGGTCCTATGTGTCCTTGGATATATTTGGCCTAAGTAGGAATTCTTTTAAAAAAAAACTAAGACTCAACCTCGCAC
The DNA here is from genome assembly GCA_951799465.1 of Leptophobia aripa. Taxonomy (NCBI): domain Eukaryota; kingdom Metazoa; phylum Arthropoda; class Insecta; order Lepidoptera; family Pieridae; genus Leptophobia; species Leptophobia aripa. The sequence continues at coordinate 3,881,419 of OX637283.1, forward strand.
ACTCACTCACACAGAAACACCATTGCACACACTAATACACACTTAAATGCTCGTTCTTCACATAATATACTCCACTTGTTCATATGTATATATATATTTTTATTTCTTTTTTTCTGTTCATGTTTTCTTTTTGTTGTATTATTTTTTTCTGATCTTGGATTCTATTTTCGATTGTATGTTTTGACCTTGTTTTGGCTTTGTTATTGATCTATTTTTGTTGTGTAAGCTTATTGTGATAAGCTGTATAGGTTTAAGAAATAAAAAATAAAATAAACTCATTTACTATAATTATTTATTTAAAAGATCTGTTTCTGGCATTAAGTGTTTAATTATATATTTTATGCATCTGTTTTAGGTATTCCAACAACTGTGTACAACAATATTCAAAACACGAACAACAATTACAACATAAATTACAACGTCAACGACCCAAATGCATATTACAACAACATGCAACAACAATACCAGGACTCGATAATCTGTTTCTATCGGCCATTTTACAGACCGATTCTTGTTGAGGACATTATTCAAATTGCTGGCAACACTGTTCAAGATATAGGAGACTTCCTAGGACTTTAGGACATTTTCACAAAAAATAAATTTTCATATGAATATAACCTTTTTGTAATTAATTGCCAGATCTGTGTTCATTGGACCATGTCTCATCATGGCTGTCGTGCGAAGTTTCTTTTTAATGTAGGTTATATTTTTAATATTGAATTGAAAATACGACATATATAAATACTGAAGTGTATGTAACAAGATCTCTTATATGCAGTGTGAGACAACACCTCTGATTTGAAATATGTCGAATCTTTTAACCTGTCAAAACTATTAATCTGTCATTATTATTGAGCTGTCGAAACGATTATGTTGTCGAAACTTTAAAGCTGTCAAAACTATTACAGTTACAGTTGTCAGCTGTAAAACTGAAATTATTATTAAGTACCGGTAAAAAGTTGTCATGATTAGACACAACAGCAAGTCTATTGCAATTAGTTATTGGAGATTAATTATTGTTGTAATTTACGTTCTAAATAAATTGTTAAAAAAAAATTGTAAACATTTTTTTCTATACATATTTTGATAAAAATACTGAATAATTTTTCAATTTATCGATTTGCACCAGTCGTGTAAGCTAAAATGAATTGAAATATTTACGAATCATAACAATTAATTTATTGAAACAACGCAAATTTGAAAGCATCAAGTCATGTTTTGAATGGAAACCCCATATCTTACTGAACCTCAACTAATTCCTTCAGATTATTAGTATGATTGAAATGCTAAGTTACAGCACCATGTTGTAGATTCTACACATATGAATTCCCATTAAGTATCTTCACTAACCAATACTAAAATATTAGCCAATGTGAAAAGATAATACTTTTAGTATAGAAAAATATGGTAGTAAGCAATATTATGGATCACACCCGCCCACGGACGGCGCAGGGCGGAATGATTTGTCTGGAAGAAGAAAATAATGAAAGTATTAATTAACACCATGCTTAGCTTTTTTGGATTTTATGGAACTGTATTTCGCCAACTAAAATTTAACTTTGAAATTGGCTTTTTGCATTGAATTAAAATAGTAATCAAATCATGAAGGTCCTATGTCAGTTCGAAGTAACTTACTGTCCTTCAAAGAGAGAGAACAATTTTAAACTAATTTTTATAATAACCTTCCTAACATTTGATTAATTTAAATAGTTTAGTACTGAAAGCGAAGTAGCCATAATTAGCAACTACCAGCTCTTCGGTTATTCTGTATCGCCTGTGCGGCAGACCAAGAGTCTATTCCAAAATGAGTTTCAAAGGTAGTTGGAAAGACTTTGTTCTATTGATTTCCCTGTTTATATATAGTAGCTGATCTCGACAAACGTCGTTTTGCCAAATAAAATGTCTCTAAAGATAGATGTTGGCCGATTCTCAGACCTACACAATATGCGACTCAATATGCTTAGAAAATTTCATGAGAATCGGTCAACCCGTTTCGGTGGAGTAAGGGAACGAAAACTGTGACACGAGAATATTATATATTAGATTGATATTGTATATTTTGATTTATTTTAATAGCATTTTTTTTTATCCACAGTGTTTAACTTTGTGTGCTTCGTCTCGAAGCATTAAAGCTTTTTAAGTTTTATGCAAATTAGGATGTTTTTGAGTGGGAGTGCCATGCTGTTACTTAGAGTTTCAGCCGAATGGGCAGGCACGACCGGTGAAATACCACTCTCTCACAGAAAACCGGCGTAAAGTGATGCAATTGGACTTTGTTCATTTTGTACTCGCGTTTCGTTCGGTGAGTGAGATCTTCCGGTGCTCATCCTTTCCCCTCCCCCGTCCTCTTACCCTACCCCCCAATTTCCCAATTTCCCTTTAAAGGCCGGCAACGCACTCACAAGCTACCAGCCGCGTTAGTGTCTATGGGCGGCGACTTCACTTTTATGGTGGGCCTCCTGCTCGTTTGCCCCCTCTTCTATAAAACAAAATAGGCCTATTTACTAGCCATATACTTCGGTGTACCTACACGTTGGCTCGTGATGTGCAGAGCCGAACTTGCATTTTGACTCGTGTCTATACAATGTTTTTTTTATAGAAGAAGCACACCATAAAAGTGAAGTCACCGCTTATAGACACGCTTTTTGGCTGAGCTAAGCCCGCCAACAAGCCCGAGCTGAGGTGTAAAGGCCTCCTGGCGAACAGCGAAATCACCGTCCAAAAAAAAATAGACTCGCACGTGGCTAGGAGCTCGTGAGTGCTTTGCCTGCGATAACTTTGTAACTGAATGTATCATACCTTCCACTATATTAAACGAACACAGAAATCAAAAAATAAATTGACAAACATTGTTTTAAAAATAATAAATATATTATTAATAACACACAAAAAAAACGTAGACACGAAATAAGGTTTGTGTTATTATTCACCTATAATAAATCCTCGTCCAAAAGTTAGGAAATGTATTATTAAAATGATCATAATTATTATAATTAGTATTATAGTTATTATAATTTATATTAACATTTGTGTTTGTCGTTTGTATGTTATTGTAAATTGTGATGGATTTGGAATCCTGGATAACATCTGTGAACGGACAGCACGTTTCACCCGACTGGCACACCATTATGAGGCTTCTGAAACACAAATTATAAGTATTATATGACTTTTTACATGTGTCGGCTTAATATACTTAAAAATCTTACAATGCTCAGGTACAATATAACAATGCGTTTAGGGTGCTGGTGGTGCCTGCACCACTTCAGTAGCGCATCAGGAATGTTTGCAGACGCTCACGTAGACTTGAAGTGGGAGTGCCATGCTGTTACTTCAGAGTTTCAGCCGAATGGGCAGGCACGGCCGGAAAAATACCACTCACTCACAGAAAACCGTCGTAAAGTGAGGCAAATTGGACTTTCTTCATTTTGTACTCGCGTTTCGTTCGGTGAGTGAGATCTACCAGTGCCCAACCTTTCCCCTCCCCCGTCCTCTTCCCCTACCCCTCGATTTCCCAATTTTCCCAAAGGCCGGCAACGCACTCACGAGCTACCAGCCGCGTGAATGTCTATGGGCGGCGACTTCACCTTTATGCGGTCATGCGAAAAAGGTGTGCATCCCTGGTGGGCAGGGTGCGGAGCAGCTCCAACACTATCCAGAACATGGCCGCAGATCGATGTGATTGTATCTACATGCCACACCGCTGTGTCGTGTCGCATGGTATGTAAGAAAATTGCGAACTAATTTGATGTTACTAACATAGTTTTCTTTTACCTACCAACACTTATGAGTCTTGTTAACTTAATAAATTAATATTATTATTTGTTACGGGTGGTTGAATAATATAATACATAAGCGATGATTATATATAACGGGATTAACACGTTCCATTCTTATTTATCTTATATTTATCTTTATATAACGTTAGTGGGTGCCATACAAGTTACACCAGCTTATTCACTAACACAAGCTAATTCACTAACGTCCGTCCGGAACGGCTGCGTATATCTATCTGCCTTATATAATTCAAAAACTTAAAACTAACGTTCTTAAACTACACAATGGTGCTGCAACCTGTCGAGCCCGCACCCCGCTGACCATTAGGTTCTCGAACATCTGGTTGCCAGCTTCGCCTTTGCCTAATATAAAATACTATGCACGCTGTCCGTAACATTATTATAAGTCGTTAGTAGTGTCAAGAGACAGCCATTAGAACAGATGACAGAACGTCTCACGACTTCCGGTTAATGGCAACACTGTCGCCATGTTGGAGTTGCACATCGGAGTCTAGCTAGTGAGTGGGACGTCGCAGCAACACTCAGTTACTATTGTGTCGTCCTCGCGATAACTTGTCCTCCAAGCATTGAACTGTTACTGTGGTTTGGTTGTCACCAACAGTGTGATTTAAGTGAAACTATGTGACGTAAGTTGTGGAACAGTTCGATTACATTATTATAGCTACACTGACGTATATCTCTGAGGGGCATACGGAATAAGGAACTTGTGTAACGCAAGTATAAATACTACTGATGATTTGAGATAAGAAAGAAGAAGTAGAAGGAAGAGTACCTGTAAACGTTTAAGTTACCGAGATTGGGACTGTTGCACTTATCTGGTTTCACACATTGTCCCATTGAGCCGTTATCCAAATTGCACACTAGAGGGAAACAATTTAAGTTAAATACTGGCGACAACTGGGGGCTGCTGAGAATCAGTGGTGTGGAATATTATATTCCACACAAATCCTGAGCAGCACCCCATTTGGCGCACGCCCGCGGCACTTGCAACAATGCAATGTGTCTATTTTAGTTAGTTTTAAAAATACTATTATATTTATAATGTATTGTGACGTTGTGTGTGTCCAAATAAACATATTTTCTTTCTTTCTTTTCTTTCTATATACACTTTGTAATAGACCCTAGAACGTTTGAAATATACTTTAAGAAAGAAAAACACTCATGTCAAAATGCAACAATACAATAAGTAGAAAAACCATTAAAAAACAGAAGGTAATTGAAAAGCCGACTGCCTAACGGCCACCGAACTGAGTCCCTTGTGGGTTATGGCAACTGGCAACAGTGCTTTAGTAAAGCACGCGAGGAAATGTTTTCTTTGCCACAAGAATTCTTTTTAAACTCACATTATTTTGCATTATTAGTTTGCAAGTGAAATTTTTTATGACATATTAAAATATATGATTTGATATACATACCATCAGCTGAACAGGCCAACCAGGCAAACGCCATTACAAATAGAAAATGTAATCTGTAATTAAAAATATAATATTAATTATGCATTAGCCGTTGTGTACAATAATCTAATATGTAAAATTCTCGTGTCACAATGTTCGTTTCCCTACAACTGCGAAACGGGTGGACCGATTCTCCTAAAATTTTGTGGCCATATTGAGTAGGATTGAGAATCGGCCGACATCTATTTTTAGAGACATTTGTTTTTTTTTTGGCAAAACGACGTTTCTCATATTCAGCTAGTAATATTATATAAATATAAATGGTGGTGGTCATGAAGAGTAGAGTTATAGAAAGAAAAGAGATTCTCATACCTGAATTTAGTCAACATTTTAAAATACAATGAATCGTGGAAATAAAAACTTGTATTGGGCGGAAGCGAAGTCTGTATTTGAACCACAGTATGAACTAAAGAAATATCTCACTTCATTTTACAATGCGAACGATCCACTTGAATCACAAACTCAGACTGTTTGGAAATATTAAAATATGTTTATATTTATAGGTTATCTGGTTGAAAGCGATATCAGAAAAGGTTTTTTTGTGTCTTTTGTGTTATATATTTGATTATTATTTTTATATTTACATTTATGCACTGCCGTGCTAATCATTTTTGCCAATTCATCTCGATGTAATGTTCGCGGGCTATTCTCACTATGACGTAAATGTGTGCTCTTATTTCACCATGCCCACCGGTTTAAAAGGCTTTTATTGTTTTCAAAATAGATATGCTGGAGCGTGGTGTAATGATTGCAGCTCACAACCGTTCTGTAGAACATACTTGGCGCTTTAAAGGCGGAGAGCCGGCCAACCAGTTCAATTACATTTAGTTCTTGGGAACTGGCAGTTAATCGAATTGTAGTCAAGCCAAATCGAGTTGTTTTTGTTTTCTTTCTGATGGGAAACAAATTAGACTGTTAAAGATTCACATTTACGTGGTAAATAGTCACAACTCTGTCTACAAAAATATTGTATTCAAACTGAAATAGCCTATTGCGTATGAAATATGCTATGGAAGCCTTTCTCTCCGAGTCAAAAATACTGGCGCCATTCACACCGGGATAATGATTTGCGTGTTTTTTGCTTGTCATAAATAAAACCACTCGTTTTGATCTCGTAAAAATGTGTTATTGTAACATATATACTTACTTAGATTATTCTAATCTATGTTTAAAAATAATATAATGATAACAGTCTTATTACGGGGGATTCCCAGAAAGGATCACGGAACTTTTTATTGCGTCAAAAACTATTTTGAAATAAATATATTATTGATTTTTAGTTTAGCCTGTTTGATTGTGACAAAATGAATTAATAACGAAGCCGAATAAAAACAATATGCATGTCATAGATATGATAGATGGGTTTGAACGGTGAACCCCTAAAACTGAATATGTCTATGTGTGCATAAACAATAAGCCATAGACAATAATATTAATATTATTCAGAAGGATAACAGCCGATTGTTTCTTACTGTTATTTGTTATTGTCGGTCTTCCCTAATGATACCACTTGGTGATTTATAATGTTGTTAACCTGTAGTTCAGGCTTAAAATATAATTCTCATGTACGTTAAGAATTGGAGGAATTTTGTAGTGAACCTCCTTTTTGAAGTAGATAAATATTGAAATGTTAATTTTAGACCTTAAAAAAATTGGTTAATACCTATTGGTTTGGAGAATTCTTATCTTTGGCTGTCATTGGACTTCGTTAGCGACGCGAGCACGATAGAACCAAGACGATGATATCATCGACCAAAAAGGTATACCTTGTACACAAGATGGCCGCCACTACTACCAGCGAGCGACGTGCGTCAACTGTCATTGTAAACGTCAAAATATTATTCAACCAAGATAGTTCAATCAAAAAAAATAACTCCAGCTGTATAAGCCTCCTTACTATCATCTTATAAATCACTTCTTCGTAAGCATTTCTTGTCTACAATATTTATAATTATAGATTTAAATTAGCATATTTTTCTTATTTTAATGTATGTTGTTTTGTTTCTGTATTATTATTTCTTGTAAACTTCGCACCTGTCTTATTATATTTTAAGTATTCTTTTATCGTGTGGGTTGTCTGGAAGAGATCGCTTATTAGCGAAAAAGCCGCCCGTTGCTCTTATATGTACTAACATCTGTTAAAGTCATTTGCTTCTAGTGTTTGAGTGCAAAAAAGTGTAAGATAAATAAATATATAAGCCCAAAATGCAGCCGCTTTCAATTAAAACTAATACTAATATTCATAGCAGACATCTTGTCTCGGAATAAAACACACCAAAGATTCTATAATTTATTAAATCAACTTTGGCTACACGGTAAACATTCGAAAAAAATGAAAGAAAATAAATAAAAATAATATTTATTAACTGAAAAATAAATTAACACGATTTATACTTATGGATCACAATAATACAATATAAATGGCGGAGCGCGGAACAATTTTATGCCAAACGGCGTGAACATTTTCTAAACTTCACTACGAGTGTTTCACTAATCTGTGGCAATATACAGATTGTGACGTCGGCCACAGATTATAGAACCAAAACAAAACTGTCAATTGACGCCTATTTATTACTTAGATTTCGCTGCTTCCTCGGCTTCCAGCCTTTTACGCATGGATTCCGGCATCTCAGCTGGTGGTGGGCGGGGCATTCTCAGCCACACCTGCAATTCCAACGTTTGTTAAGTACAAAACATTAACCATAGACAAATAACAGACTGAACATGATGCATTACAGAGACAATAGAATTCAATAGGAATTTGTGCAAATATATTAAATGTATGTATATAATAAATGTATCTTCTTTCTTTCATTTCAAATAAAAAATAATCAATGAATATACCTTGACAGCATCGTAGATGAACCATTGCAGGGCAGTGAGGGTACCAATCATGACAATCCTGGGTCCGAGACCCTTCCATACTCCACCCCAACCGAGCTTACCGATGATGGAACCAGCTGTGGCAGTCCTGTCCTATAATATTTACAATAAAAACATTAATTCCTCTCTTAACAGACAAAAGTATACTTTATCTTGTCTATGCCGCACTGAGTTTACGCTGTGGGCTTCATTTCAATTATGTCATCCAATGTTAAAAATCGATACCTTTGGATTTGCTACCTTTCCAAACATAATCATATTTTGTATGACTATATTATTGCTATGTTATTTTAAAGAAACAGATTGTAGATACCACCACAGATCATAGATGTCCCTAATGTCACTGCAATTATTAATGTCACTACAGATTACTATCAGTATTTTAAGATATTACAATCCCGGGCATTCAGTTTGTACTAGGCCCTTATGAGTACAAGTTTTACTTTTCAAAACATTTATTTGTTTATTATTATTAACAGACAAAATTGTACAGTAGAACTTAACTTACTAGTTATAAACTGAGTGCAAGCAGTCTCTTACTATACAACAATATCTCTTGGTTAAAATATATATTTGTTTTTAATTCCATCCGTTAACACTATAATAGTTATAATACCTGGTTCAGTTTGGATACAACGGTATCAGCTGGATGGGAGACAATAGCACAGAACACACCGGCAATGTAACCGGCAGCAAAGGTGACAACCAATTGCTCGCCCTTAGTGCACTGGTCACGGGGTTTGGGCACCACATACTGAAAATTATTACAATAGTTAATTTAACCATATTCAAACTTGATTTATTCTAATAAAAAGATAGCACATTTTATTAGGCATAGTGCATATATGCTGTTTTTTTTTATTTATACTATACCTATTTTTAAATCATTAATTTATGGTGTGCAATCTGCTATAAAAAAGCCTTTTATACCTTGTACAACAATTCCAAGGTCTTCTCGAAGCAGGCAAACTTCATCATAGTGTAGGGGATCTGTCTGCCCCAAAGTGGTACCAATCCCTTGTAGAAGGTACCGTAGCCCTCGTTTTGGACCATCTTGGGCCATGCTTCACGCAGGGTTGAGGCGAAGCCAGGCATTGTTTGAATTCTGACCTGAAATACGAATAAATATAAAAATAAGGCAAGCCTATGTAAGATAATGATCACATGTGGAAATGTTAGTCCAATTTACCTTAGCAGCCTCCAAGGGTGATAGGGCAATATCAGCGATGAACTCAGCAGATGCTGATGCTGCTAAATATACACCGGTTCTGTACGAGTAGGCAGATTCCTCATCCAACATGCCAGAGTATAATACTTTGAACACTTCATAGAAACCAAATTTGCAGAGACCCTGAAAATGTATACATTTGAGAAAAGGAAAACAATAATCTTAGTTACGATGCAAATTCTCTTGTCTCATATAAATACTGTCCTCAAAGCGATCGGTAGGAACAATTGGATAATACTATAATCATTGAAAAACCTTCACGTGGTTGTTATTTCAAAGGATTCATCTGAAGATGTTTTTTTATCATGACAGATCAGTCAGATTGTTGCCTCATCGAGGAGACATAGAATTTTTTTACACAGATACAAAATTTTTGTAAAAACAACTACAAAATACGAATTTCAGTAGTACTTTAGTGTTGTGTAGAGTTCCAATTTACCTGCATAGAGTAACCAATGAAGGTGGGTGCCCATCCCTTGGCGAGACCTCGCATGCCCTCCTCACCGACGGATACCTTGAATCCGTTGATGACATTCTTGTACTTATCTGGGTCGACTTGTAAACGACACTTGACCAGGTCGAGTGGCACCACGGCCGTGTGTGTGATACCTAAATGTTACAAAAAAAAAAAACTAAATTAATATGCCAATATATGCAGCCACCAGGCACTTTATTTAACGTGCCTGTAAATGTATATAATTTTCTTTAAATATTCTTTTTTTCTGTGGGTACTTGTATTTAGTATGTTTGTAAGGGTGTTGGTGGTGTGTCTTAGTATATTAATCAATTAAACATAAAAAAGGGGAAACAATCGATTTTGGTTGGATTATAGTTTTTTGTTTCTAGACAGCTAGGCCGAACCCAAGGCCAGCTGCAGTGTTAAAAGCCCATTATGTTATACTAATTGACTGAAATATTATCTTTGTGCTACAAAATCTCTCATTGTTTGCAAATTACTTTTCTTGTAGTATTTATTAAGGGCTTAACGCAATGTATTTGGCTCCATGTTTCTATAACTAACTCCAAATTTCTTTATTTTATCACACTTTATTGCACTTAAACAGTAGAAGTAGACGATGTCAATACATATAAGAGCAACGGGCCGCCTAGTAGCTAATAAGCAACTCTCAGCCAGGCAACCCACAAAATAAAAATACCTTAAATACTATTTGACTGGTGCAAAAGAGGTGCGAAGTATACAAAATCAAAACCAATTCTATGACTGAATAGTCATTTTTGATTTTTTAAAATGAATATTTAAAAAACTCACAAACAACATTCACCTTCAGGAAAGGCGTTTAAGGATTATTCAAATGATAAGATTAGACTTTTTAAATTAATTAGGCCATCGATCAAAATGGATGACGCGAAAACTGCAGCAAAATCCCCAATCACAGACAAGGGCAGATAAACATTATCTAACAGACGTTACATAAACTCTCGTGTAACGTCACTTGATTTAACGAAACTCTCTAAAGCGTCGAAAACAATTGGCTTCAGTTGGTTAAGCTTTTATTCCATACAATGACTTGTCTTCTCTCCATTCAACGCCGTAAAATGAAATCCCTTCAGTGTTATATAGAGTTTACACTGTAATTAGTAATCCATCCTCGGGTATACACATTTTCGATCTCAGAAACGATGTTCGAAATACGTCCAAATTCCAAAACTTCATTACACGGTTGAGCAAGTCTTATTGTATACTATTTAAATTATAGGAAAAAAAAGCTTGGAAAAACTCATTTTGGGTTTTTGTAAGACAGAAATAACGCTGAAAAATTAAAGTCAACCGAGCCTTTTGGGTTGCTTTTCCGACGCAATTTTGGGACCCTATTAATCTAGATTGTGTGGAAAATATAAAAATGAAAATTTAGATAATATATATTATTCATATGAGATATATAGAATCAAAGGCTATCTTTTAGCTCATTTTCAGTCAACCTAAAAAAAAATATTTTCTCCTAAAAATGTACAGTAGAATTCACTTAAAACGACCAACCGGTTATAGCGACTATAATAACTCAAATTTGCTTTCGTATCGCATTATATTCATATAAAATCCGTCTGTTTAAACGTCATACGGTTAGTAACGACATAGTATCGCCGGTCCCCAATATCGTTAAATCCTACTATCTATCTATCTCTCCATCTACTACTATTTTCAGTAGCACAATTTTGTATGAATTGTTTATCGAGTTTCTTGCCGGTTCTTCTCGGTAGATGACTGCCTTCCGAACCGGTGGTAGTGTTAATGACGATTCAAAAGTGTCTTTATAAAGACCTACTTGAATAAAGATATATTGAGTTTGAGTTCACTGTTATTATAATTAGAGGTACGAAATTTTCGTATTTACATAATTTATGCATAAAATTACACATATTAGCAAATAAATACGAAATGAGAGGATTTAAAATAACCACTTGAGGCTATTTTGATGAGAAGACGTCACTATCTCTTATGGACTAAGAAGGAATTGAATGAGACAATGTGAGCGATGCTAAAATCAGCCAGCGTGTTTTCGTCACACAACAACTGCCTGAGGACTTAGGGTTTCAAATAATACAATGTCTTTTTGAAAGCGAGTACTGATATATTTATAAAAAACACACAAAGGTCATTAAATCACGCAGCAAGTTAACACTGCGATACAAAAATCAAACTTAATCTCATAACGCCATCTATCAATCGCACGTTGACAACTCGCGAGTGAACACAGCGACCAAAGTTAGTCAGCTTTCTCTTCACATTAACCATTTATAAGACGAACTAGGCTATCTTTTACGTTGACCAATTTTGCCCATCAAACACCTTAAAACCAAACGCATTCCTAGAAATCTTCTCGAAAATTCCTCTTAACCGACAACTTCCTCAAAATGAGCTAACTGATTGGTAATTCTCACTTTCACAGGTTAATCCTTCGCTCTATTATAATGAAAACCCTGATGTTAAGAATTGCACTTCGGAGTTTATTTTTATTTTGTTAAACTTTACGTTCGTAAAAAGTAACATAATCACTAAACAAGTATTCTTAGCACTCAAATGTCTAAATTACGCAACATTTAATAATTTCAAAAACGTAAATGCGAAATTATATTATTTTGACAAATTTAAATTGTGAAATTTGCGTTTTTTTTTTTTGCGAATTATAATATACTAGCTGATCCCGACAAACGTAGTTTGGCCAAAAAAAAAATGAAAAAAATGTCTCTAAAAAAGTTTTTGTTAACCGATTCTCAGACCTACTCAGAAAATTTCAGGAGAATCGGTCGAACCGTTTCGGAGGAGTAAGGGAACGAAGACTGTGACACGAGAATTTAATATATTAGACTAGCTGAACCGGCAAACGTTGTTTTGCCATATAAACTATTAAAAAAGTAGATTATTATTTCGTTTACTACAAAATAAATTAAATTTATACTTTAGCCTTAGCAACACGTGGTAGTCGTGCTATTGAATTGTAGCTTATATGACACGTGTGTCGGTTTACCATAGCAGTGCCATCTATTGATTACTTACTCAATCCAGTCGGAAAGTATCGACATCTGTTAGAATCTTTTGGAGTTGACAGATAATTTTGTCAATTAATTATATAGACAAATAATTTGCAATAAAATAAAATTGCGACTATAATTATATATCTAAGCTATCCTATATCTCAAGTTGGACCGGACTGGCTCACGGTGTGCCAATTTGATTTAAAATCGGTTATGTAGTTTAGGAATCCATCGGGGACAAACATCGTGACACGAGAATTTTATATATTAGATTGATATTATAATATAACCCTTCGAAAAGATAATCGCCCTTGATTCTATTCGACTCATATTGTATGAAATTAAAGGAGGCCGTATATAACGTACACATATTAAAAACAATGAGTTAAAACGATTATCTCTATCAATGAACCGTACTCTATTTGTGTACTGCAATAGTTTTTTTACATAATGACCGTGAAGGTTACATTGAATTAACGCAAAATGGCTTCGAGCCAAGCCTTAGTAACAGTGCGAGAGGCAAGCCAATAATCCATAATAATATTATCAATGCAAAAGTAACTCTGTATGTTACGCTTGCACGCTTAAACCACTGAAACGATTGCTATGAAATTTAGCAAGTACCTAGGGAAGTACATGGGCTACCTTTTATAGCGAGAAAGGGTTAGATTTTTTTTATAGAAGAGGGGGCAAACGAGCAGGAGGCCCACCATAAAGGTGAAGTCGCCGCCCATAGACACTCACGCGACTGGGAGCTCGTGAGTGCGTTGCCGGGCTTTAAAGGAAAATTGGGAAATGGAGGGGTATGGGAAGAGGACGGTAGAGGGGAAAGGATGGGCACCAGAAGATCTCACTCACCGAACGAAACGCGAGTACAAAATGAACAAACTCCAATTGCATCACTTTACGCCGGTTTTCTGTGAGAGAGTGGTATTTCTCCGGCCGTGCCTGCCCATTCGGCTGAAACTCTAAGTAACAGCATGGCACTCCCACTCAAAGCACATATAGGGGATGAAAGTTTGAATAAAAATTTCACCAGAACTGTCTGCATCCTTCAAATTTATCTTGTATTTAATACGCGCGACGAAAGTCGGGGGACAAAAGCAACCAACATAAGTTAATTAGAGGCAAGCAATATATATGGAACATGGTTGGGGAGAACTTTAACATCTGAGTTTATGGATTCACCCTTGCGCCATCTTGGAAAGAGGGGTGAAAACACATTTTTCGCGATATCTCAGAAACGGTGCGTGTCACAAAGAAAATTGTAACGTCATAATTCGTAGAAAATTGTTTTGCCTACACATATGTTTATCTAACTTATAAAATGTCTGCCTCTAAATACCTAATTCGATCCTTTAATTGTATGTTTCAATGGACTATACAATGAATAACAAACCTAAATTTCCTTCACAAACATATATACTAATTGATTAATATATTTTTGTACATATAATAACTTTTTTTTTATATCAAAGCCCACGAGGGTATAACAAACTATCAGTTTTTTAAGCGTGATCACCGTTTTGTGTCCTTATAACATTTAGGGATTTAGGCTTTTTTTATTTTTAAAGTACCATAACCCTTAAGAGCATCGCATAGAAGTGCGACCCAAGCAGACCTGGTGGCGATCTATCATCGCGGAAGCCAAGAACAGCCTTGGCAAACATAAGCGAAAGGCTTCAGACAGAGAATGGAGAAATGTCATACGCCCTTTGCCCCGATGTGGGGTTTAGGGCACTAAACAAACATCTATACTCAAACTCAAAATATCTTTATTCAAGTAGGCCTTTATAAAGGCACTTTTGAATCGTCAATTTTTACAGTACCACCGGTTCGGAAGGCTGTCCGACAAGAAACTCGATGGCTGCTCTTTTAAAATAAACAATTAATACAAAATTGTGCTACTGACAATTAAAATAACAAAGCATTGTAAGGCTACTCAATAATTGAACTGTCCCGATGCTGAGCCAATTGCCGACACGTTAAAGGGATCTTTGTCCTCTAAATATTCGTTTACGGTATGCAAGGCTTTCTCATCAATATGCTTCAAGTTTTACAAATTATATAACCGAACTATACATTCACACAAAGGACCGCGGTGTTCGAACCCCCTGTTCCCATAGATTAAAAAGAAACTTACCGCAAGATAGGATACCGCCGAGTCCGCAAAGTGCGAAATATTTGGGCGATCCAAACTCGCACGAGTCCTCTTGGGCCACAGCTGTCGCAGCCGCCATGCCACCCTTGGGGAAAATTAAGCATAATTTGGAAAATTGGTTCATTGGTTTTTCACCCCCCATTTCAAACTCTTCAAACCATATTTTAACGTATGTTCTTACATAAAGTTTAATCTGTCTCCATACCAAATATCATCAACTAAAGTTTAATCTGTCTCCATACCAAATATCATCGAAATCGGTTCAATAGTTTGAGCGTGATAGCGTAACATACATAAGTATGGATTTAATATTCACACTCGGCATCTGTATAGTTGTAATCTTTGAGTATCCTTGTAATTTGAATTTAACTTATTACTGAATGTATTAGGATTTTTTTAAATATGCCCTTTTTAGATAACATCCTAAATTGGTCTCTCTCTTACCATTTCTGTGAATATTTGGTATCGAGAAAAGTCAAAGTAAAAAATTCTTTAAACAATTAGAAAAAAGCAACCTGGACATCTCACAGTTATATTCTGTTACCACATAGATGCACATAAGAATGTATTAATTCTTTAAAAAAATAAGTCAAGATACTATTCTCATTGTAAACAAAAAAAGGTATTTACTTTAAAATATAAACACACTATTGTGTATCAAATGTTTGTCTTTAATGCCCTCAGCTCTCATAATCTTATGATCATTGGGAAACAACACCAGCTCATGGTACACTACTGTCGCCAGCAGTGGTGACTCAAACACCACCAACCATGAGCTGACAATACCCTCCAGCTTTGTCTGACATCATCGGGCATTAAACTTGAAAAACTATTCCTAACTGTATGGAGCATACTAAAATAGTTTAGTATTTTATATTCTAATTAACCCCAAGGCATCAGCGAGTCGAAAGGATTTACCTGTTGTGAAGCGATGGCTGGCTCGCAGTTGACTTGTGACAACGGGCCACGGAATGGTGAATTCCGGGCTGACTCCAATAGGGATGAGAACATTTTACTGCAAAACCAGATTCAATTTCTTTAACAATGCTGAATTTTGTTTAGGATATTTGCTAAGCACATAGTGATAGGTGTGATGTATAAAGTAGATGCCCTCAGCTCTCATAATCTTTGGATCATTGGGAAACAACACCAGTTCATGGTACGCTACTGTCTCCCAGCAGTGGTGACTAAAATACCACCAACACATGAGCTGACAATACCCTCCAGTTTTATTTGACATCATTGGACAACTATAATATTTACTGATATTTGTACTAAGTTAGTCTTCTAATAAGTAATTTAAAATTACCTAATCTAATGTCGTGTGGAGATATTAATTAATATAGATACAATATGGGCATAGAATTGTACAATTGTTACATTCATTAGGTTATAGATTTATTGTTTTTTCTATAAAGTTTAAACTTCTGAGCTCGACCTGACAAATATTAACAGTTAACAACAAATGACGCGCGTGGCATTAAACTATACATAAAAAGTAACTGTTGTAACTCTAGAAAATATAATAGATATACAATACTTTATTAAAATAATAAAGTAAACACTATCATAAAATAATGCTATACACCGGTATAACCTTTTAAATTAGACATAATGGGTCATAGTGAGCCAGTTACAACTGATCAATACTGAACATAACGGGTTACACCCAACACTACGTCAATGCGTCAAATTAATTTAAGATAAAATTTAAATATATCTTAATATTACATAATACGTAAGGACTGTTATATTAAAATTTATATTATCTAGACTTGGGGCAAGGTCACGTGTTATAATAGCGTTACGTAAGGTGAATTTAGTAATTTATAGAAAACAAATAGGTAATTATAACAACAGATTCAAAACAGTTAATGAGATGATATACATAATATAATAAATTATATAAAAATTGCAACTTACATGTCTATAATCCGATGTAAAAGTTTTTACCACACACCTCACCGCGCTTGTGGCACAGTGACAAAAGGAAACGAGAATGCCGATGTCAGCGTCTCATCGGATGTTACATAATCACGTGTAAACTCTTGACAAGCCACTGCGAGCCACCCAAGCCACCCAATCTGTGGACCTATAGAGGTCCACAGATTATACACAACATAAATAATATGACATAGTTTGTAAATGCAGAAATTAATAATATTAGTTACTATAAACAAAATCAAAGTTGATAATGCATTAACTGTATAATTATAAGTTTAAGTAAAAAAAATATGTGTAAAACAGGTTGTTACTAACTTAATATAAAACTAAAATTTACCAAGAGATGGCTCTTTAATCTATTGACATTTGACAGTGTACCAAATTTAGCATACAAACCCGCAATTCAAGTTAAATATAATTAATAATGCGTTTATTTAAAATATATTCGATGTGCTCTTTTGATTGTTTTACGTTAAGTTATTTTTAATAGATATAAATTATAAAATTAATAAGTTACAATTTAAATACCTTTTATAATATTGAATTAAGTTGGCGTGGATATTGAATTCTTTTTACGCGGGAAAACAAACGTACACGCCAAGTTTTTTCCCCACACAATTTGATGGAAAAGACAGTAAAAGGTAATTAGACTTTTGTCTTATTGAATAAATTTAAATTAAAGCTTTTTCTAATAAAAATGAGTTAAGGTGTCTCATAAATGTATTGTTTTAGCAGCATTATTGCGTGATAAGTAGGTACGTCACTATTGTAAGTTCTGAAATATGATAATAATTAATCGAACAGGAATAGATACCTCTATATTGTGGTAACATCTTGGTTCCTATTATGCCAAAACAGCCCGACACGTAGGTATTGGATAAGCAAGCGGTGGCTTTCAGCTTTTTTCTTTTTGACTTCTGAGTCGACATTTTATATGGCTTCCGAAATTTCATACAACTTTCACAAGTTGTGTATAATCTGAGTCTCCATAATTGTTCCATTTTATGTAGGTTTTATCTAGAATTAGTTTTACAACTCTCTCAGAAAAATGACTTATGACAGTTTATTTTCTTTGTTTTTTTCTTTTAATTCTAGCAGTATTAAGTACCGATGTGATTTAAATCTTCTATTGTCTTTGTGTCATACATTTAATATACTTAGTCTGGCCATAAATACTGTTACTATTCAAAAAAAGAAAATATTACGTTTGAATTTGGAATCTGTCATTTTTATATGATTGCTTGATGTGTTTTCTTATTTTCGCGCCATTATATTGTTAAATATTTTGTTATATTAAAATGGAGTGGGGTGATAAAGAGAACCGAATCGCTGTGATTGCCTTACATAAAGTAGGTATGGAGAAAAGTGCAATTTTTAAAACCCTCCACCCGCTTGGTATTAGTCAAATGTTTGTTTACCGGGCTATTGATAGGTACAATGATACCTCCTCTGTTTGTGACAGAAAAAGATCTGGTCGTCCACGTACCGTTCGTGTGAAAAAGGTGATTAAAGCAGTTAGGGAAAGAATTCGAAGAAATCCTGTCCGTAAGCAAAAGATTTTATCTCGGGAGATGAAGATAGCTCCTAGAACCATGTCGCGTATATTAAAAGATGACTTAGGACTTGCAGCCTATAAGAGACGTACTGGTCACTTCTTAACTGATAATTTAAAGAAGAATAGGGTGGTAAAATCCAAACAACTACTTAAGCGGTACGCAAAGGGAGGTCACAAAAAAATTTTGTTTACGGATGAGAAAATTTTTACAATTGAGCAGTATTTTAATAAACAAAATGACCGTATTTATGCTGGAAGCTCTAAAGAAGCTTCGCAATTAGTAAACAGAGTACAACGTGGGCATTATCCCACTTCAGTGATGGTTTGGTGGGGTGTTAGCTATGAAGGGGTGACTGAGCCATATTTATGTGAAAAAGGTATTAAAACGTCGGCACAAGTTTATCAAAATACCATTCTTGAGACGGTAGTTAAGCCTTTAACTAACACCATGTTCAATAACAAAGAATGGTGCTTTCAACAAGACTCGGCACCGGGTCATAGAGCTCGATCCACCCAATCTTGGTTGAAAACTAACGTTCCGGACTTTATCAGCACTGAAAACTGGCCGTCGTCAAGTCCTGACCTAAATCCATTGGATTATGATTTATGGTCAGTTTTAGAGAGTAAGGCTTGCTCTAAACGCCATGATAATTTGGAGTCCCTAAAACGATCCATTCGGTTGGCAGTGAAGAATTTTCCTCTAGAAAGAGTTCGTGCTGCTATTGATAACTGGCCTCAACGTTTAAAAGACTGTATTGCAGCCAATGGAGACCACTTCGAATAAACATTGTATATTTTTAATAGTTATATATTGATGTATTAAACTAACTCACTATGAAAGGAATAAATGTTACGTATAAAAAAAAAATCGTGCTTTTCTTTATAACAATATTTATGGCAAGACTAAGTATATATATAAGCCCCATATTTGTATTCATATACCAGCAAATGTATTAGTTTAGTTTTTAGTCTTGGGCTTGTACCGTGTGTTTGCGGTTTCTTCTCATTATAACGTAAATGTGTGCTCCTATTTCGCCCACCGATGATAGTAAAGGTTACTTTGACAAGAAAGACAAAGTAAGTACATGGGACCATTTTGAAACGTCTTAAAACGCTCTCAACGACTGTTCGTACGCGACCAAACTGAAGAAGGCAAGAAACTCGACTTCGTTGATTTTTATTTGGAAATGATCCCAATAAACTTTTTGCAGCAATGCTTAGCTGGAGCTCATTCATTTCCAAACTTTTTCATCGTCAAAATAATGAGATAATTTATTTAATCCTAATTTTTTAAAAGCTTCTTTTTAACTAGTTTTTACATTCCCTTACTGACAGAGTCAAGAAATTGTTTGGGATTTTGTTATAGAGGCGTACACGTTGCCCTTTAAATGAATCACTAACTTTATGGAGCCTTAAAAGACATTTCGCGAATTTTACATAAGAAAAGTTAAATTGTTTAAAACTACTTGTACCGAAAAGCAAATCAGCTTTCCTATATCGCATTATATATATATACGACTGTATAAGTCGAATATTTTATTTTTTCAGAATTATAGATGATCTTCAAACTAATTATTGCAGGCATTAAAACCGTGCCACGGTTTGCTTAAGCTAATTATGAAATACAGTAGAATCCGGATATAACGACATTCAAGGGACCGGAGATACTATGTCGTACTAACCGGATGACGTACTAAACGGAACGGACGAAACCAAACTTGATGAAACATTAGTCGTTATAAGTGAATTCTACCGTTAAAGTTGTTTTAGAAATAATGTATAGACTATACAAATCCATAGACACTAACACATTTCAAACTACGAACTGTCTGCTAATAGATGTCACTGACTGAAATTGTCAATCCACACGCGTATCATGTAAACCATACAAATAATACATACCTACCTAGTGAAAACACAAAAATGCTGTAGGCTCGGTTAAATCCGACTTAATATGGCAGTTGTAACTCGCAAACAAGTCTATAATACAATTTGTTTTTTGTTACAAAACAATTTCAATGCCAACTTGCAGCCACAAGGGGAAATGCGTACGGAACAAAACAAAATGTCACCGGATACCGTTCACACCGCGTCCCTGTGTTGACAGCCACCAAATACCACATTTTAATCCACACACCTGTTCTATAACATGCCATAATCCCAAACACTCACCAGACACCGGTCATTGCATGGCATCAGGAAACATACCAGTCACTGAATCGAAGCATGAAGAAAGAGAGAGAATAACACAATACCCTGATAACCCAACTCAGGTCGTAAAGACTCAAGAGGAAGAGAAGAACTGTTGCGTTCCCAACGTTGATTCAAAGCCCCAAGTTTCGCCTCCAGGTTTCAAGGCACACATATCTGTTGATATAGCCAGTGATCCTCAACTGTTAGTTGAGAAACCGGAATGTAGAGGTGGTCAAATGGGCATAGACAATGTGTGTAAACAGCAAACAACAGAGGTTACAGCCAGATCACAACAACAGGAGAGAAGCTCTTGTTGTGTAAAAACTAAAAAATCGTCTCAAAAAGGGCCATTTAAATTATTAGATCAAGGTTTTAAGCACAGTGCTGACACGAATCCTCTGATAAATGATAGTGATAGTGAATCTCTGTCAGAAGAAAGTATAGAATCCGTTGAGCATGTATCTGATAAGCCATGCTGCGCTAGTGCCTATCCACTGGTGAAGCCAGAACCAATTTTACCAAAAGAAACATATGGGACGGGTAGACCAGACGTTGTGAAAGACGACAGATCGAATATGATAGAAGAAAAAATGCAATCGGCAAATGAGACCGATGGAAGTGTTAATTGTATTGCCAGTATGGCAAGAGGAAAACAAAAACGGGAGGGCTCTTGCTTTTGTGGTGTGAACAGAGAATCGCATTTGTGCGATGCGAGAAAATCGTTGACAGGCCAGAGGAGTTGCCCGTGCAGATATCCGCCGGGTTATGGGGAATTCAGTTGCACGGGCAACATCACCGGGATATGCAAGTGTACGGGGGAATTTAAATAAAACGTTGTTTTTGGTTTTGAAAATATTAATCAACAGACTGTTTAAAATATTACAAAATGGATAAGTTATGGTTTTCCGGTCATAAATAATGCATCTATTTCATTCGGTGGATAATTTCGATTTACGCCTCTTCTTTTTGTCTATCTTCTTTTTCTCTTCGATGTACTTACATATCATCGGCATAGATTCATTTGTGGCATCTGAAAGTATATTGATATGACAAACTTTTGCTTCAGAATAACATCAATTAAAAACAACTTTAAATAAAATCTATTATATATACTAGCTGAACCGGCAAACGTTGTTTTGCCATATAAATTATCAAAAAAGTAGATTATTATTTCGTTTCTTACAAAATAAATTTAATTTATACTTTAGCCTCAA
The DNA here is from genome assembly GCA_951799465.1 of Leptophobia aripa. NCBI lineage: Eukaryota > Metazoa > Arthropoda > Insecta > Lepidoptera > Pieridae > Leptophobia > Leptophobia aripa. Next base: position 3,903,340 of record OX637283.1, read on the forward strand.
TAACACGTGGTAGTCGTGCTATTGAATTGTAGCTTAATTGACACGTGTGTCGGTTTACCATAGCAGTGCCATCTATTTATTACTTACTCAATCCTGTCGAAAAGTAATATAGAGATAATTGTCACTGTCAATTAATTATATAGAAAAATAATTTGCAATAAAATAAAATTGCGACTATAATTAAAGATCTAAGCTATCCTATATCTCAAGTTGGACCGGACTGCACTCGGTGTGCCAATTTAATTTAAAATCGGTTATGTACTTTAGGAATCCATCGGGGACATCGTGACTGGAGATTTATATATATTAAGATATATATATCAGATTTTATGCGTCGTACGGTTTTAGTGCGGACACAAAAACACGGCAATATTATTCTTATTTTTATTAATTTTATAGATTAGGGGGCAAACAGGTGAGTCATCGCCCGAGCGAGTTGCGAGCTCGTGAGTGCGTTGCCGACCTAATATAGTACACAAGGTTCAAGGCACCAATCCCACTGTCAAAAGATTGGTCAAACTAATGATTAACCAAACATTGGTATCAGAATTACGGATACAAAACAAGATGGCGCCTAGTCCCCACTCGAGCGAGCTTTGCTCTTATACTAAATACAATAAAAATCGCTTCGAATTGTTCCCAAGAACTTTTGGCACAAGAATTGTTAATATTAGAACACCACAAATGGCATGGCCCTCTATCTCTCTGTCTCACATAATTTAACGTACTGATATGAGAAGCGAAGATTCACAAAGAGCATATTGAGGCTCACTCTTGGCTCATCTGATTTGAACTCTGAATGTGAAACTAAAATCTACAGACGTTAATCTTAACCAACAAAATAATATTAACCAGCATCTGTTCTGTCACAATTTAATTCACTTCGGCCGAGAGTTTCAGATTTGCCTGTAAGAATATATTAATTATTTAATGAATATGAGGGATAGTAGACTGGTGGTAAATATTATGGTTCAGTAACCAGCAAAGTTAACACAGAACCCAAACCTTTCGGGGTTTGCCAAAAAATTACTAAAATATAGGGGTTGGTGATAAATGGGTAAAAAATTAGGGGTGTGTTTTATAATGACGCATTATAAAAAAAATAAAAACGAAAAAATCTCGTTAAAAAAAAATACTTCAAATTTATGGGTATACCGTATCACTTATAGACAATAGATGTTGGCCGATTCACAGACTAGTGAACATGCATACAAAATTTGGTAAAAATCGGTCAAGCCGTTACGGTGGAGTACGGTAACTAACATTGTGACACGGAAATTTTATATATATTATGTTACCCTTCTTTAAATTCATCACTATTGCATTGTTGACCAGTGCAAAAATACAATAAAATTATGTAGTTTATATAAATACTCTATAATTTATTTATGTAATATATTTTTTTTCATAACGCACGAGTTTTGTTAAAGTTATGTTGAAGCTAAAAAAAAATTCTTAATATATTATGCCGTGTGGTAATGTTTTCTTTCTTCTATTTTCTAATGGAATATGAACGGCACCAACTTACCGTGTATTTTTTGGATCTGGCATCTCAATGGTTTTAGAAACAATCGCATTGGGTGACTCTCATGAATAAACCCAAATCTTGTCATATCAACTGAGGCAGTCTGCCTATCGATTAGTTTTTGTATGAATTTTTTCGTCTCGATCGGCATTTGAGACGTTGAATTGTGGGTTGGTTTCGCACACATTATGTTGTTTTTACAGAATTTTGCGGGTTTTTTTTTAAAATGTGTCAGTGTCATTGACAGTGACATTTAGTCTATGATTCGACGAATGAGTTGAACCGCAACCATAATTTCCGTTTCACACAAAATTTTTATCGCAAAACCCTTTAAAAACTCTCCGAGTCGCCTTATAACGTTATAACAAGATCAATGATTTCAGTTTTTTTTTAACCGTAAGCGGCACTAAGGTTCACTTATCCGATTTGGGAACTGGCAGTAAATCCTATCCAATCAGCCTCCTCACTATAATCTTTTAAATCTCTCTTTCGAATGTATATTATGTATTCTTTTAACTTGTTTTGCCTGGAAGAGATCGCTTATTAACATCTTCTACTTCTACTGTTTAAGTGTGTATAAATAAATGTTATTGTATTGTTAAAATTTATTTTGTATCTTCTGTAGGCTGTATATCTTTTTTTTTTACATTACGGACTCTGTTACAACACTATAGATAATCAAATAAAACAGGATGGACTATTAAAGGCTTCCATTTTGCAATTGGACAAAAACTAAAGTTAAATAAAACTTTGGATTCCATGGGCCATATAATTTTTCCATTATCATTTGTATGACACGTTACTTAAATATGTAACGGCACATGGTCGTCATCAGTCAATTCTGTATACATCATGGTTGCGGAGCTATCGTGGGTAAGCGGCCGAGGAGAAATAAAACCACGCGTTGAAGACAATTAACAATGTACGATTATTATTTTCATTAATACGAACAGAATTGTGATCAGCACTTTATAATGAATTGGGACACAGTGACACTCCACCGAACACGCCTCGCTTGGGCGCGATGCGAACGGATTCAGATCCTCTGATGATCGTGGATCTCTTCCGTTCCAACGCTGAACGCTAAGAGAGCCCAAAGTTACGTCAGAGTTAAGAAACGTCAACGCGCCATTGTCATTCTTGACGTTTCTTGACACTTTCATTAGATAGCGCCTCCATATATTCAAAAGTAACAAAAACAACATATTTATAAATCAAATCATTTATTAAATGTAACCTTAAATCTCTAATAACATAATTTATCATTTTAAATAGGTTAAAAATGCTATTTACTCTTAGCATCCAGTCATAAACACATTTAAAGATGACGTCACAACAGAAATTCCTTTGGCGTCCTGGGTTCGATTCAGACTGGAAACATACACCTAGTGATATATATTTCTACTCTATAGATGTGTAATGACCTTATTCTATCTTGGAAAAAGCAAATCTGCAATTTACAAATATGCTAAATCAATCAAATCTGAGACCTAACCAATTGACAAACATTATTAAAATGGTCCTATCAAAGATCCCGATAACTAAATTATTGTGTGTTTGCGTGTGGTGAGAGGACAAAACATATATTTTTAGTGTAATAAACATATAAATCTTGTGTGTCAAAGCTGTCTAAAGCACATATCGTCATAGTCGTAGATCAAAGCAGTATCTAACAAATGCTAATAAACTTCAACTTTACAGAGCAGCCATTTTAATTTATTTAAACGTTTTATTATGAGTGCATTTCTAAACCGTTGTTATACAGACTGATTGATTTGAAAAACTAATGTTTTCTGTAATGCAGTAATAATATTTAGAAAATATTATTACTGCATTATTATATAGTATCCAAATATAGTCAAAAGTGACTTTGCATCTCTATCAAATCCGTTTTCAAAGATGATAACAACAGGCAAAAATCTTAACTCGTATGATTTGGGTTAAGATATTATTAATTTAATAACACTTTAAAAGCATGCGAGTTAGAATGTTATCATTATGAAATGAAAAATAAGAGTAGTAAATATGAATTGTTTTTACGAAGTCTATTCGATGTTTTTATCACAGATTTTGACTGTATTTTTAAAACATTTTACATGTGTATTAATGGTACAATGGATTATTTTTTAGTCCTGTGTTGGATGAGTTAGCAACCTCAGATTCTCTTGTTGTAAAAATATTAAATTCACCATTTTTCACTTACAGAATATACACGTTTTGAGATCAAAAGTTCATACCGCACAAAATTCACACAAAATAGTGTGGTTTCTTCGCTATTATTCCATATTCTTGTAACGCTGGCACTAAATCCTCCATTGTCATTACATATTTCTTTTCCTTGGGTCCTTTTTGGTTCTTACTCATCGATATTTGACTGGAAGTCCTCATTTTGCAGTGTTGGAGGGCATCATTGGCAATGTCAGAGAGAAATTTCTGTGCCGCTAATGCTATGAGGCGGATAAGTCTAAAAACATTTGAATAATGATATACATCTATTTGTTATAGCCAATTACGTATGTATTTAGTTGAATTGTTGCTGTGTTAATAACAATAACTACGTACTTATGACATTGGAAAGATGATCTTATGTCCAGAACATGTTTACGAGCCGACAAATAATGCATAGTAACTTAATAGAAAATGTGTTACCAAATTACCTCGGATCTTGCGATTCAAAGCCAGACATATTCAAGTAATAAGCAACAACAGAATCGGGAACTGAAGGTGTGTAGTTCTCCAGTTGCAGGAGAAAGTCACTTAAAGCGTGACCGACGCCTCCATCGTCGTCACCAACAGATGGGGAGTTCATACGACTCATTTGCATTCTGTCAATATTATTGAAAAAACTTTAATACATTATAAACGTTTTATATACGAAAATTAGAAAATGACAAACACTTACCCTTTTCTTAAGAGTTTACACAAAGTATTAAAAAATAGACTATAGAATGTAGAATACCATAGTGTACCATACAGAATACAAAAAAAAATGTAATTTAGTTAACTCAGCGCGATACAGTCTCATCATCACCACTATCGTAACTCACAGCACTCAGCAGAGACATAACAAAATGAAACATTGCTTTCATAAATTATCTTCATGTATTAAATACTTATTTTTAATTTCCAAAAAGTAGTATATTTCATATTTTTAAATGTTATAAAAATATTTGTCAATAAAGTAGCTAACGAATTTTTGTTCTCCATTACTTTGTAGTTTGAATAAAAAAATTATCTAATTATGTGTCTTTTAAGGCGTTTCAGATATTTATTTGTGTATTTGCAATATTTTGTAAAAAAAACAATCTAACTCGTTGAATTTTGTTTGTGTGGTAACGGAACGCAATGAAAGTTATGCAGTCAATGATACAATATAAAAGATATTTTACCAGAGTAAGGGTATTTTGAGGTATGGTAATATAAATTGTAATTTGTTGAAATTGTTTCTATTTCCGAATTGTGAGAGAAATTTACTATATAATATGTTGTAAATTGTTATGTTAGTTTTAATTATGAATTATTTAGGCATTCAAATAGGTATTTGGTAAATACATAAATGTCGATGCTAGTTACTTGCATATATATGGGTAGGCAACAATTAGGAAATAATTATTTATTTTTATACTGTAGTTGCACTTTATCCTTTCGTAAAAAAATAAAGTTTAATAGTATGTGGTCGTGATAAAAAAAAATTGGTAAATTTTACTTTTGAAGGCAACATTGACCTCGTGGTATTTTGCCGTTAGGTTGGCAACTCTATCCCTTCCTTCCTTCTTTTGCGCCGCTCCACAAGGCAGAACAGCGAGTGAACGTGATCGATCGAATTTCAAAAAAGGCACACACCTACCCCTGTGCTTCCTGTGATCACGAAATAGCTCTATATCTCCTGATTTAAACCATCGGGAGTTAGTGTTTCGTGATTTAAGTTCAAAAAGTGTGAGTTCAAGACTCAACGCCCTCAAGGTCTATTACCTAACGAACCACATTCAAGAAAAATGTCAGGATTAACCGATCCGGTCGCGTTCGCGAAGGATTTCATCGCTGGTGGTGTGTCCGCCGCTGTCTCCAAGACAGCTGTAGCTCCGATCGAGCGTGTGAAGCTGCTTCTGCAAGTCCAGCATGTCTCCAAGCAGATCACTGAAGACCAGCGCTACAAAGGTATCATTGACGCTTTCGTCCGTATCCCCAAAGAGCAAGGTCCGCTCTCATTCTGGCGTGGTAACCTTGCCAACGTCATCAGGTACTTCCCAACACAAGCCCTCAACTTCGCCTTCAAGGACAAGTACAAGCAGGTGTTCCTTGGTGGTGTCGACAAGCACACCCAATTCTGGCGCTACTTCGCCGGTAACTTGGCCTCCGGTGGTGCCGCCGGAGCAACATCCCTTTGCTTCGTATACCCACTCGACTTCGCCCGTACCCGTTTAGCCGCTGATGTCGGTAAGGGTGATGGCCAGCGTGAATTTAGCGGACTTGGAAACTGTCTGTCCAAGATCTTCAAATCCGATGGACTCGTCGGTCTCTACAGAGGATTCGGTGTGTCTGTGCAGGGTATCATTATCTACCGTGCTTCATACTTCGGTTTCTACGACACAGCTCGTGGTATGTTACCTGACCCCAAGAACACACCCATTGTAATCAGCTGGGCCATCGCTCAGGTTGTCACCACAGTCGCTGGTATCATGTCATATCCATTCGACACTGTACGTAGGCGTATGATGATGCAGTCTGGACGTGCCAAGGCTGACATCCTATACAAGAACACCATCCACTGCTGGGCAACTATCGCTAAGAGTGAGGGTACTGGTGCCTTCTTCAAGGGAGCCTTCTCAAATGTACTCAGAGGCACAGGTGGTGCTTTCGTGCTTGTCTTATACGATGAGATCAAGAAAGTCCTTTAAATAATGTAAGAATTGTTACCAATTGTGATTTAAAAATCAGCTACAATAGCCACTCCTTCAAATCATGTATTATTAGATCGAAAAAATGCATCCTTAGTAACTTATTTTTTAGTTAAATAAAGTGTTATACAATGATTCCAGTTCGTTATTGTTTCATTGAATATTCTATGTTGCATAACCTGTGTCTGCCATTTTAACAGAGTGTTTATAAAATTCAAATTTAGAATATCAATTCATCTGCCAGTTGTTATGTAACCTCATTCCATTCTGACATGACAGCCAGGCCAAGGTTCTCAAAGTAGATGACATTGTTCGGGTGATCTAGTTATATAACGGGCACCATAACCCATATGTGTGTAGTGAAAAAGCATTATTTATATCTTGTAATGAGCTGTTATGTAATAGGCTTTGTATGGTTGTGTGTGTAGTCCACACTCAAAATCCTTTAACATCAGTAGGTAACAGTTAATTATGTATATTCGGTAGGGGTGGACTTGATAATCTTGTCCTCGGTGTGAGTTTTTTTTTAAAGAAAAATTCATGCATCGAGTGAATAAAGTAAGAAATTTAAACACTTGTTTCTTTTATTCGCCCTAGCCTAACACTGGTTAAGAAAATTTTTGTTAAGCAAATCTACAATATAAAAAATCTGTTTTTAAGATCAGCAGAGTAGTCAAAAAATACTTGTTATCAGTACACTCTGATATGTCATGCACATTTTGAAATTTGTTAAATGACTTGAATTTACACAAGATAAAGTTACAGAAATTATTTAGAATTTTAATTCTTAACATACTTTAATGGTTGAATCCTTTCATATCCAAACAGTTATTATATTAACATTATATATAGACATTGTTAAATCAATATACATACAGTTAAAAATTGATACAAACTAGATATACCAAGTACAGCATAACTTCATTTCCCTATTATTACTAAATATTTTTTTATAACATTAGAAAGTCTTAAGAAATACTAATATATTTGAGAGATATTAAGGTATTATAATATACAATTATAAAGATATTAATTCAAATTTTAAAAAAAGGTTTTATTTCTCGTACAGACATTGAACCATAAGATGGCGGATCTGTCAAAATTTATTGACCTTAACACGTGACGTCGTACTACGTAACGCAGCGCCGCCTGCAGTGATGACGTAATGGGATGAATCAAATTAGTCTAGCCGATGCTTGAAACAATAATTGTTCTGCCTTATTCTAATAGGAATAAGCTTTGGTCCTTGTGGAAAATCCTTAAACAGACTAATTGGAATAGGTTAGTGCCATTGGTATCCAATTACAATATATAAAATACAATTTTACTATCTACGACTGATTTTATAATCTAGAGGTGTTTTTTTTTAATTTTTCAAATATAAGGCTAAATTTATAAGTACAACAATAAGTAGCTCTAACCGTAACAATGATGACTATATCAACATGAGATTTCAATTTCACCTTATGCGACGAGTCGAGTTAGGATTATACTTCCACGAACCGGTGAAAACTGACACCAATAAATACTATCAAGTGGTTGAATTAAGTTATTCTACGCCGGACACATTCGAAATGTCCTGCCTAAGCAAAAGAATAGAAATTAAATTTAACAAGCCGCCTGATCTTCGATAAATGGACCACAACATATTCTTTACTGTTAGTTAATGAGATACAATATTACAATTATATAGACTTTGCCCATGAGTTTTTATACAACTATTGAAAATAACATAAAACCCATAAATACGTTCTATCAGACCTAAGTAATAGAGAAAATAGCCACGTAAATTCTATAAACAAGTGACCGTCTTATTGGTTAAGCACCAATGGGAATTTTTAGCATTGTAAACTTAAATTTCCTAACCTCAAAAAACGGGCACAATATCCAATCACACCCCGCGAATGAACGTGTAAAAAACATAGACATCTGTCAATATCATAGAGGATGCTACTCTATATAATATCGAGGTTAGGTAAAATAGGATTTTAAAATAATTAGATAATAATATTGATGTTGGGGTCGTGACCGTCGTTCATCGATTGAACGGCGCTGCCAACCGTTTGCCGCATGATTATGTAAGAACCAGAGAGATGTGAACCAAAGAGGTTAGACATTCCATTCTTGGCTTGCGATTCAATAAAATACAAAGTTGCAAGCCAAGAATGGATTTGAAAATCCTTAATATGATCACGGACTTTGTTATAACTTTATGATTTAATGTCTACTTTGGTAGGCAATTATTGTGATTGAAATCTATATTACAACTCTAGTGCTATCCTATCCTATAGTATGCGTCACCTGACAAAAATTTGTCATAATTAAATTTTAAAACTCATTCAATAAAATCCAACACGCGTTACATAAACGTTTATCGCGTGTTATTTTATCACACATACTTAAATAGATAATTAATCTGCATTATGATTTGAAGTATTCGATATTGCTATCGAATAATTATGTTTTGAGTGGGAGTGCCATGTTGTTACATCAAGTGTCAGCCGAATGGGCAGGCACGGCCAGAGAAATACCATTCTCTCACAGAAAACCGGCGTAAAGTGATACAATTGGACTTTGTTCATTTTGTAGTCACGTTTCGTTCGGTGAGTGAGATCTTCCGATGCCCATTGTTACCCCTCCCCCGTCCTCTTCCCCTACACATCCATTTCCCAATTTTCCATTAAAGGCCGGCAACACACTCACGAGCTCCCAGCCGCGTAAGTGTCTATGGGCGGCGACTTGACCTTTATGGTGGGCCTCCTGCTCGTTTGCCCCCTATACTATAAAAAAAAGTATTTTAGTTTATGTGCAGAGATATTAATAATGTTATAGACTTTTATATAAAACTCAAAATATCTTTATTCAAGTAGGTTATAAAGACACTTCTATATCGTAACTAAAGAAGCAAAAATAACTTATTAAATAATAAAAATAGCACATTCACAGACCCAGCGTCTAGAAGCGTCAGCGTCTAGAAGCGTCAGCATCTAGGTAGAGTACTCAGAGAGAGGGAATGTTAAAAAACAAATAAAATGAAAGTTTTAATGTAACTGCAAGTAAGCTGTAAGCAATAAAACTTACATTTACAATTACTTACAGTTTCGGTTACAATTATTTAAAACAATATCACCAATATATTGAGTTGACTAAATATTTAGTTTTTTATGTAATACTATGCCATTGTTTTTATTAACAAAATAGTACAGTTTTTTAATGATATTATTGATGTTCCAATTAACAGGTGCGTTATATATGTGTAATAATATGACAGTTGTATGGCGCACAATGCTGAATATCTCCTGTAGGCAACAGAGATAGGCCGTTGCATAATTCCTTGCAAGGTTTATATATAAGGTAATTTTTATCACGAGATACATTTTATGTAAAGAATTACATTTAAAATATTTAATTACAGTTGGCCACGGTTTGTATTTTAATTTGAACTAATTTTTTGTTGAAATTTTTATGTTCCCAATATGTGTGAAGTGTGCTATTTATTTTTTTTGTATATTGAGCATACATTCTGAATTGAAACCAAGGGCGCCACCAAGGCGGGCGGGGGCAGGGAGGGGCAGCTGCTCCCCCTATGGATTCCAAAAAAGTTGCCAAATATAATGAATCCCCGAAAATTATATTTTAATTAACCTAATATAAACAAACAACGACCATTATAATATTAAAATCTGATTGATAATTAATAAAATACGCTGTACGCTTATTCAAATTCAAACTCCTTTTTATTTATTTTTCTAATAAATCTTATTATAAATTATTTACATGTTTTTATTGCATAGTCAAGAGCTGGTGCTTGTGTAGCTTTACATATTGGACTCTGTACTGTCACAGAATACCTACAATTCTCACTCATAGAGAATGAGAAAATATGAATTGTAGTATGTAAAGTCATTTCCCCCCCCCCTGCGCCAACGGCTGGCGACGCCCTTGATTGAAACTAATAAAATAATAATAATGCTTTTTACTCATGCGGAGATTTCGTAGATTAGGCGATAGTAAGAAAAGATTATTCTGTTATCTATTATATATTGGTTGGTACATGATAGCATAGCACATAATATATGTTAATCACTGGATTGTCTGTATGAAAAGATGTTACGGATGATACGAATGGTGTTCAAGGGACTTATTTATTTATTCACACTTGATTGCAATAAAACAGTAGAAGTAGATGTTAGTTGTACATATAAGACAGAAGTACAAAAGTCTTTCCTCAAACTATGTTTTTTTTCTTTTTGGAGTAGAGACTTTTGGACCACGGGGTGCAAGTGCACAAGCGCTTATTAAGGAATTAAGTAGGCGCCTGGTAGTCAGTACCGGTGACCCAAGAGCTGGTGTTTTCCTTGCTCAGCGTATAAGCATCGCGATACAGCGAGGAAATGCCGCCAGCATTGTGGGTACTCTGCCATAGGGACCAAACTTTTTAAATTTGTTTTAGTTTTGTGTTTTGTTTTATTTTAATTTATATTAGTTAGTTTAATATTAAGAGCAACCCACAAAATAAAGAATACTTACTGGTGCAAGAGGTGCGAGAATGCATTAAACAACATAGCTTAAGTAAAACAGGAGAAATAGCCTAAGTTAAATATAAAAATATCATATCAATAAGTTGTATTGTTTTTAATTTTTATTATTCGTAACCATTTAAAATATTTTTATTAAACGATTTGAAAATGGTTGTCAATAAAATAATTACTAATCCCAAATTCAAGGGCGTAGAGAGGCCGTGAAGAACTGATATGAAACTTTTCCTAATCTAACTTTTACAGAACGGTTGCATCACAGATTTATATAATACTAGCTGATCCCGACAATATATCAAAATATCATAATATAATATAATTCTCATGTCATAATGTTTGTTCCCTTACTCCTCCGAAACGGCTCGATCTTTTGATTTCTCTGAAATTTTGTGGCCATATAGAGTAGGACTGAGAATCGGCCGACATCAATTTTTATAGAGCTATTTTTTTTTGGGCAAAGCAACGTTTGTGAATAACGTATAAAAAAAACATTAAATACTTCTTTCATTCTGTCACGCATGACATATTGTGACAGCGATCGATCGATGCTCAATGAAATCTGAACAGAAATAGAAAACGCAATGATGTAAGCATCCTTTATTTGCAAACGTCTTATTAATGCGTTAAAGGGAGATAGATATAGTTTTATCTTAAATCACGTTGCATGCAGTTCGATAAATGCTGTTCCATTTTAGTTAGGAATTTATTTCCTATGATGGAATTAATTCAAAGTCCAGTAACTCGATGTTATTGAATGAAAAATTAAATGATGTTAATTATTAGTAGTCATTACTATTTAAAAGGTTTTTCACTCTGTAAAATCGTTATACATTTTTTTTCAACAACACCAGTCTAGATCTGAACAGAGACATTGAATATAAAAGCGGTACCAATAGATTTTACATTATATTTCAGAAATAAACAATCGTCAGAATTAATTTTCTTGGGACTAAAATCGTTCACATTAACAAGCATTCACAGTAAACTGTTCAACCACTGAGTTCTCCATAAAAATATCATTGTAACCATAGTTCATATTATTTTATTCCTCAAACCATACCCCCAATACCACAGATTACATATTAATGATAAAAATAAAAAGCCCATAAAACATAGAATAAAAAATCCATAATATATAAGAATAAAAACAATTATTACAAGAATATGATAAGTGAAAATGTATTTTTTAGTTAATTAACATGCCCACAATTTAAACAAACAAATGTAAAAATAATTACTTAATGTGTTACAACGATCTAACCTTGTTTTTTTTGGCGCTTAAATAATTGTCACGTGAATGACAGATGACTGGGCCTTGAGGACGTGAAACCTATGAATAGGTAGCGTATTTATTATAAATAGATTATATTCGAATTGTAGCATTTAATATCATTTAAATGATTTCCACCGACTCGATATATATGTGTGTGAAGGAAATATAAATAGGATTTGGAATCAGCTGTTGTCAGTTACTACAAATACAAAACAAATTGTTGTAAAACTAGTTTTTTAATTATCTTTTGGTGTAGTAGTGCAAAGGATAGTGTTTCCTGAATAATAATATCGTTCGTTTGAACCCTTGTACCACTAAATAATTATTTCTATCTTGCTTGAATGTTGGGAAATCGGCATGTCTCCCAATTCATGAATCATGTAAGTCTGCTCATCTAGATTTTTGCCAAAATAAAAAAAGGAAAAAAAAATCAAAGCATTTTATCAACTTTTACTCTTCTGTGTCTCATTTTTTTATGCAAGTGTCCTTTGTTCAATAAGATCAAGTACAGGTAAAAATAATACGGTGAAAATAGTTATGTAAGTGCAGAGCGGACATGACAAAAAATACCAGGTCTGCAAGATGCGAACTTACGTCACAAAAATTTAATCAATAAACATTCCTTCATGATTTAGTTCATTTTAAGTATAATATAGAAGATATATTAGCAACGTTTTCCAAAATATTGTCAGACAACTCACAGCAAGACAGTTTCCCAGTCCAGTTCCGGTTCCGCTTCCTGTTTTCACATTAAAAAAAAAATTTTTATCTAAAGCAGACCGTTTATAATTATTGTTCCATATACGCGTTTTGGCTTGTAGCCAAAATTTCTACGCACCACGTGCAAGGTCGTAGATGCTCAATGCGGGTCAATTGTTAAAAAACAATATTTTTAACTGGTAGTAGCTATTGTCCGCGACTTCATATACAAACTTTTTTTTTCGCGATAAAAAGCTTTTTTTGTCCAAATTTTTGTCTATTTAACAGAAGGTCACGATGTTCTTCCTTGGGTTCGTTGTTAAAGAAACAAGTGCATTTACGTATGACCCTATGATTATTTTGAGTTAACACCATACAAACAAGTAAAAGGAAACGAGTGAAGAAATTCTCTCTACTCTATACGTAAACGATTTAATTTTAGCGGGAAAGCTGTAACTGTCAGACGACAGTTAATTTAGCATCTAGTATATTCTTTAATAATACTAAGTTAAAAACTTATCTTTAACTTCCACTATCATATGTAATTTCTGGTGCAGGTAAGGAACCAATTAACTCAAGTTATCATGCGCGGAATAGTGGCTTCGCTGATGCTTAAGGCCTAAGAACCTCAGCCAGCAATGGATACCTCCAGGACCGGCAAAATTTTAGATTATTTTCTATAATCTACCTCACACCACATGGACCATGGGGTTACCAGTTAAATAAAACAGTTAACTTTATATATTTATTGGATATCTACAGATTAAACACTTAAATACGGAATGGTTCACAAACAGATGACATTTGGTGTTGACCTCAAATTTGATACAATAATCAATTCGCCACAGATAATATATTTTTTATAAATAAATTACATTTTAACGTAGAACTCCGTTGATTTTCTTACTCTGTGTAAGGGTTGCCCTGAAAAAGATTATCAAATTAGTATAGTTACCATATATGAGCATTGTTTTACAAAATATAATACCAAAATTACAAAAGATATTAATTAAATATTGTTGTTAAAAATTATTAAATAGATACACTCGTTTGTTTATAAATGTTATTAAAAAAAATATCTGATACTATTTTAATATTAGGTCGGAATCGTCTCTTTGCTGGTGACATGAGAAAAAGGCTTCGGTTATTACTTGTTAATATTTATTTATTTACACTTTATTGCACTTCAACAGTAGAAGTAGAAGATGTTAGTAAATATAAGAGCAACGGGCGGGCTTATCGCTTATAAGCAATCTCTTCCAAACAACCCACCTATACATAATATGTACTTGGAAGGAACATATATGTTTATATTTTCACATAGAAAAATATAAGACATAAGCACAAATAATAAGTAAAATAAAACGTCCTACCCACATTCATCGGTCCGAGTAGATACACACAACAAACTCAGCTATATACAATCAGTACAAATTTTTGATTAGCATTTGTTGATAACTTTTGTTTTAATAAATGCTAATATTTGTATAACAGACAAAGTTCCTATCACACATAGTACACAAAAATACTTTATTCAATTAACATTAACTTTTGGACGTCACTAAACTTGCCTTCAAACAAAAAAGCCAAGAGACTAAATAACCGAGAATAATTCAGCATATCTCTGATATAATTTTTAAGTAAACTGTCAATCAAATCACTCTTAAATGTCATATTTTAATTTATTCATTGACCGGGTATCGGATAGCTCTCAGATGTTATATAAACCAGACCATTTATTAGTAAGTTTTTTATATTTATTTCAAATTAATTAAAACTTTTATGAACATGAATATTTGCATAGATACTACTAGAGTGGTATCACTTAGAGTCCCCGCAGACTACAGAGTCACTATTTATATAGTAAATCTGTGGTCTGCTGGGACTCTTAAGGAAAATTGTAAGAATTAAACATGGGACAAGGTCAAAAAAGAAAAGGTCAATAGTGTCACTCGACAAACTGTGTTTTAAGTGTTCTGATATTATTCTACTGAAAAGTGGGGCCAGTATACAGCACTACCTCACTGTGCATCGTTGGATTATCGAGGTTGAATTGTTTTGGGTTGGAATGTTTTTTTTATAGAAGAGGGGGCAAACGAGCAGGAGACAGAGGTGAAGTCGCCGCCGACAGACACACACGTGGCTGGGAGCCCGTGAGTGCGTTGCCAGCCTTTTAGGGATTGGTACGCTTTTGTATCGAAGGACCCTAAGTCGTAAAGGTTCGGAAATACCGTGGTACCAGCTGGTTTTATAACGTGGTAAGAAATGTCTTATGAAACTCGCGGTGGTGGAACGACAGACATCAGGGTGACACGGGTGGAATTTCGTATTCTGCCTAGATGTCCGAAGATGACATTCAGCATCAGGTAATAATCCGGATAGCTCCTATTTATTTTTATTTTTTTATATTGAACATCAATTGCTACAACTCAATGTATGTTGAAAGAAAGCCACTATGCACGAGCAGTGATTAATTTTAATTTTCTTTTTAAAAAATCAGTATTTTCGTTACCCCGACACTAATAACAATATTAATATTTATAATTAGTTAATCAAAAGTTGTAATATTGTATGTTTTTTTATTAAATACTTTATAAAGAATAGTAAAGGTTAGGGTATAACACATTGTCAACCTTTGAACTTTTTCTCTGATTGGCCGAAATTCACGCGCTGTGATTGGCTGACCAATCAGGGGGCTTACATTTGTTTGAGCAAATTTGTATAGGTAAGGGCCCTGTCCGACCTGTAAAGTGTAGGCTGAGACACAGTCGGCAGGCACCAGTCACAATACGATCAAGAATGAAGCAACCTCTGGTTTTTATTCCCACCAGCCCCGCAAGGAAATGTGTATGCCGCACAGAAGGTGAAACTTAACCAGCAAAAACTTAGAATCAATTGATAAAATACCAAATACCTTAATCTTTAGCAAGACAACAATTGATTAAATTTTAAAAATGTATTTCTTAACGACTCAAGTAGTAGTTAATAAGAAATCTTATTTTACCATCTCTAGACTATTGTGAGACTAACAAATTCATTTGAGCGATAAAATCAAATCTTACCCAAGTATGTGCGATCCAAATAAGTGTATCATTGTTAAGTCTGGGCCCAATCAACGGATTCATCTGTGCCATGTACGCACACAGCCAACTGAAATCACAGCAATGCTATGTTAGTGCTATTTTATACACAAAATATATTTATAATTAGCGACAGGCAGACAATGTCTCATCTTTAAGAACAGTGAGCTAGACTGGAGATATATTATAATAACAAACAAGAAAATATACAACACTATAGAGATAACACAGTGATTTTTAATTTTATTATATTTTATTTAATCTGTCCCCAAACATCTTAAGCGCTAAATATATTTAAAAAAACAATAAACTTATTCAAGATTTCAAGTGTTTTTATAGTATTTAAAATGCCTCCACGAAAGGTAAACAGGGAGTTGGTAAAAACATTGACCGAGTGGTCCACATTCACAATACTATTGTAAAGCCGACATAATCATAGACGTGTCGACATAGACGAGATGTGGGAGTGCAAAACAATACTACAATAAAGAATACAATGTATTACAATATTTCTGATGATATTTTTTTCGATAAGTAGTTCATTGCCACACAACCTACACAGCTTCTTTAAGCACCAGTGATTTAATTCCTGTTTGAACTGTTATTTATAAGTTATTCGGTATTATGAGTTTGTATAGATCGTAGATTAATCAAACGGGAGGATATGTTTTCTGTAGGTTAAGACAAACTATGCTATAAGATGGTATTGTTAAGTTATAGTTAATAGATTAAATCAATTGTGATATATACTTGAACACTCATTAATAAAAAGTGTATTTTGTCACAGGAATATCATGGAAGTACAATTCAGAAAATGAACTATAGCCTTCTTATTGATTCTCTTCTTACTTCTGAATCTTTACAGGTCCAACAACACATTAACATTAAAAATTAATACCAATTTAATTTACGGGTGGGAACACTCCCAGTGGCTTGATTTTGATAATCTACTTTAAATAGATATAATCTCAGACTCTAAGAATAGAAATCTGTTATTGTTACAAAACAGATTAATTACTAAGTTATATATAGGAATACATATTATCCTTATGACAAAAGGAAACAGTCAATATTAGTCATCTAGAAAATCTAGAATAAGTGATAGAAATTTGAATACTTACAATAGCCAGCATGTTGCTGCTGTTAACATTAGCACCACCTGGATGATCCTGAAATATTTATTAAGTAATGTTAAAGATGGAACAACTGTTATTTTTATTGAAATAACAAGAAAAGTAACGCCAACAACTTACCCTCTGTTAGGTCCCTTGGGTGCAAAGAACGGGCATACAATACCAACTACACCCCATAATACTGTGAAAACGGTAATGGGAAGGAACGAAGCACCCATTTTGGGATGATTTCAACAGGAATATCTAAATCTCCCTCAATAACACAAATATCAGCTGCCCAAAGATGGACGATGTTTAACAATGTTGGTAGTAGTGGGCGACGACAGTCATATGACAATTAAATCGGATACTTGTGATAGAGATCACGTTTATATTGTCTATGCTGTATTTTTCGTATTTCGAATGAAAGTGATTTGGTATCAAAAATGTGGAAAATTTATCAGCGATAGTCGATTTTAAAAAACAATATAAACAAAGTTTTAACCTTTTTATATGCCCTATTAATATGAGCCCACGGAATGTAAAGCCTGAGAATCGCAAAGCTAAAAAAACAACAAATAAATTGCTACGGAAATCCAGAAACCGCATATGCTACCTGAGGAATGTCAATCGTGTTAATGTTACCAAAGAAGGATCTGATATAGAAAAAACCCTTAACAATATATTTCGGGATCATGTAAGAACCAACGATATAATAGATAATAATAACATTATCTGTATAATCTAGATTTTTTGTTAAAGACCTTCAATTATATTAGATAAACAGGGAGTGTTTCTTTTAGAAATCTGAAGCAAAAGTCGTTAACATCTGGAAGTTAGCACCAAAAGATTCCTGCGAAGTATATAGAGACAGGCGTGAAAAAAAAGGTGAAGACGATGCCAACACCCATGAGAAACGAGAAAATACTGAAAAAAATAAAAACAAAACGAAACCCATTAAAAAGCGAATAAAAAGACGTCCGCTAAAACGTGATAGCCGTGGGTATGTAAAATAATAAAAAAAACTGAATTAAAAACAATACCTCTTAAGTTTTCTTCTACAACATACACTTAGAAAATAAAATGAGCATGTATGTTTATGTAAATTCTCTTCGTTGAATGGATTCTTCCATGAATATTAATTTTACAAAAATACCAAAAATATTATTCAGTGGCAACTATTCCTATGTTGCCAGCGTTATAAGTACTTATTCATTAATTTTTATTACTGTTTTACTTATTTGTTTAAAATTACTTGACCATTATCCATTATCCATCCATAAAGTTTAAAGATTTGTATACACATTTATATTCTTGTAGCTTACACTTTTGGCAGAGACTTGACACCCACAACAGTGATATTCTAGGGTCCAGCGTCGTTCTTTTTTGTTGAAATATGTATATTTGTTTTAAAGAAATTATTATTTTTTAGGCGTTTTTTGCCTGATACAGCAAGTACTAAATGTTCGTGTTCGCATTGCGCCGAGTCAATATATTCTGAAGAACAGTGAAATTTTTGTTAATTTTTTTGTTTACAATTTTAAATAAATGTCTTATTTTTCACGTATACTTAATGAGTTAAAAGCGATCTAACACGTTCACTTCGTCAATAGACGTCGAAATCATTAAAGTTTATGTCAAAATATTGACTTTAGAAAATCTTGTCAGATTAAAAAAAAAAAAATTGTGACCTGATAATTTTATACAAAGAACCTAGAAACTTTTTTATTAATTTCTCTTTGCCTTAGTTTCTACCAAAAGACAATATATGATTTAAATATGTACATTTGCAGCTTCTACAATTTTTGTAAATACAGATTAAACACGATGAAGCGTATGTCAAAGCGACGAAAGAAGATTTTACGTGTAAAGAAGAAAACATCGACAGACTACATTGTCATTTCAATATGTTTATAAAAAAATATATCAAAATTTAAAAAGTGCTTTTTTGTATTTTACTTATTAATTCAAAATTTTTAAGAAATGTAGGAGTAATATCCAATGTCTGGGCCGCTGGGTGTAGGGAACTATGCTTCGTTTATAGTTTGGGTTGGTGTTTTATGCATATATGTATCACTTCTTACCATTACGATACTTGGAGTGGTCTATATTTTGTAAGTTTTTATGTTTATTTATCTGTTTTTTTATTTTACATGCTAACGAGAATGAAGATTGACAAGTTTATGAATAATAACTATTTCGCTCAACATTCGTCATCAGTACCTACTTTGAAATACAATACCTTTGTGTATAGAACTAGTATCTAAAAAATAACTTAGAAGTTAATATGCTTGGAATGCTATGTTAAACTGAATATTAAAATAAATAAATAATACTAATGTAAGAAAAAAGAAATCTATAAACAATTTTCCACATCATAGACTATACCAATTGTGTCATTACTGTGACAATTGAAACTATGACAGATGTCATCGACGCTCAAGGTGCTAAATGTTGACGGATTAAGAAATTTAAAAATTGTATTATAACGGCTTTCCGTTTGTTGTGATTTGTTTGATTTACATTAAATACTATAGAATAAGCCGCCGAGTCGTAAGTTAGTGGTTGTTTTTGAATGATGATAGAACAGTGTTAAAGCGAATATAAAAATGGATCAGGATGACACCCAGAGTAATAAACCTTATGATGCCGCAGCCGCGGCAAAGTAAGTAAACATTGTCAATTAGAATTATATAATTATTTTGATAATAAGGAGCACAACAATCATATTATCTCATATTGCTTCACAATATTATTAAATATAAGTATTATAACTACGTCGTAGTTAATGAATTGAAACTGAATACTTTAAATCGTATGAGTTGCTGACAATAGTACTTATAAATGAAAAGTTATATATTCAATTAACATATATAGCGAGACAGGAGATTATATTGCTTAAATGAGTACTTAAAAGCATAAAGAGGAGTGTATGTTTTAAATTTGTGCACTTGCAAAGTTTGATCAAAGTAGTTGTGTTATTTTCCCTTGGCAAAGGTATTATATTTACTCAAATTGGAGACACCGGACACTGTAAAGTTTTGTACTGGGATGACAAATAAACAATTTTTAAATTTGTTTTTTTCATTTCATTGCTCTTGATTTTGATATAGAATTGTTTACAGTTTATCAGATATATAGGTACAGCTTATCCTAGTCAAAATTCAATCCGACACAATATTATAATTTATTTTTGATATTTTAGAAGGAAGCGCAGGTCATCAATACTTAAGAGTCAAAGGCCACCACGAACTCCATTCTCAGACCTTGAATTCAATGTTGCTACACCCACTGAAACAACTAAGAGCCGTCGAGTCAGTTTTTCTAAAAGGACTGGTGTAGCGTGAGTATTTTATTTTCTTAAGCAAAGCCTTAGTTTTTTATTTAAATTTGTCAATGACTCTACCACATTACTCTGTCATGTCTGTCTCTAAATAAATTTGATTTCAACAGCTACTCCTGTATAATACTAATATTTAATACTTATTCAGCCATATTGCTAAGTTTTATCTCGTAATTTTAGATCTATTTTCATAAGTAGGATGCCATTTCTTAGATTTTGGTTTTTTTATTATTTTTTACATTTAAATACAATACACATTCATTTTTTAACTTAATTTTTCACTTTAGCTATATTGGAAAAGAAATTCATTTCTAAAAGAAAAGATAGTAATTTGTATTATTAAACTTATGTCACGTTATAACGGTGTTAACTATTACTGCGTTTGCTGGGTTCACAGTAGCTTAATTTATTTTACACTAATTTAAAGGTAACTATTTAATAGGCTTAATGATCAATTTATTTCAGAGAATTTGTTACAAACGAAGGAACAACAACTTGGGAAAATTTCTATGAAAAACACAATAAATCACTAGAAACCTCAGGAAATGACCCTCCGAATCCTCAGAGACCTGTGTCGATCGGTCAATTAGGTCGTAGTATATTTGATCAGCAGTTTGAGGAAGTTGAAGCTATAGATTTTGGTGGATCAATACTCCCGACACAAACACTTGCCCAACAGTTGCAGAACTCCCTGAACAATGGAAATATCACACAACAACTGGCTGCACTAGAATGTTCTCGGGAGAACCTCGCTTTACCTCAACAGTACTTTGAGTTGAGCGAAATAACTGACCAGAGGAGCAAAGTTTTTAACGATGAACTTACCATACCAGCTGTGGCAGAAATGTCAAATCAAATGAATGTTGACTTCTCTGCAATACAAAGCAAATGCGATGATCTTGATGAAATTCAAATGGATTTAAACAGACACCATCCAAAAGTTGTAGGCCCTGTACATTTTGGTAATGTCTCTGAATATATAGAAGTTGATCTCAATATGACCAGTGTGGGTTTGAGGAATGACGATGATATGTCAATAACTGAAACAGTACACAGCCCCAAGGTTCAAGAAGTGGCAAAGGCTGTATCGAAAAAAATAAATACAGATTATAATGTAGAAGATAAAGAGAATATAGCCTTAAATCCATATGCGGCAATATGTGAAAGCGCTAATTTTGCTATGGAGGAAAAAAATGAAGTACTTGTTTTCGATGGTAAGAAATTAACTGTTCAGATTGAGAAGAAAAGAGTTTCCGTCGAACCACGCCCAAGAAAGACAATAATATTAAATATAAATGATGATTTGCCTAATTTTATATCAGAACCAAAACCATGTTTAAAATTACAAGAGACTGCACAAGAGAACCGCTCTTTGGAACTAGCTGTTTCTGGTAAAGCTATTGAAAAAAGAAGAACAATTATCTATAATGATGATTGTAATATGTCGACAACGCAGGCTATTCCTTCAAACATCATTCAGCAGCATGAAGCACCAGTTAACCCAGAAAGAAAAAGTAGAACAATTATCTATAATGATGACTGTAATATGTCTACAACACAGGCCATACCTTCACACATTATTCAACAGCATAACGCACCAGTTAATCCAGAAAGAAGAAGAACTATCATCTACAAAGATGACTGTAATATGTCTACAACACAGGCCATACCTTCAAATATTATTCAGCGGCATGAAGAACCAGTTAATCCAGAGAGAAGAAGAACTATAATCTATAATGATGACTGTAATATGTCTACAACGCAGGCCATACCTTCAAATATTATTCAGCAGCATGAAGAACCAGTTAATCCAGAAAGAAGAAGAACTATAATCTACAAAGATGACTGTAATATGTCTACAACGCAGGCCATACCTTCAAATATTATTCAGCAGCATGAAGAACCAGTTAATCCAGAAAGAAGAAGAACTATAATCTACAAAGATGACTGTAATATGTCTACAACGCAGGCCATACCTTCAAATATTATTCAGCAGCATGAAGAACCAGTTAACCCAGAAAGAAGAAGAACTATAATCTATAATGATGACTGTAATATGTCTACAACGCAGGCCATACCTTCAAATATTATTCAGAAGCAAGAAGAACCAGTTAATCCAGAAAAAAGAAGAACTATCCTCTATGATAGAGACTGTGATATATCTATGACTAAAGCCTTGCAAAATAATGTAATCATTGAAGCCTTCAATGCACAAGTTAAAGAAAAGACTATGTCTACAACACAAGTGTTTCCAACAATGGAAGTTAGGCACAAAGCAAATGTTGCAGAGGCTAAGACAGAGAAAAGGAGAACTATTCTCTTTGAAAATGATGGAGATTTGTCTATAACACAAGCAATTCCAACGGATATCATACAACAAGTTGATAAAACTGAAAGAAGACAAACTGTGCTATTTGGTAATGATGGCGATGTCTCTCTAACACGATCTCTCCCTACCAACATAGTTAATACTTTAAACCAACAAAGTTTAGCTAAGTCGATGTCTGAAAATAAAAATGAGACAAATAGAAGAACATATGTCTATGAAGATGATTGTGATGTATCAATGACACAAGCTGTACCAGCGACAATTTATCAAAGAGAAGATATAACTAGTGGTCCTTCAACGCAGGATATAAACACTCATAATAAAACTGAGAGTTGTGAAGATATTTCACATACTCAAGTACTAACACAGAATAGAATTTTACCCAGCATGACAACTATTTGCGATAAAGATGATGTATCTATCACACAAGAAAAATCAAGTGAAAATAAGACAGAGGATGGCTATGAAATGGATATTTCAATGAGTCGAGCAGATCCACCAAGTGGTTTTATATCCCGGATTGAAAAACAGATACCATTTGCTCCTGAAGACGAGAAGAATCAAACGAAGCCTTTACAAATACTTCCCATCATTGAAAGTGCCCTTGTTAAGGAATGTCAACCCACAAATCTGAAAGGAAATAAAGCAAAAGCTAAAGTACACATTTCAAACACTGAATCTGAGAAGACGTTCCCAATTAATTTGGAAAACATAGAAAATACTAAAACATCCAATGCTACTCAACCTACTGATTTAAACATATCAGTAGATGATGTTAAAGTAGAGGAGCAACTGTTACAAAATGAATTTAAACTAATCAATGAAACAGATAAATCTAATTATGTATTACTAAACAAACAGAGTAATGATCTAACTCTAGAAGAGAGCATTCAAACTGGTCAAACAAAAACAAATGATTGCGAATCTAATAGTGATCAAGTCCCATCTTACCTATTTGCAAATGTAAGTCCGAATACTAAAAAAACATCAAAAGTGTCCGTTAATGAAGATTCACCAATGGATGTCTGCTTAGATGTGACTGAGTCTATTGATAAAGAAAATCTAATTGAAGGAGTTAAATCAAATTTTGAAGAGCCACCGATCAGTGTAACTGGATCGGTTGTGTCTCAAATTTCAACAAAAACAAAGAAATCAATATTAAATGAGTTACTAGATATGTCGACCTGTTCGGAGGAATATTTGGATGACAAATGTATCATGGCTGTAAAAAGTGACGACATACAAGATAATGAAGATGGAGGCAATGCTGCCGAGATTAAATCCAGTGATGTATTCAAAATAACACGAAGTTTTGATGAACCGGATTTGGAAGAGTTTAAATCGAAAACAGAGATCGAGAACGCGGTTGAGAATAAAGATGAGAATGACGTCAACGATTTGATGTACAAATTGCAAACATTAAAAACTGCATCCAGCAATGTACGCTACGAACAAGTGGTCAGTGATGATATGAAAGATTTGAACAAGACAGATGCAAGGAGATCGTTTAAGAATGCGGACAATACGCGTGAATTATTGCAAATGCTGTCAGAGTTTACCGATCGGCCATCGCATCCACCGACAATCGACGAAGAGGATATGTATTTAAACGACGAGGAAAAGTATGGACAGACCCAGACGGAGCCGCGCCGAATTAGTTTTGCCACAAACAGACGGTCCATTGTGCTCAGTAAAGAGGAACTTTTCAATAATATCTCAATGGCACAGGCGGCACTGCAGGAATCGCATTATGTTGACGAATCATTTGATGATGCAACCGAAACATCCAATGATACAATAGACATTGAAGACAGACACACCAAATCATTAAGGATAAGCGGTGATGTTGTGAAGGCCCTTAAATTTGATGATGACGAGGATATAGTTACAACGCCGTTAAAGAAAACTGCGTTTGGCGAAACGACATACATGAACGAGAATAAATCTAAAGTCATACCTACATATGATATAAAAGATGGTATTAAGGAACTTATGAGTGATTTGGTTAAACCGATGGTGGAAATACCGTTTGATGATGGTCATTTAGATGGAAATAGGGAATCACCGTCAACAATAAGTACACAAGTACAAGCGAATCTTGTTACGTCAAGTCAAATTGATATAGATGTTGAATTGCATTCTCCTGAATCGGACGAGAGTACATTACTCAATAAGGTCACAGCGTTGGGCAGTAAGGCATTAGCCAGTGTGTTTCCAGCGCCCAAGGTTGATGATAAATTGGAGAAACCTAAATCACCAAGGAGTCGATCGAGTGTGCCCGGACACGTCCTTGTGTTTGATCCTAGCAATCCGTTAAACAATGTTCAGCTGTCTTCAAGAGATTATGAAAATGTCCATCCATACAATCCCCTGCGTTGTGAGCGTGCTGAATGTTCACAAAACACAGAGACAATAGAAGATGGAAGAGTTGAAGCACAATATAACGTTATTGCGATCGCGTCTGGTGATGCCGGCACAAAAATAAACACGTCTGTGAAGAGCAAACCATTGCAACAAACAGTGATCAAAAGGGAAATTGAAATTAACACGGAGATCGCTATGAAACAGAATTCGGAGCTTTTGAACGATCATTCATCGTTGACGTTGGTTGATGGTGCCCTGGGACGAGACACGTTCGATGTGGATTTGGGATCGCAACAATCCGAGCTCAAATTACCAGTGCGTGTAATATATGAAATGGATGAGAACGGATGCCTCTCGGAGAAATTCGATGTGACGTCGAATGAGGAAATTGTGAACGAACACCGGAAGCGTAGTTTGAGCCCCCGTATACCCAACACGGAGGTAACACCCAAACCTCAGAGTAAAATGCAGAAAATGTCGAAGAGCCCACAGCAAAGAAACCCACCAAAGACATCGATCACCGTGCAAGAGATTATGACAGAGTTTAACATTACAAGGACGGAGCAGAGCGCGATCGCCAAGCGGGTGAACGAGGCTGTGGATTTTGAGATGGGAAGTGTGACGTCATACGCGAGCAGTGGCAGGTCGGAGGGGGAATTCGCGAGTGTCACCTCGAGGGTAGATTTCAGTGTGAGCGAACAAAGCTCGAAGAATGTGCTCGTTAATTGTGAATCCAGTACAAATGTGGTGGCCAAAATTGATATGCTACCGTTTATGGGGTGAGTTTTGTTTGTGAGACTTTTTTGAATGCTTAAAACCATTACAATATCACATAACACTGATCCCATGCATTAGCCTTCACAACAGTATATGATGGTAAAAAAATTACTAGACTTCAAACACCCGGTTATAATTACTGAAAGAAAGAGAACACGAGCACACACACGGCAAATACAAGAAAACAATGAAAACGAAAAAAAAAGTTGCCTACTAACAGCTAACAAAACAAATTCTATAAAAAAAACTAGCTAAAGCCGACAAACGTCGTTTTGCCAAAAGAAAGCTCTAAAAATAGATGTTCTACTCAATATGGCCACAAAATTTCATGAGAATCGGTCGAGCCGTTTCGGAGGTGTAACGAACATTGTGACATGAGAATTTTATATTTTAGATTATACAAATGTGAACTTAATATTAACATTTTTTTAAAACGATAAACATATCTCATTGTTGCATTGACCGCGTGTGTGCTCTGAAAATTCTTTAAACTGCTTCTGTGGAAAGAATACATTTCACACACCATTACCAGCAGCCCGAAGTCGTCACACTATATTAAGTCATCATTTATAATTACTTGAATAAATTTTTTTTTACGTCTTAGCCGTGACTGCGAATGGGAATCCACTTCGGGTGACACCTGGTCGTTTCTGCTACTGCGATCGCGTATTAGGTTAATTGTCAAGAGGGAGCACAGCTATTACAATGCGTCGAGGACATGCGTCCGCGCAGACACACCCATTTTAACTGTTAACGCGGAGTGCACGCCTAATGGTAAGTTTTACGTACGGTTAAATAACCGTTATGTATATATAAATATATATACATACTCTGTGGTATAACCACGTGATCGCAAGTTATAGGTTTGCGGGGCGGAGTACCCTATCGTTTTGGCTCTTGTGATTTCCACCTTAGGTCTGAACCCGGCCCTGACGCCCCAAGCCGATGTTCGAGTCTCACTGGAGACGCCCATTATGCTAATGTAGGCAAAATTTTATTTCGATTGAGCTCCAGCTTGCCATTCAGCCCTTTGCTGTTGGCGTGGAGGCTTCTGCAGCTCAGGGGCTTGTTGACGACCTTAGCTCTGCCTTGACGGCTTGAGACTAAGTAACCGGTCGGCTAAAATTATGTATGAATTCGTATGGGCCCGTATTGCGGCTAGGAAGTTGCCTGTCCCCTTTTTTCGCGAGGTGGAAAAGCATTTTTACATTCCCTGGTCCCAAAGGAGAAGGCATGCGTGACTCAACCCACGCTGGTCTCTGCTTTTCAGAGACTGGGTGGACAATGCCCGATAAAATCACCACGGTTAGACAAGACCGCATTTAAAGGGCACTGGGGTAGCTCTCGCACTTAAGTTCTCCTCTCCCTAGTCTTGATTATAGTAACAGTAGTTGCACGTATTTGATGATATATAGTGTAAACTCCATGTAACGTCACTGGATTAAACGACAAATTCTAAAGCGCCAATCAATAAATCAATTGGCTTCGGTAGATTTAGCATTGCATTCCATACAATGCTTGCATTTCCTAACAAATAATGATGATCCTGTAATTCTTCTTGGTGACTTCAATGCACCCAACATCTGTTGGATTAATATGAACGGTAATTTAGAGCCTAAGATTGTCTCTATGGACATTTAAAATAGGCTTGTGTCAGAATTCATAAGCATAGGCAACCTGAGCCAACACAATTATCTAACAAATCATAAGAGGCACACCCTTGTATAATCTTTTCTTGTCATCTTACTTTGAGCCTTGAGCCTTCGAAATCATTGAGCAAGGCGGATAAACACCATCCAGCTTTTGAAGTCCATATAGATGCAATCCCTAACCCCAGTATCCGACAGTGTAATAACGACCATATTTTAAACTTCTACAAATGTAACTTCACCCAAATTATAGATGAACTCAAGAGCATTGATTGGCTTTCATTGCTATCATCAGACGAAATTCACATGTTCTATGGCACCATAAACAAAATAATTTAAAAAAAACACCCCGTTTAAGCAAAATCGTAAGTCGTCCTTGCCCAAATGGTTTAATAAACTATTTATAAATTACACAAAAAATACATAAAACATTAAAACCCTAGGGATTATGATACTTCATGCTACGTAACAGATCAAAAAAGCTTATGAGTCAGTGTTATTAGGACTACATCAGTAATGTAGAAGCTGCTCTCAAGTCTCAAGGCTATTTTGGAACTATGTCAGGAGTAAAAATAGAGATTCAACTTTCATCCCGCCAGACATTCAGATGTAGTCTTATTCAACACGTTGGTTCGTAGTATTCTCGAACACGGTACCGTAGTATGGTCTCCGTTCTATAAAAATCATATTCGACGCACTGGAATCTATTCAGAGGCGGTTTCTTAAAAAATTGTGTAGCCTTTTCCACTTAAAAGATTCACTTCCAACATATGAATCTCGCCTTAACAAATTTCATTAGATGAGACCTATTAGATTTAGTTCATCTGTATAAAATAGTCAAACCACTCCATCAACACGGAACTCCTCCACAGAATTCCCTTTCACTGCAGCACACGCACGAGACATAATCATACTTTTTACACAGCCACGTCTCGTCTATGCAAATCATTTAACGGTCTTATAATAGTATTGTGAATGTGGACGAGTTGGTTGATGTTTTTGCCGACCCTACCTACCTTTCGTAGAGGCATTTTGAACACCATAAAAAAAAACCTTTGAATCCTGGTAGTGGTCACATGTATGTTGTTCGTATTATGTCCCAAGTTCCCATTTAATTGTCTTATGTGTAAACCTAGTTGTGTTATCTCATAAGTTTATTGTTTTAAACGTATTTAGCACATAAGATGTCTGGGGACAGATATAATAAAATAAATAAATAAATGATTTTTCTCCCCTCCATGTAACGAGCAGTCTATAACGCCATAAAATGCACAGTCCGTCCAGTGTTATGTAGAGTTTACAACAGTATTTAATATCGAGTATGTTATAAAAATTGGGTTAGAAACTATATGTC
Source organism: Leptophobia aripa (assembly GCA_951799465.1). Lineage (NCBI taxonomy): Eukaryota > Metazoa > Arthropoda > Insecta > Lepidoptera > Pieridae > Leptophobia > Leptophobia aripa. Next base: position 3,932,281 of record OX637283.1, read on the forward strand.
GTAATGTCCGCTGTGTTTGAAAGTTTGTGTTCGTTCCTACCCTCATGCAAATTGTATCGTGTGGGTATGTTGTGAATTATTTTCAGATGACAAGGACACGCTTATCGCGCTCTGCCTCCGTTTGGCGACGGATTCGATGCGATACGAATGTTCTAGAAATTGTTGTACCGCTGGTGATGTACCGGCTCTGTTGAAACGCTGTGTCAGAGTGTCGAAGCATGCTGTGCAGTGGCTTCGGGCCATGAAGGACGCTATGCTAAGGTTGGCCTTCCATGTGGATAGGGACGGGCGTCTCACGGTCAAGGTTTGTTTGAACGATGTGGATTATCATAGAATCGTTTACAATTTTCATATATAACGAGGGTACAACCGGTTCGAAATACCCACAAAAAACTCTTCACTCTAAGCGTGATCAGTGTTTCACGATTGTCCTTAAAAGGACCTTTGTTCTATTTGGGACGTAATTTGTTTTGTTTCTTGCCTTTTTTTCAAAGATATTCTCAATAGCCATTTAACTTAACGAGTTAAAGACTGTGCCGTAACAAAAAAAATTTAAAAAAGCTGCATATAAGTGTGTTTGTAAAGGGTTAGTGTAAGTGTAAACTCCATATAACGCCACTCAACGACAAAGGCTCTAAAGCGTCGAAATTGATTGGCTTTGGTTGGTTTAGCTTGTCTTCCATTCATTTATTCTTCTCTCCATGTAACGACCACTCTATAACTACGTCGTTTTATAGAGTTTATACTGTAATAATAATCCTTTGTAAAAAAATATATGGAGGCTTAATGTATGCTTTTATGATGAACTTGGCAGGTGGCGAACATCCGCCTCCGTTCCGTATGGGAGGTGACCATGCGTATAGAGTTGACAGTGGAGGACGGTCACGAGTCTGCATGGCCACTCGCCACGTGCGTGGGCATCGATACAATTGTCTCTGACGTTGACGTGTCACCAGATTCGTTGGCTCGTTTGATTCAAAATGTACCACACGATTGGGGCCACGTGCCGAGGACGATATGGTAAGTTTTGTTTGGTTGGAAGAGATCGCTTGTTAGGGGATAAGGCCGCCCGTTGCTCTTATATTTATTAACTGCTACGTCTACTGTTTAAGTGCAATAAAGTGTAAATAGATAAATAAGTTACTCATTCGTATACGCGCGTAATCATTAAATCATTTGTGTGTAGTACAAAAAAAATGTTCAAAATGGCAACATCGCAGAAGTAGCTCGGACCTTTTTTGAAAATTCTTCCTCTCTCTCGCACTACCATCCACTCTTTCTCTCTCGCTCGCACTATCATCCACTCTTACTCTCTCGCTCACACTATCATCCTCTCGCTCACACTATCATCCACTCTCTCTCGCTCACACTACATCCACTCTCTCTCTCTCTCTCTCGCTCACACTACCATCCACTCTCTCTCTCGCTCACACTACCATCCACTCTCTCTCGCTCACACTATCATCCACTCTTTCTCTCTCTCTCTCGCTCACACTATCATCCAATCTCTCTATCTCTCGCTCAAACTATCATCCTCTCGCTTACACTATCATCCACTCTCTCTCTCGCTCACACTATCATCCTCTCACTCGCACTATCATCCACTCTCTCTCTCTCTCTCGCTCACACTATCATCCTCTCACTCGCACTATCATCCACTCTCTCTCTCTTTCTCGCTCACACTATCATCCTCTCTCTCGCTCACACTATCATTACTCTTTCTCTCTCGCTCACACTATCATCCACTCTTTCTCTCTCGCTCACTCTATCATCCTCTCGCTCGCACTATCATCCACTCTTACTCTCTCGCTCACACTATCATCCTCTCGCTCACACTATCATCCACTCTCTCTCGCTCGCACTACATCCTCTCTCTCTCTCTCGCTCACACTACCATCCTCTCTCTCTCTCGCTCACTATCATCCACTCTCTCTCGCTCACACTACCATCCACTCTCTCTCTCTCTCTCGCTCACACTACCATCCACTCTCTCTCTCGCTCACACTATCATCCACTCTCTCTATCTCTCGCTCACACTATCATCCACTCTCTCTATCTCTCGCTCACACTATCATCCTCTCGCTTACACTATCATCCACTCTTTCTCTCTCTCTCTCGCTCGCACTATCATCCACTCTTTCTCTCTCTCTCTCGCTCACTATCATCCACTCTCTCTCTCTCTCGCTCACACTATCATTACTCTTTCTCTCTCTCTCGCTCACACTATCATCCACTCTCTCTCTCTCTCTCGCTCACTCTATCATCCTCTCGCTCTCGCTCACACTACATCCACTCTCTCTCTCTCTCTCGCTCACACTATCATCCTCTCTCTCCCTCGCTCACTATCATCCACTCTCTCTCTCTCTCGCTCACACTATCATTACTCTTTCTCTCTCTCTCTCGCTCGCACTATCATCCACTCTTACTCTCTCGCTCACACTATCATCCCCTCGCTCACACTATCATCCACTCTCTCTCGCTCGCACTACATCCTCTCTCTCTCTCTCGCTCACACTACCATCCTCTCTCTCTCTCGCTCACTATCATCCACTCTCTCTCGCTCACACTACCATCCTCTCTCTCTCTCGCTCACACTATCATCCTCTCGCTCACACTATCATCCACTCTCTCTTGCTCGCACTACATCCTCTCTCTCTCTCTCGCTCACACTACCATCCTCTCTCTCTCTCGCTCACTATCATCCACTCTCTCTCTCTCGCTCACACTATCATCCTCTCTCTCTCTCGCTCACACTATCATCCTCTCTCTCTCTCGCTCACACTATCATCCTCTCGCTCGCACTATCATCCACTCTCTCTATCTCTCGCTCACACTATCATCCACTCGTTTCGCTCACACTATCATCCTCTCGCTCACACTATCATCCACTCTCTCTCTCTCGCTTACACTATCATCCACTCGTTTCGCTCACACTATCATCCTCTCGCTCACACTATCATCCACTCTCTCTCTCTCGCTTACACTATCATCCACTCTCTCTCGCTCACACTATCATCCAATCTCTCTATCTCTCGCTCAAACTATCATCCTCTCGCTTACACTATCATCCACTCTCTCTCTCGCTCACTCTATCATCCTCTCTCTCTCGCTCACACTATCATCCACTCTCTCTCTCTCGCTTACACTTTCATCCACTCTCTCTCCCTCGCTTACACTATCATCCTCTCACTCGCACTATCATCCACTCTCTCTCTCGCTCACACCATCATCCTCTCTCTCTCTCGCTCACACTATCATCCTCTCTCTCGCTCACACTATCATCCTCTCACTCGCACTATCATCCACTCTCTCTCTCTCTCTCGCTCACACTATCATTACTCTTTCTCTCTCTCGCTCACACTATCATTACTCTTTCTCTCTCTCTCTCGCTCACACTATCATCCACTCTTTCTCTCTCGCTCACTCTATCATCCTCTCGCTCGCACTATCATCCACTCTTACTCTCTCGCTCACACTATCATCCTCTCGCTCACACTATCATCCACTCTCTCTCGCTCGCACTACATCCTCTCTCTCCCTCTCGCTCACACTACCATCCTCTCTCTCTCTCGCTCACTATCATCCACTCTCTCTCGCTCACACTACCATCCTCTCTCTCTCTCGCTCACACTATCATCCTCTCGCTCACACTATCATCCACTCTCTCTTGCTCGCACTACATCCTCTCTCTCTCGCTCACACTACCATCCTCTCTCTCTCTCGCTCACTATCATCCACTCTCTCTCTCTCGCTCACACTATCATCCTCTCTCTCTCTCGCTCACACTATCATCCTCTCTCTCGCTCACACTATCATCCTCTCACTCGCACTATCATCCACTCTCTCTCTCTCTCTCGCTCACACTATCATCCTCTCTCTCGCTCACACTATCATCCTCTCACTCGCACTATCATCCACTCTCTCTCTCTCTCTCGCTCACACTATCATCCTCTCGCTTACACTATCATCCACTCTCTCTCTCGCTCACACTATCATCCTCTCTCTCTCGCTCACACTATCATCCTCTCGCTCACACTATCATCCACTCTCTCTCTCTCGCTTACACTATCATCCACTCTCTCTCCCTCGCTTACACTATCATCCTCTCACTCGCACTATCATCCACTCTCTCTCTCGCTCACACCATCATCCTCTCTCTCTCTCGCTCACACTATCATCCTCTCTCTCGCTCACACTATCATCCTCTCACTCGCACTATCATCCACTCTCTCTCTCTCTCGCTCACACTATCATTACTCTTTCTCTCTCTCGCTCACACTATCATCCACTCTCTCTATCTCTCGCTCACACTATCATCCTCTCACTCGCACTATCATCCACTCTCTCTCTCTCTCGCTCGCACTGTCATCCACTCTCTCTCTCTCTCGCTCGCACTATCATCCACTTTTACTCTCTCGCTCACACTATCATCCTCTCGCTCACACTATCATCCACTCTCTCTCGCTCGCACTACATCCTCTCTCTCGCTCACACTACCATCCTCTCTCTCGCTCACTATCATCCACTCTCTCTCTCTCTCGCTCACACTATCATCCTCTCTCTCTCTCGCTCACACTATCATCCACTCTCTCTCTCTCGCTCGCACTATCATTCACTCTCTCTCTCTCGCTCACACTATCATCCTCTCGCTTACACTATCATCCACTCTCTCTCTCGCTCACACTATCATCCTCTCTCTCTCGCTCACACTATCATCCTCTCGCTCACACTATCATCCACTCTCTCTCTCTCGCTTACACTATCATCCACTCTCTCTCCCTCGCTTACACTATCATCCTCTCACTCGCACTATCATCCACTCTCTCTCTCGCTCACACCATCATCCTCTCTCTCTCTCGCTCACACTATCATCCTCTCTCTCGCTCACACTATCATCCTCTCGCTCGCACTATCATTCACTCTCTCTCTCTCGCTCACACTATCATCCTCTCTCTCGCTCACACTATCATCCTCTCACTCGCACTATCATCCACTCTCTCTCTCTCTCGCTCACACTATCATCCTCTCGCTCGCACTATCATCCACTCTTACTCTCTCGCTCACAGTATCATCCTCTCGCTCACACTATCTTCCACTCTCTCTCGCTCGCACTACATCCTCTCTCTCGCTCACACCATCATCCTCTCTCTCTCTCTCTCGCTCACACTATCATCCTCTCACTCTCACTATCATCCACTCTCTCTATCTCTCGCTCACACTATCATCCTCTCGCTCGCACTATCATCCACTCTTACTCTCTCGCTCACAGTATCATCCTCTCGCTCACACTATCTTCCACTCTCTCTCGCTCGCACTACATCCTCTCTCTCGCTCACACCATCATCCTCTCTCTCTCTCTCTCTCGCTCACACTATCATCCTCTCACTCTCACTATCATCCACTCTCTCTATCTCTCGCTCACACTATCATTCTCTCGCTTACACTATCATCCTCTCACTCTCTCTCGCTCACACTATCATCCTCTCTCTCTCTCGCTCACACTATCATCCTCTCGCTTACACTATCATCCACTCTCTCTCTCGCTCGCACTACATCCTCTCTCTCGCTCACACTACCATCCTCTCTCTCTCTCGCTCACTATCATCCACTCTCTCTCGCTCACACTACCATCCTCTCTCTCTCTCGCTCACACTATCATCCTCTCGCTCACACTATCATCCTCTCTCTCTCTCGCTCACACTATCATCCACTCTCTCTCTCTCGCTCGCACTATCATCCACTCTCTCTCTCGCTCACACCATCATCCTCTCTCTCTCTCGCTCACACTATCATCCTCTCTCGCTCACACTATCATCCTCTCACTCACACTATCATCCTCTCACTCTCACTATCATCCACTCTCTCTATCTCTCGCTCACACTATCATTCTCTCGCTTACACTATCATCCACTCTCTCTCTCTCGCTCACACTATCATTCTCTCGCTTACACTATCATCCACTCTCTCTCTCGCTCACACTATCATCCTCTCGCTCACACTATCATCCACTCTCTCTCTCTCGCTCACACTATCATCCTCTCTCTCTCGCTCACACTATCATCCTCTCTCTCGCTCACACCATCATCCTCTCTCTCTCTCTCGCTCACACTATCATCCTCTCGCTTACACTATCATCCACTCTTTCTCTCTCTCTCTCGCTCGCACTATCATCCACTCTTTCTCTCTCTCTCTCGCTCACTATCATCCTCTCTCTCTCTCTCTCGCTCACACTATCATCCTCTCACTCTCACTATCATCCACTCTCTCTATCTCTCGCTCACACTATCATTCTCTCGCTTACACTATCATCCTCTCACTCTCTCTCGCTCGCACTATCATCCACTCTCTCTCTCTCACTCTCACTATCATCCACTCTCTCTATCTCTCGCTCACACTATCATTCTCTCGCTTACACTATCATCCTCTCACTCTCTCTCGCTCACACTATCATCCTCTCGCTCACACTATCATCCACTCTCTCTCGCTCACACTCGCTCACACTATCATCCACTCTCTCTATCTCTCACTCGCACTATCACCCACTCTCTCTATCTCTCGCTCACACTATCATTCTCTCGCTTACACTATCATCCTCTCACTCTCTCTCGCTCACACTATCATCCTCTCGCTCACACTATCATCCACTCTCTCTCGCTCACACTCGCTCACACTATCATCCACTCTCTCTATCTCTCACTCGCACTATCACCCACTCTCTCTATCTCTCGCTCAAACTATCATCCTCTCGCTCACACTATCATCCACTCTCTCTCTCGCTCACACTATCATCCTCTCTCTCTCGCTCACACTATCATCCACTCTCTCTATCTCTCGCTCACACCATCATCCTCTCTCTCTCTCGCTCACACTATCATCCTCTCACTCGCACTATCATCCACTCTCTCTATCTCTCGCTTACACTATCATCCACTCCCTCTCTCTCGCTTACACTATTATCCTCTCACTCGCACTATCATCCACTCTCTCTCTCTCGCTCACACTATCATTCTCTCTCTATCTCGCTCACACTATCATCCTCTTGCTCACACTATCATCCTCTCTCTCTCGCTTACTCTATCAACCTCTCACTCGCACTATCATCCACTCTCTCTCTCGCTCACACCATCATCCTCTCTCTCTCGCTCACACCATCATCCTCTCTCTCTCTCTCTCGCTCACACTATCATCCTCTCACTCTCACTATCATCCACTCTCTCTATCTCTCGCTCACACTATCATTCTCTCGCTTACACTATCATCCTCTCACTCTCTCTCGCTCACACTATCATCCACTCCCTCTCTCTCGCTTACACTATTATCCTCTCACTCGCACTATCATCCACTCTCTCTCTCTCGCTCACACTATCATCCTCTCTCTCTCTCGCTCACACTATCATCCTCTCGCTCACACTATCATCCTTTCACTCTCACTATCATCCACTCTCTCTATCTCTCGCTCACACTATCATTCTCTCGCTTACACTATCATCCTCTCACTCTCTCTCGCTCGCACTATCATCCACTCTCTCTCTCTCACTCTCACTATCATCCACTCTCTCTATCTCTCGCTCACACTATCATTCTCTCGCTTACACTATCATCCTCTCACTCTCTCTCGCTCACACTATCATCCTCTCTCTCTCTCGCTCACACTATCATCCTCTCACTCGCACTATCATCCACTCTCTCTATCTCTCGCTTACACTATCATCCACTCCCTCTCTTTCGCTTACACTATTATCCTCTCACTCGCACTATCATCCACTCTCTCTCTCGCTCACACTATCATCCTCTCTCTCTCGCTCACACTATCATCCACTCTCTCTATCTCTCGCTCACACCATCATCCTCTCTCTCTCTCTCGCTCACACTATCATCCTCTCGCTCACACTATCATCCTCTCTCTCGCTCACACCATCATCCTCTCTCTCTCTCTCGCTCACACTATCATCCTCTCTCTCGCTCACACTATCATCCTCTCTCTCGCTCACACTATCATCCTCTCTCTCTATCTCTCGCTCACACTATCATCCTCTCACTCGCACTATCATCCACTCTCTCTCTCGCTCACACCATCATCCTCTCTCTCTCGCTCACACCATCATCCTCTCTCTCTCTCTCTCGCTCACACTATCATCCTCTCACTCTCACTATCATCCACTCTCTCTATCTCTCGCTCACACTATCATTCTCTCGCTTACACTATCATCCTCTCACTCTCTCTCGCTCGCACTATCATCCACTCTCTCTCTCTCACTCTCACTATCATCCACTCTCTCTATCTCTCGCTCACACTATCATTCTCTCGCTTACACTATCATCCTCTCACTCTCTCTCGCTCGCACTATCATCCACTCTCTCTCTCTCGCTCACACTATCATCCACTCTCTCTATCTCTCGCTCAAACTATCATCCTCTCGCTCACACTATCATCCTCTCTCTCTCGCTCACACTATCATCCACTCTCTCTATCTCTCGCTCACACCATCATCCTCTCTCTCTCTCTCGCTCACACTATCATCCTCTCGCTCACACTATCATCCTCTCTCTCTCGCTCACACTATCATCCTCTCTCTCGCTTACACTATCATCCACTCTCTCTCTCGCTCACTCTATCATCCTCTCTCTCTCGCTCACACTATCATCCACTCTCTCTCTCTCGCTTACACTTTCATCCACTCTCTCTCCCTCGCTTACACTATCATCCTCTCACTCGCACTATCATCCACTCTCTCTCTCGCTCACACCATCATCCTCTCTCTCTCTCGCTCACACTATCATCCTCTCTCTCGCTCACACTATCATCCTCTCACTCGCACTATCATCCACTCTCTCTCTCTCTCTCGCTCACACTATCATTACTCTTTCTCTCTCTCGCTCACACTATCATTACTCTTTCTCTCTCTCTCTCGCTCACACTATCATCCACTCTTTCTCTCTCGCTCACTCTATCATCCTCTCGCTCGCACTATCATCCACTCTTACTCTCTCGCTCACACTATCATCCTCTCGCTCACACTATCATCCACTCTCTCTCGCTCGCACTACATCCTCTCTCTCCCTCTCGCTCACACTACCATCCTCTCTCTCTCTCGCTCACTATCATCCACTCTCTCTCGCTCACACTACCATCCTCTCTCTCTCTCGCTCACACTATCATCCTCTCGCTCACACTATCATCCACTCTCTCTTGCTCGCACTACATCCTCTCTCTCTCGCTCACACTACCATCCTCTCTCTCTCTCGCTCACTATCATCCACTCTCTCTCTCTCGCTCACACTATCATCCTCTCTCTCTCTCGCTCACACTATCATCCTCTCTCTCGCTCACACTATCATCCTCTCACTCGCACTATCATCCACTCTCTCTCTCTCTCTCGCTCACACTATCATCCTCTCTCTCGCTCACACTATCATCCTCTCACTCGCACTATCATCCACTCTCTCTCTCTCTCTCGCTCACACTATCATCCTCTCGCTTACACTATCATCCACTCTCTCTCTCGCTCACACTATCATCCTCTCTCTCTCGCTCACACTATCATCCTCTCGCTCACACTATCATCCACTCTCTCTCTCTCGCTTACACTATCATCCACTCTCTCTCCCTCGCTTACACTATCATCCTCTCACTCGCACTATCATCCACTCTCTCTCTCGCTCACACCATCATCCTCTCTCTCTCTCGCTCACACTATCATCCTCTCTCTCGCTCACACTATCATCCTCTCACTCGCACTATCATCCACTCTCTCTCTCTCTCGCTCACACTATCATTACTCTTTCTCTCTCTCGCTCACACTATCATCCACTCTCTCTATCTCTCGCTCACACTATCATCCTCTCACTCGCACTATCATCCACTCTCTCTCTCTCTCGCTCGCACTGTCATCCACTCTCTCTCTCTCTCGCTCGCACTATCATCCACTTTTACTCTCTCGCTCACACTATCATCCTCTCGCTCACACTATCATCCACTCTCTCTCGCTCGCACTACATCCTCTCTCTCGCTCACACTACCATCCTCTCTCTCGCTCACTATCATCCACTCTCTCTCTCTCTCGCTCACACTATCATCCTCTCTCTCTCTCGCTCACACTATCATCCACTCTCTCTCTCTCGCTCGCACTATCATTCACTCTCTCTCTCTCGCTCACACTATCATCCTCTCGCTTACACTATCATCCACTCTCTCTCTCGCTCACACTATCATCCTCTCTCTCTCGCTCACACTATCATCCTCTCGCTCACACTATCATCCACTCTCTCTCTCTCGCTTACACTATCATCCACTCTCTCTCCCTCGCTTACACTATCATCCTCTCACTCGCACTATCATCCACTCTCTCTCTCGCTCACACCATCATCCTCTCTCTCTCTCGCTCACACTATCATCCTCTCGCTCACACTATCATCCACTCTCTCTTGCTCGCACTACATCCTCTCTCTCTCGCTCACACTACCATCCTCTCTCTCTCTCGCTCACTATCATCCACTCTCTCTCTCTCGCTCACACTATCATCCTCTCTCTCTCTCGCTCACACTATCATCCTCTCTCTCGCTCACACTATCATCCTCTCACTCGCACTATCATCCACTCTCTCTCTCTCTCTCTCGCTCACACTATCATCCTCTCTCTCGCTCACACTATCATCCTCTCACTCGCACTATCATCCACTCTCTCTCTCTCTCTCGCTCACACTATCATCCTCTCGCTTACACTATCATCCACTCTCTCTCTCGCTCACACTATCATCCTCTCTCTCTCGCTCACACTATCATCCTCTCGCTCACACTATCATCCACTCTCTCTCTCTCGCTTACACTATCATCCACTCTCTCTCCCTCGCTTACACTATCATCCTCTCACTCGCACTATCATCCACTCTCTCTCTCGCTCACACCATCATCCTCTCTCTCTCTCGCTCACACTATCATCCTCTCTCTCGCTCACACTATCATCCTCTCACTCGCACTATCATCCACTCTCTCTCTCTCTCGCTCACACTATCATTACTCTTTCTCTCTCTCGCTCACACTATCATCCACTCTCTCTATCTCTCGCTCACACTATCATCCTCTCACTCGCACTATCATCCACTCTCTCTCTCTCTCGCTCGCACTGTCATCCACTCTCTCTCTCTCTCGCTCGCACTATCATCCACTTTTACTCTCTCGCTCACACTATCATCCTCTCGCTCACACTATCATCCACTCTCTCTCGCTCGCACTACATCCTCTCTCTCGCTCACACTACCATCCTCTCTCTCGCTCACTATCATCCACTCTCTCTCTCTCTCGCTCACACTATCATCCTCTCTCTCTCTCGCTCACACTATCATCCACTCTCTCTCTCTCGCTCGCACTATCATTCACTCTCTCTCTCTCGCTCACACTATCATCCTCTCGCTTACACTATCATCCACTCTCTCTCTCGCTCACACTATCATCCTCTCTCTCTCGCTCACACTATCATCCTCTCGCTCACACTATCATCCACTCTCTCTCTCTCGCTTACACTATCATCCACTCTCTCTCCCTCGCTTACACTATCATCCTCTCACTCGCACTATCATCCACTCTCTCTCTCGCTCACACCATCATCCTCTCTCTCTCTCGCTCACACTATCATCCTCTCTCTCGCTCACACTATCATCCTCTCGCTCGCACTATCATTCACTCTCTCTCTCTCGCTCACACTATCATCCTCTCTCTCGCTCACACTATCATCCTCTCACTCGCACTATCATCCACTCTCTCTCTCTCTCGCTCACACTATCATCCTCTCGCTCGCACTATCATCCACTCTTACTCTCTCGCTCACAGTATCATCCTCTCGCTCACACTATCTTCCACTCTCTCTCGCTCGCACTACATCCTCTCTCTCGCTCACACCATCATCCTCTCTCTCTCTCTCTCGCTCACACTATCATCCTCTCACTCTCACTATCATCCACTCTCTCTATCTCTCGCTCACACTATCATCCTCTCGCTCGCACTATCATCCACTCTTACTCTCTCGCTCACAGTATCATCCTTTCGCTCACACTATCTTCCACTCTCTCTCGCTCGCACTACATCCTCTCTCTCGCTCACACCATCATCCTCTCTCTCTCTCTCTCTCGCTCACACTATCATCCTCTCACTCTCACTATCATCCACTCTCTCTATCTCTCGCTCACACTATCATTCTCTCGCTTACACTATCATCCTCTCACTCTCTCTCGCTCACACTATCATCCTCTCTCTCTCTCGCTCACACTATCATCCTCTCGCTTACACTATCATCCACTCTCTCTCTCGCTCGCACTACATCCTCTCTCTCGCTCACACTACCATCCTCTCTCTCTCTCGCTCACTATCATCCACTCTCTCTCGCTCACACTACCATCCTCTCTCTCTCTCGCTCACACTATCATCCTCTCGCTCACACTATCATCCTCTCTCTCTCTCGCTCACACTATCATCCACTCTCTCTCTCTCGCTCGCACTATCATCCACTCTCTCTCTCGCTCACACCATCATCCTCTCTCTCTCTCGCTCACACTATCATCCTCTCTCGCTCACACTATCATCCTCTCACTCACACTATCATCCTCTCACTCTCACTATCATCCACTCTCTCTATCTCTCGCTCACACTATCATTCTCTCGCTTACACTATCATCCACTCTCTCTCTCTCGCTCACACTATCATTCTCTCGCTTACACTATCATCCACTCTCTCTCTCGCTCACACTATCATCCTCTCGCTCACACTATCATCCACTCTCTCTCGCTCACACTCGCTCACACTATCATCCACTCTCTCTATCTCTCACTCGCACTATCATCCACTCTCTCTATCTCTCGCTCAAACTATCATCCTCTCGCTCACACTATCATCCACTCTCTCTCTCGCTCACACTCGCTCACACTATCATCCACTCTCTCTATCTCTCACTCGCACTATCATCCACTCTCTCTCTCTCGCTCACACTATCATCCTCTCTCTCTCGCTCACACTATCATCCTCTCTCTCGCTCACACCATCATCCTCTCTCTCTCTCTCGCTCACACTATCATCCTCTCGCTTACACTATCATCCACTCTTTCTCTCTCTCTCTCGCTCGCACTATCATCCACTCTTTCTCTCTCTCTCTCGCTCACTATCATCCTCTCTCTCTCTCTCTCGCTCACACTATCATCCTCTCACTCTCACTATCATCCACTCTCTCTATCTCTCGCTCACACTATCATTCTCTCGCTTACACTATCATCCTCTCACTCTCTCTCGCTCGCACTATCATCCACTCTCTCTCTCTCACTCTCACTATCATCCACTCTCTCTATCTCTCGCTCACACTATCATTCTCTCGCTTACACTATCATCCTCTCACTCTCTCTCGCTCACACTATCATCCTCTCGCTCACACTATCATCCACTCTCTCTCGCTCACACTCGCTCACACTATCATCCACTCTCTCTATCTCTCACTCGCACTATCACCCACTCTCTCTATCTCTCGCTCACACTATCATTCTCTCGCTTACACTATCATCCTCTCACTCTCTCTCGCTCACACTATCATCCTCTCGCTCACACTATCATCCACTCTCTCTCGCTCACACTCGCTCACACTATCATCCACTCTCTCTATCTCTCACTCGCACTATCACCCACTCTCTCTATCTCTCGCTCAAACTATCATCCTCTCGCTCACACTATCATCCACTCTCTCTCTCGCTCACACTATCATCCTCTCTCTCTCGCTCACACTATCATCCACTCTCTCTATCTCTCGCTCACACCATCATCCTCTCTCTCTCTCGCTCACACTATCATCCTCTCACTCGCACTATCATCCACTCTCTCTATCTCTCGCTTACACTATCATCCACTCCCTCTCTCTCGCTTACACTATTATCCTCTCACTCGCACTATCATCCACTCTCTCTCTCTCGCTCACACTATCATTCTCTCTCTATCTCGCTCACACTATCATCCTCTTGCTCACACTATCATCCTCTCTCTCTCGCTTACTCTATCAACCTCTCACTCGCACTATCATCCACTCTCTCTCTCGCTCACACCATCATCCTCTCTCTCTCGCTCACACCATCATCCTCTCTCTCTCTCTCTCGCTCACACTATCATCCTCTCACTCTCACTATCATCCACTCTCTCTATCTCTCGCTCACACTATCATTCTCTCGCTTACACTATCATCCTCTCACTCTCTCTCGCTCACACTATCATCCACTCCCTCTCTCTCGCTTACACTATTATCCTCTCACTCGCACTATCATCCACTCTCTCTCTCTCGCTCACACTATCATCCTCTCTCTCTCTCGCTCACACTATCATCCTCTCGCTCACACTATCATCCTTTCACTCTCACTATCATCCACTCTCTCTATCTCTCGCTCACACTATCATTCTCTCGCTTACACTATCATCCTCTCACTCTCTCTCGCTCGCACTATCATCCACTCTCTCTCTCTCACTCTCACTATCATCCACTCTCTCTATCTCTCGCTCACACTATCATTCTCTCGCTTACACTATCATCCTCTCACTCTCTCTCGCTCACACTATCATCCTCTCTCTCTCTCGCTCACACTATCATCCTCTCACTCGCACTATCATCCACTCTCTCTATCTCTCGCTTACACTATCATCCACTCCCTCTCTTTCGCTTACACTATTATCCTCTCACTCGCACTATCATCCACTCTCTCTCTCGCTCACACTATCATCCTCTCTCTCTCGCTCACACTATCATCCACTCTCTCTATCTCTCGCTCACACCATCATCCTCTCTCTCTCTCTCGCTCACACTATCATCCTCTCGCTCACACTATCATCCTCTCTCTCGCTCACACCATCATCCTCTCTCTCTCTCTCGCTCACACTATCATCCTCTCTCTCGCTCACACTATCATCCTCTCTCTCGCTCACACTATCATCCTCTCTCTCTATCTCTCGCTCACACTATCATCCTCTCACTCGCACTATCATCCACTCTCTCTCTCGCTCACACCATCATCCTCTCTCTCTCGCTCACACCATCATCCTCTCTCTCTCTCTCGCTCACACTATCATCCTCTCACTCTCACTATCATCCACTCTCTCTATCTCTCGCTCACACTATCATTCTCTCGCTTACACTATCATCCTCTCACTCTCTCTCGCTCGCACTATCATCCACTCTCTCTCTCTCACTCTCACTATCATCCACTCTCTCTATCTCTCGCTCACACTATCATTCTCTCGCTTACACTATCATCCTCTCACTCTCTCTCGCTCGCACTATCATCCACTCTCTCTCTCTCGCTCACACTATCATCCACTCTCTCTATCTCTCGCTCAAACTATCATCCTCTCGCTCACACTATCATCCTCTCTCTCTCGCTCACACTATCATCCACTCTCTCTATCTCTCGCTCACACCATCATCCTCTCTCTCTCTCTCGCTCACACTATCATCCTCTCGCTCACACTATCATCCTCTCTCTCTCGCTCACACTATCATCCTCTCTCTCGCTCACACCATCATCCTCTCTCTCTCTCTCGCTCACACTATCATCCTCTCTCTCTCGCTCACACTATCATCCTCTCTCTCGCACTATCATCCTCTCTCTCTATCTCTCGCTCACACTATCATCCTCTCTCTCTCGCTTACTCTATCATCCTCTCACTCGCACTATCATCCACTCTCTCTCTCGCTCACACCATCATCCTCTCTCTCTCGCTCACACCATCATCCTCTCTCTCTCGCTCACACTATCATCCTCTCACTCTCACTATCATCCACTCTCTCTATCTCTCGCTCACACTATCATTCTCTCGCTTACACTATCATCCTCTCACTCTCTCTCGCTCGCACTATCATCCACTCTCTCTCTCTCACTCTCACTATCATCCACTCTCTCTATCTCTCGCTCACACTATCATTCTCTCGCTTACACTATCATCCTCTCACTCTCTCTCGCTCGCACTATCATCCACTCTCTCTCTCTCGCTCACACTATCATCCACTCTCTCTCTCTCGCTCACACTATCATCCTCTCGCTCGCACTATGATCCTCTCATTCGCATTGCCGACTTCACTTACGTTTTTAACTTTGGGTCAATTAAATGATGCCTGAACTTCCAATTATTTCAGTTATATATTATACCCAATTTTCATTTTCAGGAAGCTATTCAAGTACCTGAAGAACAAATCGCGGTGTGACGACTTTTTTGGAATGAGCATTTTGAACATGGTCAAATAGACGACAACACTGAGAATCTCGATGTTAAAATAAATAAGCCCACCATTTTCATTTCGAATCACTTTAATTGATCATTTAGACATTTGATTGACAGATGACAGTTGACAGTTGCGACGTTGCGCGTTTGACAAGCGACAAACACAATTTGATAATGTAAATCGAAACGGTTCTTTTTTAACAAATTTATCTAGAAATACAAAAAGTCTTAAAATTTGTTACACTAAATGAATTTAACTTTTAAAAAATTACAATAATTTTTAATTCAAATTCTTCATTCTTTAATATATATTGGGCATAAAGCGATTAACATTTTGTCTTGTATACATTTAGTTTTAAGACATTTATCCTGTATTAAATTATCATTTTATTAAAATATCGTTTGCATTGCATTTTTATACACTCAACCTGTTATGTAATATTATGAAAGCTTTTGAAAGTGACTGGAAAAAAATCACTCAAAATGTTAACTTGGTAATGTCCAAAGTAAAAATACAAATTAAAAAATATTGTTTTATTAAACTTAAAGAATACGAAAAATGCTTTTTTTTAAATAAACGACAATTTTCATTTCACGAAGATTCCTTGACTATAACTTATGTCAAAAATAACCAGAAATTAATTCAGACATCAAAAAAGGTTTTATTGATTTTGACAAATCCCAATTTGGCGGCAATTAGCTTTTGACAGTTAACCCAATCGTAAACATACTCTGTGGTTTTCAACTAAGGTTAGGTACAATGCGCACAGGCGCTTATTAAGGAATTACGATTATTCAATATTATAATATATATTTAAAGTTGTTTATTACATATTGTTATTAACTTGATCGTTTTAATGTTATTTATAGGGTTGTTCAGACTGGGGTTTATAAAATTTGATTTTTTAAAGACGCGAGTTTAGTATTTTTAATACCATATTTAAACTTTTTGCTGTCCACCTGTTTGGTTGAAACGATTTCAACTATTGGCTGACTACTCAACGGTGAGCCCAGATTTTGTATGTTATCATATGTTGAGTTTGGACGTATTACCTGTAAATGTAAATTATTAATATACACTGGATATACAGTGTAAACTCTATTTAACGTCACTGGATTAAAAACAAACTCTAAAGCGTCGAAATCTATCGGCTTTGGTTGGTTTAGCTTGTATGTAAAACAATGATCTTCTCTTCATTTACCGGCGGGGCTCTTACGCCGTAAAATGCACAGTCCCTTCAGTTATATAGAGTTAATATTTTATTTTTAAGGTAAACTTTTAATATTTTTTGTGATAATACTAATATACAGAAGACACCATACATAATTATTATATCGGGATTCGACGAACCACAGACAATATTTTGTGATAGTGTCATGTTGGGTATGAAATATGTTTAAATAAACATATGAGGTTTAATATAGTTCAAATTATTTTATTCAGTAATGGATATGGCATGAAATGGCTTAAATTTTGACTCTACACCTGTTCGTACCAAGCCGAGAAGAGGCAAGAAACTCGGCTTAGTTGATTTTTTGGTAATCATTCGATACCGAGAATAATTCTCGACTGCATAATCTAATCTTAGCAAAAGTTTATTTGCTTATATAGTAACTAATATTAACAAATTACATTCTCTAAATACATATACAGTGTCAACTCTATGTAACGTCACACGATTTGACGACAAACTTTCTAAAGCGTCGAAATCAATTGGCTTTGGTTGTTGTAGCTTGTATGGGATACAATGATTTTTCCTCTCTCGATTTAATGACCGCAAAATACACAATCCCTACAGTGTCGTTATATAGAGTTTACACTGTACGTAATGAATAACCCTTCCAAAGACGACATTCCGCAAATCCAGCTGTGGCATCGCCTTGAATGTTATATTGAATATTCCGCACATTTCGTCATTATCTGTCACGCGCATAGATAACAGACCTGCAAGCACCAATTGACGGTGTCGCCATTTTTTAAATTTTACAATTAAATGGCTGCATTATGCACTTTTAATTAATTTCCAAACAATTTTTTTTATTACTATAAGGTTGGTGCCAGGCGCGACGTCTTAAATTGGTATTTATTTATTTATTCACACTATTTCAATAAAACAGTAGAAGTAGTTCATGTCAGTAGTCCTATATAAAAGTAACGGGTTAAAGCGATCATTACCAGGCAACCCACAAAGTAATAGAATACTTATAATCATACAATTTGACTGGTGCAAGAGGTGCGACAATAAATTATGTAAAACAGGAAAAATAAGGAAATCTAAAAAGAGAATTTACAAAATTTTATCACCAATCCCTATTTATAAGTAATGTTATACTAAAGTTAGTAAGTATATACTTAGTAGTAGTAGTAGTAGTTAGTAGTATATACTGACTGTTTAAAAATTTACATTTTATGTGCGATGTTTGTTTATATAAGGCTCATAAAACATACATATTTCATATTTTGAGTGGGAGTGCCATGCTGTTGCTTAGAGTTTCAGCCGAATGGGCAGGCACGGAAGAAATACCACTTTCTCACAGAAAACCGGCTTAAAGTGATACAATTGGAGTTTGTTCATTTTGTACTCGCGTTCGAGTGAGTGAGATCTTCCGGTGCCCATCCTTTCCCCTCCCCCGTCCTCTTCCCCTACCCATCATTTTCCTAATTTTCCTTTAAAGGTCGGCAACGCACTCACGAGCTTTCAGCCGCGTGAGTGTCTATGGGCGGCGACTTCACCTTTACGGTGGGCCTCCTGCTCGTTTGCCCCCTTTCCTATAATACAAAAATAAAATAAAAATATGACAGCGTGTTAACCAAAGTTTGATTCTTGTCTAGAAATATTTTTCTTTTAGTAACCTGGCATCGAGTGTGAAAAATGGTAGTTCTCAGCTCCAATCGGCTTGTATCTGCCTTTTTGGGCGTAGCAACCAAACCCATTATTATGAACAACGTCACCACCACTCCAGAATAGATTTGGAACTTTTCTGGAATTAATCGAATTAAAATTTCGGGATCAAAAGTCAAATATTCATATCTTACGAAACAAAAAACGAACAATAATATAAAAAAAATGACACTACATTTACTGGCCCAAGTTCCCAAGCGACTGGCAAGAAAATCCCACACAGTTATAAGGAATCGTCTTAAATCAAAATACGACTGTATCCAGTTGAGAAGAAGCAGGCAAAGAACTAAGCTCGGCTCGTACTAAATCATTAATTTGCCTCCAAGCTGGAGCTAATTCATTCCCAAACTTATCGTTTCAATAGCAATCCATACTAATAATAAGACAGTAAAAATCGAATGTCTGTACATTAAATATTTTTCCAAAAAACTGAAAGGAGGCAATTAAAGAAGAGTCAAAATGAAATTGGCACACCGTGAGCCATCTGGTCCAACTTGAGATATAGGATAGCTTAGATCTTTAATTATAGTCGCAATTTTATTTTATTGCAAATTATTTGTCTATATAATTAATTGACAGTCACAATTATCTCTATATTACTTTTCGACTGGATTGAGTAAGTAATCAATAGATGGCACTGGTATGGTAAACCGACAAACGTGTCATTTAAGCTACAATTCAATAGCATGACTACCACGTGTTATTGAGGCTAAAGTATAAATTAAATTTATTTTGTAGTAAACGAAATACCGTGAAATTTAATTATTTCTACTTTTTAAATAATTTATATGGCAAAACAACGTTTGCCGGGTCAGCTAGTGTTTATACATTTTCCACATAGAATCGTATCAGCGAAAATTTAAAATTATTTTCTTTTATCTAGTTCTGAGTTAGAACTAGAGAGAGATAGACCTAGAACCCTGGTTGGTTGCTGGTAAGGACATAGGCTTTTTTATCGCGAAAAAAGGGTTGAAGTTTGTATAGAAATTGCACCAGAACCGATTTTCCAATTGTATGTATACCACGTGAGGTCGCGTGCAAAAGCTACTATATATAAAACAAAAAAAATAACCACTAGTCATAGTTAAATAGGAGCACAAATTTACGTTACAGTGAGAACGCTAATAAATAAGAAACAATCTAACAAAAAGTTTTTATTGCCGCGAAGTCGACGGCGAATCACACTTCTCCGAAAACTGATTAACCGCCAGGCAATACTTCTCAGAATGGTATGTCCTTGAGATTTGTGACAACAACGGATTACCATGTGGTGAGTTCAGCCATAACGACGCACTACCAGTCTGCCCCACCATTGCTATGAACGCAAACAACATTCGCGTATTCAAGAGTCCCCTCTGTATTTGTGGTTGCTTCAATAACATCTCCAGTATGTGACCATCGGGCAGGCCATTTATCAGTTCAAACACGCTTGATCCTCTCTCACCAATCAGCCACGAAGCCGCTGCGGGGACATTGCTACCTGTAAAGCGCAACGCAGTCTCCGCATCATCGTTGGAGAAGCCAAGGTTCTTCAACGACACCAACGCTTCAGGATTGGGTGGCTCCATGATTTTCGTTCTCCAAGCACGGAATTTATCCAGAAACCTTTGTAAATGCTCCGCGCGATGATTTCCCTCACAATTCGATGCCATCGATGTATTTCCGTCTTCGGATGAGTTGAATCTTGCCGCAATCTCCTCTGGTGTTATGACTTGAACGGTGAACTGTTGGTTCCGCTGTGGCTCATCCAATGCTGATGACAGTTGACCTAATGTCAGCTCATAGTTCCTACCACCTGCGGCTAATCGTGCTCCAGCTTCTATTAAAGATATGAGAATTTTTCTCAGCTCAAAAGAGAGCTCGTTGGTTGACAACAGAGACTGAAGGTTCGGTTGTCGCATTTGGTTCTGTGGGGCCGGTAAAGAAGCTGTTGCGGCTGCAATGGCGCTTGGCTGTGGTGCCCTCACCGACCCAAGATCCCATAGAGTACCAGCTTCGGGTGTACGTCTTTCGATCAATAATAATTCGTCGAACATAGCCACCTGCTCTTGTGCCAATGTGAGGAAGTCATGCAGCGTTGTTGTATCAGAGACTCTTATTATTTTGAATCTGCTCGAGCTGTTTTCGCCATTCGGATAGAAGAAGTCGATGGATCGGCTTTTTACCTCTTCGACAAGGGTGTCCTCGCCGAAGTATGAGGAAAACACTTGGCCGTCGGGGCTAACGATTTTCACGAATATATCAGAATTTCCACTTAAACCTGACTCCGACACGAGCATCGTCGCCCTCGTCCAAATTGATGACTTTCGTCAATATAAGTAAAAGGAATAGAAAAATGCTCGTGAAAAATGCAATCATAAACCAGATCAATTTGAACATTGTCACGTCATGTTGACATATGACAGATTTTGTTAAGGAGTTTTAATATCTTTTTTTTATGTAACAGGAGGTAAACGAGCAGGCTGGTTACTTCTCCGTGAGAAAATGTTAGACAGTAGCGAAATGTGGAACTCAGTAGTGTCTCAGGAGTCTGAGGGCCCATCTGAGAGAACGCATCTCAACGAACCCGACTGGAAGGCAGCGTAGGAGACGAGTTAATCTTCTCCACCCAGTTCCATAGCAACTGCAGCCAGAAGCTCAAAACCGCAGAGTCTCAGGTAGAATGCAAACGCGACACCAGTAGTCTCCATCCGGAATCGTGGGTTACACCCGAGGAGTGTTTTAATGGGTATGGCTCACCAGTCCTCTGAGTAGCAGAGGTTTCCACATATCCCCGTGACCTTTAGGTTGCATGGAATGCGGAAAAAAGGCTGGTAACTTCAAATGATGTGCTAACCGCCCATGGACACATAACATACATACAAACAGAGTTACTTTCGTATTTATATATTATTTTTTTATTTATTTATTTACACTTGATTGCAAAACCAGTAGAAGTAGATGATATATTAGTCACGTAGGTGGAGAGTTTAAATAAATGTAATTGTAGTGTCATCTTTTTTTTATATAAACTCAAACTCAAAATATCTTTATTCAAGTAGGTCTTTATGAAGACACTTTTGAATCGTCATTTACACTACCACCGGTTCGGAAGGCATATACCGAGAAGAACCGGCAAGAAACTCGATAGCTGCTCTTTTAAAATAAACAATTAATACAAAATTGTGCTACTGACAATTAAAATAACAAAGCATTGTAAGGCTACTCAAAAATTGAACTGTCCCGATGCTAATTGCCGACACATTAAAGGGATCAATAAGTGAATGATATATGTGAATAAAGATATTTTCGTTTACAAATGTCGTACCTGAAGAACCTCGTACCAACGTAGCCGTAACCAATCCCGTCACCACCCAGGAGATCCAAGAATAGGGAACACGTCTGGGGACACACATCAGTGAACAGCTCAACATCTAGAGAACCGATTACAGCTGAGTTGCGTATACCTAATGTTATTTGAACTCTGAAAAAAATATTTTATCACGATATTTGCTGTCGGTTTCGGTTGGCAAATGGCGGGAAAACTTTTGCTAAAATGTTGGTATATATGGGCAAACATTGGCATATAATCATGAATTTCGCATTTGAAAGAAAGAAAAGAAAGAAAATATGTTTATTTGGACACACACACACAACATCACAATAAATTATAAGTACAAAATTAAAACTAACTAAAAATAAACACATCGCATTGCTGAAAGTGCTGCAGGCGTGCGCCAAATGGGTGCTGCTCAGGATTTGTGTGGAATTTACTATTCCACACCACTGATTTGAGCATATTTCCCTTAGTATAATCATTATATTCGCTTTTAACTTTAGTCTATCTCCATATCAAATTTCATGAAAATCGGTTAAGTAGTTTAAGCGTAAAAGCGTAACATACTTTTGCATGTATAATTGTGTGTGTTAGTCATGCAGGAGGCGTAGAGTTTGACAGTAAATGTTGGTCGATAAAGAATATGGGCAAACATTTGCCAGCGATTTACAAGCATTGTTAAGAAATTAAAACAAGATTTTTCACATTCGAGGACAATTACGTCAATTAGAAATAAAAACAATTAATGAAAAATGTATGGTAATTGAATACAGATTATAACTATTCAAATCAGAATGTTTTTTAATTCGTTTCGACTGTTCGACGATCCCTTGTCGAGGAAGGGACACCCCTAACAGTGGAAATCGAACTCAGCGTTTATTTGTAGAAGCTTTTGGGTGAAAATGAGCAGAATGACGACACGGAAGTTTACAAAACCGAAGATTGAACGAGTACTGGGAGTAGTCTGGAAAATTCACTCGAACGAGCTAACTTTCAACCTCAACCTTACTAAGAATACCCTCGACATTTATCGAAGGGACCTACTAAGAGAGAAGCCTTAAGAATCGCTCTTCGACTCGCTCGAATTTGCGTCACCAGTAACTATCAGAACCAAGCAACTTCTACAAGAAGCCCGGTGTAGAGGAACGGCATGGGACGACAAGATGGCAATATTGACAAAGACCTGGCGTAGACCCCGTTGCTTCATTCGTACACCTGTCAAATACTGGTTGGCTATTTGACAATTTGCAAGCTCGAAAAGACAAATTATTTTGAACGTGTACCTGGGTCGTATCACACCTGCTTGTTTAAAAGCCGGGTCAATATCGTCTGTGGGCTTTATTTGGAATAAAATGAACTCACTCTGTGCACAATGACAGATAGCTTGTTTGTTATATAACCAATCTTTATTTAATGATTGTGTTTTTTGTACACGCGGCTCCTGAAATTTACAATTAAATTTAAGTAAATTAATGTTTCACTTGATAATATAAGCTTGGTTCACAATTAAAAATCATTTATCTTTTTATTTTTTTTTTAAAGAAGAGGGGGCAAACGAGCCCACCATAAAGGTGAAGTCGCCGCCCATAGACACTCATGTGGCTGAGAGTTCGTGAGTGCGTTGCCGGCCTTTTATCTTAATAAAAAAAATTCACAACTGTACAATGTTTTTTGGGATGCGATGCGCCTATGAATTAGTATTGCCTCAAACAATTTCATATATTAATTTTAATAAAACGATTATTTATTTATATATTATTAAAACACTAATAAAAAAACAATTTAAAATTAAGCAGCGTTATAGGACGAAATCTTTTGAAGACATTGTAATGAATCTTATTCTATTGGCTTTTTTCCATTACTGAAATAAAATCAAATTTCAATATGAATTATATACTTTTGAAGTTAATATTAAGGATATTTTGTGTTTATTAAATAATTAGTTTTGTTAATTAAATCTATTAAAAATTTATGAATAAATCAGGTATTTTACTGCGTTAAAAGAAACACACTTTTTAAATCGTTCGGAAACATTAATTTTAAATCCCAATATATAAGTGACATTTAAAATATTAACTTATTACTGTTTTAAGTAGTCGTCGATAAAGCTTTTTGTTTTCTCGGCATATATTTGTTAATGTTTCTATTCTATTGTCACAATACTGTCGGCTTAGTGGCAGCATTTTTAACCAATGACTGTCAACTCGGCCCTGAAAAAGAAAATGGCGTCCAAGTGGCTTGTTTGGCTGGGTAAGTATGTATGTAATTAATGTTATATAAAAAAGTATGTATGTATTGTATGTGTTAGCATAGAAACAACATTTTTTTATATACATAGCTTGTCTGTCTTGATTTATGTATATTTTTTATTCTATAATATTACACTTAGATTAAGAATCGGTCTCAACTCGCTACGATGCTTAAATGAAATCTATATTTTTTAATTTATATCAGTATTCCTTGATTTAATATAAATAAAACATTTTGACATTTAACATAAACACTTCCTAATACTAACCTAAAGGAAATAAAACTCAAAATAAAACAAAACAAATGTAGTTAATAATAAATTAATTTTTAATTTATTAGTCTCAATGCAGAATGTGCGTTAAATACACGAAAAAACCAATAACAGACTTCACACACGTAACACGAATTAAATTAGACACATAAAAATTATAGATATATAGTTAAAATTAAATAAAAATAAATAATATATGGAAACAAAAAAAAACAATATATTGCTTATATAGAATCATATGTCAAGAAAGAGCCTAATTTGATATGTGGTAATAAGTGAGTATTTAAGATTTCAATAAAAGGAGGCTTTACTAGTTTGTTCAAAACAATTATCTAAATAAATAATTACCTTCGCATATGCCCTATGTATAGCCATCACAAGTGCTATATTCTCATTATATATTTTATTAGCATCGTTGATAAATCCTGGCATCTTTCTCAGTTGGCGTTGCGAATCGTATTTTGGCGGGTAACTGTCAACTTTGCTTGACGTCTTGCAAGATGGACGCTATCGAAGTGTCATAAATTATAGAATCTATCATTTTATCTTATTAAAAATAATTAAACTTAATTATTAATGCACAATACAAAACACAATAACAAACGAATTTAATAAGTTTAACCTTGTGACATATAGACGAATATTTTAATTAAATATAATTAATTTTCACGACCGGATGGAATGACTTTGATCCCTTGGAGTATGTGAAGGGCTGTGGTTTGGGAAGCCACTTGTGTGGACATTTTAGCACCTTCCTATCACATACTCCAAAGTTGGCGCGGCTGCAGAGCAGGCGGAGAAAAAGAAAAGGTCAAAGTACAAAAGTCTTTCCTCAAACTTTGTTTTTTTTCCTTTTGGAGTAGAGACTTTTGGCCTATGGGGTGCAAGTGCACAGGTGTTTATTAAGGAATTAAGTAGGCGCCTTGTAGTCAGTACCCGTGATCCAAGAGCTGGTGCTTTCCTTGCTCAGCGTATAAGCATCGCGATACAGTGAGGAAATGCCGCTAGCATTATGTGTACTCTGCCACGTGGACCAAACTTTTAAAATTTGTTTTAGTTTTGTGTTTTGTTTTATTTTAAGTTACATTAGGTAAATATAAGGAATGTTTATCTTCTAACAAGTTATTTAGCCAATAAAATATTTAACATTTATTGTATTAATTTTTCTATAAATTTTATTAATATAATTATGGTTGAATTGTCGCCAAATCTGTTTTCGTTCACAGAGTGCATATGTTTTAAATATCGAGAAGGGATATTTTTTTTTAATTTACTCACTCTCTTTCTTCTCTTTATAATCACGTCGGTTTCTGGTGGAGGCGAAGGATATGTCTCACTATTGGATTGTGCTTTTAATATTGCATTTAATAGAGTCATTTTGTCACGACAATTTTGTAAATAAAATCTACATGGCTGTATTTGAAACATGTGTTCATCTACATCCAATACCACAGATTACATATTAAATATGAAAAAGAAAATTAGGCCAAAATAGGGTTTAAACATGGAATATTAAAGTAAACTAAAATATACAAGAAACAATAGAAAACTGGAGGTATCTCAAGTGACGAACGAGCATTTAAAGCGTGTGTAATGCATTAAATGTTGTGTGTTGCTGTGGGAGTAAATGAGTTAGGTGGATCCTTTGTTAAATGAATTGTTTTTTTAATAAATGTCCAAAGACGTAAAGGATTTATTATGTCTTCGCGAAACAATACCAGGAGAAGGTATATAAATATGATATTGATTATAATTTACATTGTTAGTCTATTGTAGCTCAATCGTATGACGAGAATTGGCGGGAAAACGCTAATGACGCCTCGAGCCACAGACTAAACAAAACGTCACAATGCTTGATCTGTAACAGGAACTCATGGAAACGTCCAGAATTTTTTTGTTGTTGTTTAGTATAAGTAGCTTCTTAACTGTTCTTCTTCTATGGATCGCGACCCCGAATTGGTTCGCGTAGCAAAATTCCGGAGTCGAGAGATTTGAATGTATCTGTATATACCATTTTAAAAGATTGTGTACAATTTTTTGTTTCTAACGAATTCTAAACCTATATTCATATGTATATTGTTGCCTAATAAATAAATCTTTTATATTTAACGGCACAGGGTCAGCAGTCAATTCTGTAATTCATGATGGCTGACGAGCTATCAGGGGTAGGCGGGCGAGAATTAAAACCACGCGTTGAAGATAATAAACAATGTACGATTACTTTTTTGCACAAATATGAACAGAATTATGATCAGCACTTTATAATTAATTGGGACACATTGACACTCCACCGAACACGTCTTACTTGGGCGCGATGCGAACGGATCCTCTGATGATCGTGGTTCTCCTCCGTTCCCACGCTGAACGCTAAGAGAGCCCGGAGTTACGTCAGAGTTAAGAAACGTCAACCCGCCATTGTCATTCTTGACGTTTCTTGACACTCTCAAAACATTTAAGCGCCTTCATCTTTGTAATGGGATCGTGAATGGTAAACGTTTAAGATGCTTTGTTGATAGAGGGATAAACTCTTTAATAAAAAGCACAAATTCCACACGAAAATTTATTATGTGACAAACATTATATGAATACAAAACTTATTACATATAATTAATACTATTTTTTATATAAAAGTAAACGGAGGCAAAAAGAAGAAACCAAGGAGGTTAACAAATGCCTACGGGCATGTTATAACGTGTGAGTCGCTGACCCTTTTTTCTAGTTATAATCATTTATTGAAGATATATTATAATAAAAGGACTTTATATTCGCGAAATAGGAATGTGACTAGCGTTATTATGAGATCAAAAAATAATACTATGTTTTTTTTTTTTTTTTTAGGAGTGGGATCTCGCTGTTGGCCAGGAGGCGTGAGTGGCAATTAGTTTTAGCCAGTTGCTTACCACAGGGGTGAGCAACCTTTTTAATTGAATACTAATTAAAATTTTAAAAAAATACACAATTTAAGGGTTGAAAATAAAAGAAAAGCTTTACGGACGGGAGAGAGTCGATAAAATGAATTTTATAGGAATGTTTGGAGCTGCCGTGCCACATACATTTTTTTTCTATAAAAGAGGGCAAACGAGCAGGAAGTCCACCATAGAGGTGAAGTCGTCGCCCATAGACACTCACGTGGCTCGGGAGTTCGTGAGTGCGTTGCCGACCTTTTAGGGAGTGGTACGCTTTTAGTGTCAATGCCTCTGCCTGAGAGCCGTGTGGGGCCTGGGAACGGCTGACAGCGGCCTCAGGAGCCGGGTGCTCGATCGTGCCACGGTCGAATACGACAGGTAGCTGTCGGATATGTCCGGAGGCTCGATCTGAAACGGGCGATTTACGATTCAAACGTCAGAAAAATTAATACGTGATGTTCTGTGTGAAATTGTGTGTTGATTTGTGATGGGTGTGAAGTTGTGTTTTAATGTGTGTGACGTTGTGTGTGAAGTTGTGTTTTGATGTGTGTGACGTTGTGTGTGAAGTTGTGTTTTGATGTGTGTGAATTTGTGTTTTGATGTGTGATGTTGTGTGATGGGTGAGAAGTTGTGTTTTGATGTGTGTGACGTTGTGTGTGAAGTTGTGTTTTGATGTGTGTGAATTTGTGTTTTGATGTGTGATGTTGTGTGATGGGTGAGAAGTTGTGTTTTGATGTGTGTGACGTTGTGTGTGAAGTTGTGTTTTGATGTGTGTGAATTTGTGTTTTGATGTGTGATGTTGTGTGATGGGTGAGAAGTTGTGTTTTGATGTGTGTGACGTTGTGTGTGAAGTTGTGTTTTGATGTGTGTGAATTTGTGTGTTCAGGTGAGATGTTCTGTGTTGTGTGTTGTGTGTGATGGCAAATACAGGCCCCGTTGCGAACTGTATACAATTGTCAATCGATATGATTGATGGCTCACGTGCGCGTGCCGCTTCTCGGTGTGTGCGAGGTGCGGCGCCATGTTGTTGCCCGTGTACGCGACGCACTTCACCTGCCATTCGCCCAACTGCTCGTTCCAATGGACGTACTGGTCTATCAATGCCTGCGAATAAAAATAAATATATAAAATCTGTTTTTATATATATATATATGTGTGTGTTGACGTACACAATTTATTTAATCTACCCACCGGTAGTATTTTAATAATACTCATTAGAAGTTATTTCAAATTTAAAAACTTAACGGCACATGGTATATATATATATATATATATATATATATATATAACTCATTCTTTGGTTGCCTGGATCGATTTACAGTGATAAAGTCTGTTCTTTTCATAGAAAAGTGGGCAAACGAGCAGAGTGACCACAGACACTCACGTGGCCGGGAGATCTTGAGTGCGTTGCCGGCCTTTTAGAAAATTGTATTAGTGTTATTAATTGTATTGTTTTTTAATTTTAGTTTAGTTAAACTTTATTTAGCATATCATCATTTAGGACACTTACCTTTGAATATAGTAATTTAAAAAAAATACAGTACCATTGACTTATAACGACCAACCGGTTATAGCGACTGTAAAGTTTACTCAAAATTGGTTCCGTATCGCATTATTATATATAATCCGTCCGTTTCGTACGTCACCCGGTTATTACGACATTGTATCGCCCTGTATCTTAAATGTCGTTATAACCGGATTCTACTGTATTATAATGTTTCCTCAATTAAAAAAATTTTTTTTTTATGTCAATAAAGTGTTTGACACACAAAAATCTGTTTCAAAAGAAAGTCAGCGATATTGCCAACCTGATACTCCTTAGGAATGTACGAATCGAGAACTAAATCCGCGAGCTGCAGCTCCCTCTTGAGAGCTCTGATCCCGTCCACGATTCCCTCCATCTCCCTCTGCTGTTCGCGTTGTTGATCAGCGAGCTCAGCCTGAAAAGCGGAGTTGGAAAAAAAATCAGATAAAACTTAAAAAAAAACTAAAATATATGTATAATCAAAAATATGTTAAAAATTAAAAAGTATCATTAATTAATCAAAAATATCTTAAAAAATATAATTATATCATTAAAAATTAAAAGTATCATTAAATAATCAAAAGTTTCTAAAAATTATAAAATATAATTATATGATTAAATTATTAAAAACATCATTAAATAATCAACAATGTCTTTAAAAATAAAAAAAAAAACAGGAAAAATAGATATTTCTTTAAAAACAATCAAGAATATCCTACATTTAATTATGTTACAGATTCTAACATCTTTGGCCTGGAATAACTTTTTATAGAAGAGCAAATGAGCAGGGCACACCAAAAAGATTAGCTCTTTTTTGACTTTATCATATATATATATATATATATATATATATTTTAAGCTTATTTATAAAAAGTCTCCCAACCTTCGCGGAGTTCAGCAACTGAACTGCGCGTTTGAGTTTCCTCGTCTTCGCTGCATTTTCTTCTTGGAGACTCGAGTAGCGCTCTTCCAGGTCCAAGCGTTCCGCCTGAAATATCCGTTAAGCCACCATCAGACAGAAGAAACAACAATAATGTCTCATAATAACTAAATAACAGCCGGGTTAAAGGATCGCAAAAAGAAGAATTAGGGATCTCACCTCCTTCTTCTGCAGGTCCTCCTGCAGGCGCAGTTCAATCAGCTTCCTCTGTTCCAGCTCTTTGGATGCCTGTTCCAGGAGTTTACGCTGCGTATCAGCTTTGTCGAGTAGGTTTTCACCACCGACTAACACCTTCGACTCCAGACGCTGCAACTTGTCTTTCAACTCTTCCTGCTGTCTCCTGGATTCACACAATTATTCACTTATAAATTATTACGAATCAATTTCAGAGATTCGTTAAAAAATCATCGAACCCACGACCTCATGTTTGCACAAATGCAAATGAGCAGGCAGGTGAAATGCTATCATCCGCCTTTGGACACCGGCAACGCCAGGAGGCATACGAGTTGCCGGATTTTAAGGAAGACGTACGCTACTGAAGGCCTCCAGGTCGTAGTTCAGGAATACCAGCGCTGGCAGTAATTGGGGCCGCTAAGGGATGGTGCGCGTCAGGAATTTCTTTGTGTATGCTATTTACATAAAGTATCTTACTTTGTCCTTTGCAACTCCGCTTTCTTCTCTTCCAGCACTTTCCTTACTTCATGCGCCATATCTCGCTTTGCTTTCTCCTGAAATATATTTAATTAAATACAATTCAATAAAATAACAGTAATTAAAAATACAATAAATAACGTACCTTCTCCTCCTTCCTGATCTTCCTCTTAATCTTCTTCTCTTCCGGATCAAGAACATCCATCTCCGGATCGGTGAGTGTGTCTTCTGTATCATCGGATAGCTCTTCCTCGCCTCCATCTTCCACATCTGAAGAAATTACCAGCTGAGTTGGTGTTAGCTATATGAATGCTAACGAGGGTTCACTCTTAGCAGTACCCACAAAAAACACAACCTATAAAGGAGTGGCAGTGGTTTCTTGCCAGTTATAACACTATGGGAGATGACATATGTAATTCACTTTTTTTTAAAATAATTCATGATTTTAAACACTTGGTCCTTCGGTCCGGACAGTATTGACGAAATTTTTTTTGTGTAAACCACACTATTAACTATTAACTTACCAACAGCCGTCTCTTCGAGTTGTTTTTTGAGTTGATCGATCTCTTGTTGAAATCTGAAAATTACAAAAAAAAAGTTGAAAAAAAGGAAAAAATCGTGAATTAGGCTATATTCTATGTTATACCTCGTAAGCAACGCGTCACCAGGCTCGCTATTCACGTGCGTCTTGTTCTCGATGTTCTTGGCCCTATTTGCGTATCGTAGTGTACTGATCGTCTCCACGTAGTTCGTGTCTGATGGGCCTATAGTTGCAATCTGTGAAAAAGTATAATTTATTTAAAAAAAAAAACACTAAGTGTCTCTATGCCAATTTGACAGAAATAAAAACCAAACTAATATTTGACAGAATTAAAAAATTAAATTAAATTTGACAGAAATAAAAACCAAACTTATATTTGACAGAATTAAAAAAATTAAATTAAATTTGACAGAAATAAAAACCAAACTAATATTTGACAGAATTAAAAAATTATTTTAAATTTGACAGAAATAAAAACCAAACTAATATTTGACAGAAATAAAAACTAAAATTAAATTTAACTAGAACACAAACTAAACTTATATTTGACAGACATAAAGACTAAAATTGACAGAAATAAAAACTAAAATTCAATTTGACAAAAACAAAATATACGTGAAAAGCGTGCCAATGAAAATAAAAAAGAAAAGCAGCTAATTGAAACAATCCTCACCATGACAGTCTTCGAGTTACCACCGAGCGAGTCCTGCAAGAGTCTCGTCAGTTTGCTGTTCCTGTATGGAATGTGAGTGGATTTGCCATCAACCAGGGCCGAGATGACATTACCCAGCACTGACAGCGACTGGTTGATCTTCGTCGCTTCTTTAAGCCGCGTCCCCGTAGCTTGGGTCTTGCTTTGACGCTCCGAACCCTGGTAAAAAGAGAGAATAGACACAATTTTGTATTAAATGTTTATTTTAAAAGAACTATCGAGTGTCTTGCCGGTTAAAAAAAAAAAACTTGCCGGTTCTTCTGAGTAGATGCCTTCCGAACCGGTGGTAGCGTTAATGACGATTCAAAATTGTCTTTATAAAGACCTACACGAATAGAGATATTTTGAGTTTGAGAAGGAGAAAGAACGAGTCTGATACGTCCGTAGCTACAGAAAAACTTTCTCTTTTGCCAGCTCTTGTCAGCCAGCATTTGGGAACTAAATGTAATCATGAGAAATGATGTAATTTGAAAACATCGTTAAATAGAAGCTTTGCTTCGTAAAGTGTACTGGGATTATTACGAAGATAACCTCTTGTCTTCTTCTTCTCTTGGTGGCGTACGAACAGGCGTATAAAGAGATTATGACATTACCGCATCCTTCGCCACACGTACACAATGTCACCTGTCAGACTGTCAATTGTCAACGTCAAGTCGCGTCTTGTTAAGCGTGTCGGTGTAATAACGACCCAATCAAACTCACGGCCAAATCCACAAGGTGCAGCTTCCCCATCTTCACGTGCATCTTGCCATCAGCTCCCTTCTTACTACTCTCAACTGTTATTGAGAATATCGCGTGAGACCGCGAACTCTCGATATTCATTGCGGTCGCACCAATATGTCTGTTCTTGTTGCCCACAGACATAATCTTCTCCAGCTCATCAGAGTTGTGGACCACATAACCTGAAAAAACCAGTTTTTTACCCTCCTCTTCTCGCTGGATAACATCCGATCAAAAGTGAATACAGTTTTTGTTTCTGAGAAGAGTACCAGCGTACAATTGGTTTTATTTTGTGAATTAATTAGTATGTCATTAATTTAAAAACAATTCAGTTGATTTAATAGGTTCTAGTGTTGATTTGGCATATAGTTTTTCGGAGGCAAACGAGCAGGCGGTTGTCACTTCGTGTGAAAAGCTTACCGCCCATGGACACCAGCTTAGGCAAGATAAGTTGCCAGTTTTTTGAAAGGTACCCACTCCCCTCACTCTTAAAACCCCCAAGTCGTACCGGTTCACTGCATCGATTGCATCATACCTCATTGACCCAGTTTCGGGAAAACTAGTTTTTCATCCGTCTTATATTATTTAGGTCACGGAGATTCTTTTTAGGTCGGTACTTATTGTACACTGTACGTAACTATAACGAGGGTACCGATAATAAACCGGTCTGAGATACCCACAACGAACAAGCGTGATTTTACAAAATATAATTTTAGGGATAATCATTCTCAATTTTCAATAGTTTAAATATCATAGGACTTGCTTAACAAAATTTTTGAATTTATTGTACAGTGTTAACTTCATGAATCACTCGATTTAACGACAAACACTATAAAGCGTCGAAATCAAATGGCTTTAGATGGTAATCCATATGTCCCCCATTTAACAATCACTCTATAACGCCATAAAATACACAATCCATTCAGTGTCGTTACATAGAGTGTACAACTGTATTTTGGATTATTAAAGCAGCGTACCTATATATAACCATTTAATAACAATTTGTTCGCTACTAATACTTGTATTAAGACAAAATTGACCACAGACCACAGGTAGACCATACATCGACCACAGACAACGTGGTTCTATCTGTCATTCAGGATATTGACAGAGAGTGTACCTGTGAGGTCCTTAACAAAGACACCGATGTCTGGCCTCTCTTTCACTTCTAAACTCTGATGCGGGTTGTTGCCAAGTAGATCGCGCACTTCTTCGTTGTAAATCTCTAAATATGTCACGCATACTAAGAATCTGTGAATATAAAACACGATTTAAAAAAATAAAATAAACTAAATATCGTTAATGCATTGAAATGTAATGCATTTTTATTTATGGAACTTGTGTGGGGTGGTCTATAGAAGTTTGAGTTCAAGTGGCGTCGTCACCGTTGTCGCCCGGCCGCCATCTTGGAAAAAGGGGGTGAAAACACTTTTTCACGCAATATCTCAGAAACTGTGCGTCTTACAAAAAAAAAATGTGTAGACATAATTTGTAGCAAATTGTTTTGCTTACAAATATGTGTATTTAATTTTTTGCCCTAACATGAAAATTAAAGAAGTTATAAGCTGAAACGTGAGATATTTTTTGTGTGTGGGTGGGAGTGCGTGAGTGTGTGTACACATCGAAATTATTAATAAACTTTAAGTAATATTCGTAAATGTATGAATATCTTACTTCTCATCATCTTTCGCTTTGGCGATATGGCTGAATATATGTGCGAACGAGTTGGGTATTATGCCACGCAGTTCCGGGGCGGTGTTGCTGCCCGCCATGGTGAAGGTCTTGCCCGTGCCCGTCTGCCCGTAGGCAAAGATCGTGCCATTGTATCCTTTGAGGACCTCCCCCACAATCGGACTCGCTGTCCGCAGGTAGATGTCCATCTGAAAGATGTTTAAAACTTTATATTTAAAAATACAATTAACAATAAGCAACTCTTCAGCGATCTGTTCCAGGCAACCATGGTGAACCAAGAACCATGAGGAAAACTTCAACGAAACTTAAAAAAAAATGTGTCTTATCTTGTCAAGTTGTCATACATATTTGGATAAAGATATTTTGAGTTTCTCGTGGGATAATTTCTTAATTAAAAGGTTCTTAACATGTATGTGTGTTACGCTTAAACTAATGAACTGATTTCGATGAAATATGGTATGGAGATAGACTACATTATAGGGAAGGACATTTTACTTTACTAATATCGAAATCAGACGAATTTTCGTTTATGGAACACCAAAACAACTGTCACAGGGGTATCGTGTGCGTCGCTAGCCTTTCAAAAAGGTTTTTATCTTCATTAAGAAATAGAGACAGCTGGTTAACGTGGATTTTATATTGTGAATTTAAATTTGAAATTTATCACATACTAAATAAATATATTATTATTTTAAGTATGTTAAGAACAGAGAGCTAGCCTAGTCATTAGGGTAGACTCTTTGAATAACAATATTTTAATATAAAGTTATTTAATATTATTTGTTTTGTATTATTATATTTTTATTTACAATTGATTAATCAAATACAAAGTAAAAATATCTTTATTTATTAAGGTACATAGGACGAATTTTGAATCGTCTTAAATCTAAGTGATTCTACGCCTGTTCGTAAGCGACCAAGCTGAGAAGAGGCAGGCAACAACTCGGCTTTTTTTTTTTTGGAAATGGATCCCAGTAATATTTAATGTAATCGTTTTGACAGTTTGTAAACCTCATAGTGGCTGACAAGTAGAGATATTATCGGAGAATATATATATATATATATATTTTTTTTTAAACAAAATAAGTGATTGTAACGATTGTTGTGCAAAATTAATACTAATATTAATTTTATTTGAAACATGACATCGGGTTCAAAGGGGTGCCACTTGTGGTGACTGGTTGGATTTGAAGTTGTGTTGCTAATCATTTTTCCCGGTTAAGTCTCGGTGTACTGTGTGTATTGTATTGTTCTCACTATAACGCAAATGTGTGCTCCTATTTCGCTATAGTAAAGGTTATTGTTTTTTTATTTAATATATATATTGACGCATTGCATGGTGTAATGGTTGCAGATCCTTACAAACGTGCTGTGAAACATTCTTGGCGATTTAAAGGAGTGGCGGAGAGTTTCTTGCCAGTTCTTCTCATTCTACGCCCCTGATTTGGGAACTGGCAGTAAATGTAGAGTCGAAACTTATTATAAACTTTTTATTTTTCTGTTGACGATTCATAAGTGTACCAAAGTTACATAAATTAATAAAGATATTTTTGATTTCGAGCAAAACTCTGCCAGTGTGGAAAAGGAGCGTTATAGCACTGCATTTTGATTGCTTATTGACCTGGTTTCGGAAAACTAGTTTTTCTTCCGTCTCATTTTATTTAGGTCAGAAATAACTTCTTTACGTTCAGTACTTGTCTTACTGACGTTCAACACTGTAATGGACAGACTAGGTTTGTGTATTAAAACCTACTACGTTAGAAATATTTTTTTAAAATTCCAACGCTTTTGAGAGTTCGAATAGTTTCTAGTAAAACCTTCTTCGTTGAAATTAACTTTCATTTATAAACCACAGATCTAAAATAATCGTGTAAAATGTTATTAAACACAGGCGGTGGAAGCGGGCGTTAATTTTTATTAAACAAATATAACGACGCCATTTTATTTGTGTTTTTGTAAGAGGCCCTTCCGCATGAAATATGTATGTGTGTGTCTATGTCTTGTTAATTCCAAAATAATTGTTTTCAATAAGTTTTTTTTGTATACAATGTTTTGTTTAGCACATTAAATGCCCAAAAACCCAATTATTTACCGGTATAAGTTATACAATTGTTAAAACAAAATTCGCATTTAATGAACAAGAAACGCGCGCGCCATAGAGAATAAATTTAATGACGCATAGATTAATTCCATCCAGCTCTTTTGTCTATTCGTGTTTATCTGTACAATCTCAATTTGAAAATGGAACGAAGACGTTACACAACGCGTTCCGTTGACCTCATTCGTTGCATTATGATGGTGAATGTTTTCAAAAAATAATTACGAAAAAATAATCATCACAGTGCGTTAACGATATTTTTAATGGAGTGAACATTAAAGAGGTTCTATTAAATAGTTCGTATATATACATTAAATAAAAGCACTTAACAAAGCTACAGCAGTGGTATAAGTTAACAAAAAATCGTCGCAAAAATTTCTCACGACAGTTCGCGTATATTTATTTATTCACACTTTATTGCACTTAAAGAGTAGAAGTAGAAGATAACAATACATATAAAAGCAACGGGCGGCCTTATCGCTAATAAGCGATCTCTTCCGGGCAACCCACCTATAGTGATTTGGTTAAACAATAACATTATATTAACATAAACAATAAACCGCAATTATTGATTCAGGCTCCATTGTTGTATACAATTATCAAATTCATAATAACACTGTTCCTATATAACATTTGGAGCATTTAAAATGGCCCTCATTGGCGCCATTTTGCGATGCTGCAACGAGTGATCGATTTGACTGGACCTGTCTATATTACGTACATTTAACAAAATCATAGTTGAATACATCCGCCATTTTGGTTATCATTCAGTGTTTATCACGTCACATCCCTACCAGCTTTTCATTTATTGTGAGTCAACTGTAGGTATTAGATAGACATATGAGGCTTTAATGCGTGAAATATTTGAGTTAAATTCTAGTACATATGAGTTTCTTTAAATTTATTGATCTTATAAAAATAAAACAGAATATATAACTCTGTATAAAAATCCGTTCTAAGGTTTAACGCGATAAATCGCTTTTCAAACCTTTTGTTTGAGTTGGGGGCTGCGTTCTGAGGACACGGGGAAAAAGGCGTTGCTATGGTAACGATCTTTCCTAATGGTTACCATGGATACCTTAGTACATAACCAATATATACTTTATGTAATAGCTTAGTTAGAGCTATTAGCCTTAAATTTAGTATTATTATTGGACTTCGATTTTACTCTGACAAAAATTATTAAAATTGCGCAATCCAGATGAATACGCCCGCCATTTTACGTCAAGACTTCAAAAATCCATTACCTATATTTGGAATTTAAAATGTCTTCTCAATCCTAACCCAATATTTAGAAATTATTCTCGAGTTGAGCTCAATTAGACAAATAAATGCCAAACGTCTCTTTTCGAACGCTCAATTTATGCAATTCAAATATGTACACAATTCTTTGAATCACAGCGTAATATTTCGTTAAGACACACGTGTCAACAAAATGGCGGATCACGTCTCACGGTGGCAATTTGGCAACCGTCACAAAATTCACCTAAAACGGCCTGGCCAAAAACATTCCACATTCAAAATAACCATAGAGCGTACAAAACGTTTCTAATCTTCGTTCGTTTTTCATATATTCTATTCACGTGTTTAATCAGTGGAAGTAGGTTAGTGGGGCGAGGTTGCGACCCGCGCGTTCGGGCTGCGCGCTGCAACTATTGATCCAACCAAACTACCTAACGAACAAAGAGAATATTAGAAACCTACTTATATCAACACTTACTGATATTCCGACTTGGTTATTTGGGCCATTTATTATGTAGCTTCAAATTACCCTGTTAATCTAATATATAAAATTCTCGTGTTCACAGTTTTCGTTCCCTTACGACTCCGAAACGGGTTGACCGATTCTCCTGAAATTTTCTCAGCATATTGAGTAGGTCTGAGAATCCGCCAAAATCATTTTTTTTTTTGGCAAAACGACGTTTGTCGGGATCAGCTAATACTAATTGAGAATATAAATCAAAAAGTATCGCGATACAACATAGGTTGTCTGTCTGTCACAAGAATCGAAAGTTATATAATTGTAATTTTTAATATTTTTATTATTTTGGGATATATAGTGCCAACTCTATATAACGACACTGAACGGACTG
This sequence comes from Leptophobia aripa, assembly GCA_951799465.1. NCBI lineage: Eukaryota > Metazoa > Arthropoda > Insecta > Lepidoptera > Pieridae > Leptophobia > Leptophobia aripa. Next base: position 3,971,133 of record OX637283.1, read on the forward strand.
TGCATTTGGTGGCGTTAGAGAAAGTGGTCGTTTGATAGAGATACGAAAAATCATTATATGGAATACAAACAAAACCAACCAAAGATTTCGACGCTTTAGTGATTTCGTCGTTAAATCGAGTGACGTTACATGGATTTACTGTATTAAGAAAATAACCAAAATAATAGTCATTTTTCTATTGACATAGTGTTTACGGTAGCCTAATAATTTTAATAAATTATTAATGTGTAAATAATAAATGTGCTTTGAACACTCTCAGGTAAGGTGCGAATATTGAAAATTGTTTTTAAATATATCAAAACATATAAAAGTCATATTTAAAACATATAATAAATATATAAAATTAATGAACCGATTCTACCAACCACGACACAAATAGTTAAATAATATATACATATACTTATATGTAAATACATATATCACAAGAAAAAAATGGTGCACTTCTCTATCAGGCAAACGAAATACTCATATGGCATCATTCATCGTTCACAAACTACAAAGACACATTAAACAAAGATATTGAGAAATCATCCCGCGCGTTTATTGTAAGCGCACAACAGTCCTAACCACCAATATTTAACTTTTCATTGCAAACCTAACTACGAACGTGCAATGGAAAATTGCCAAGAGCAACTTTACACAGAGAGATGGCAAACTCAAACTCAAAGTATCTTTATTCAAGTAGGTATAAAGACACTTTTGAATCGTCATTAACACTAGCACTGGTTCGGAAGGCAGTCATCTACCGAGCAGAACCGGCAAGAGATAGCTGCTCTTTTAAAATAACAAAGCATTGTAAGGCTACTCAAGAATTGAACTGTCCCGATGCTGAGCCAATTGCCGACACATTAAAGGGATCTTTGTCCTCTAAATATTCGTTTACGGTATAGTATGCCTTTTCAACCAAATTACGCGAGTTTTAAATTTATTGGAAGTCAATTTGGTTATAAGTGCTGGGACTTTATAAAAACGTATGCTCATTCACGATTTATGAACTTTACCAAGGCGAGAATCAGGCACATCAATTTTTTCTCAATTTCTTGTGTTGTGGTCGTGTTTATCTCCACTAAGTGAAAAAAAAAGTTTATTTTTATGTACGAACAATATATTGCATAAGATATATATCTTCACAATATTGTGAAGCTACTGTAAGAATACCGCTCGTTTTAAAGTGAGACCTTAAAAATATCTGGCTCCTAAACCAAATAAACCACGCATAGCTCTTTTGCACAGGTTCCAATAACTCTATGTAACGTCACTCGATTTAACGACGAAATCACTAAAGCGTCGAAATCTTTGGTTGGTTTTGTTTGTATTCCATATAATGATTTTTCGTCTGTCTATCAAACGAACACTTTCTCTTCTGCCACCAAATGCACAGTCCGTTCAGGGTCGTTATATCTTTTAGAAATACAGTATTCCAAATATCAGAACTTCGATCAATCGAATCGCCGACTATTCGGCCCGATCTTTCACTATTTCGACTTGACACCGATTTATTTTACATACGGACTTAATTCTATTTTAAATACACATGTATATTTTCCTAATATGTTAAATTAATTTATCAGAAAAATCTTTAAAAGACTGTAATACATTGTACACTCCATGTAACGTCACTTGATTTAACGACAACAGCTCTGAAGCGTCGAAATCAATTCGATTCGTTTAGCTTGTATCCCTTTATTATTGCAATGGATGCATTTATCAGAAAAATCTTTGAAACACTATTATACATTATAAACCCCATGTAACGTCACTTGATTTAACGACAAACTTTCTAAAGCGTCGAAATCAATTCAGTTCGTTTAGCTTGTATTCCATACAATAATTTTTCGTCTCTATATTTAACGACCTCTCTATAACGCCATAAAATGCGTCCTTTCTGTGTCTATCCGCTAAATTTATCAACAACCAACATTTCAAAAATAATGCTAAACACACACCTTTTCTGAAAAACGCTTTCCAGAGGAAAATCGAAGCCTATTCAAGAGAGACCAAACATGGAATTGAGCCTTGGTAATGTACTCTATACGCGTATTGATATATCCGGGTGCGTCAATACTTGTCCGGATCATAGCTATGGTAATGCTAAGCTTAGCATCAATATTTTCAATTCACGACATACCTTAAGTGCCTGTCAGTATTACTAAGTGCCTACAATGCTGTCAAATGTATACAGTTTTGAACGGATCTTTTTGGATGTCAAAATTTGAGCTGTTAATAAGAATCTAATTTGCAATGTTGCTTATTATTATTTTATTTATTAACTGCCGAAGCGAAAACACATAGGTACACAGTTTAAATTATAATTTCTTTTTTTTTTGTAAGACGTATAGTTTCTGAGATATTGCGATAAAAGTGTTTTCACCCCCTTTTCCCAAGATGGCGGTCGGCGGATCCATACAAAATCGAGATTATTGGCGTTATAGACACATGACCCAAAAATAAAATTGTGTCTATATTTTTTGTTAATTAGTTGTTTTTATTGGTATAACGTCTCTTTGATTAAAGGCTCAGCATCAGGACAGTTTAATTCTTGAGTAGCCTTAGTAACTTTTATTATTTGAATCGGTCATATAAGTAACATAATTTTGTATGGATTATTTATTTTAAAAGAGCTGCTATCGAGTCATTCACTCTTCTCAGTAGATCTGCCTTTCTAACCGGTGGTAGTTTAAAAAATGACTATTCAAATGTGTCTTTATAAAGAACTACTTGAATAAATATATTTGGAGTTAATTAAATGTATATAGCATGTTAAGGAATGTATTTGTAAAAAAAATATTTTTTCACTTATATAGCTATATCTTTCAAGTATTCTATAAGCCTATACTCTTACGAGCATCTGGGAAGGTGGACTGCCAGGTAGCAGTTCCTTGAACACAGCATCGCACATTGGATTATCCTAGTGTCTTGTATTTGTGTAAATAATTTAGTACGCTAATAATTAGACGCCTTTACGATATATTTTATTATATACACCAAAAAAGTTCTTATATAAAATTACAATTACTATTTTGTATATTATAATATCTGTTAATGTTTTGAATTTAAAAATTAATACAATTCAGTTCAATTTTTCATTAGATTAGTAATAATAGTTGGTTAGTAATAAATCCTTTTTTTTTTGCTTAGTTTGGGTAAGTGTTTTGACTCTTTATTATTATTTTTTAATTTTAATACATATATGTATTTTATAATAAAAAACAAAGACTACGTCAAAACGTCCGGCCGGTTCTAACAATTTGCAATGAAGACTTTGAAATATATACTTATTTCTACAAACCATAGAGTAATATAATTACATTATTTATACATTAGTTCATAGTTATTTTAAGTGTTTCACTTGTTTTTTTTTTTTTGGTGTGGGATCTCGCTATTGGCCGTGAGGCCTTTACAGCCCAGCAAAGGGCTGGGTGGCGTGCGGGAGCTCGGCTTATTGTAATGTTTATCATCTTTTGTATTAAAATTTATAATGATTCTTTCATTTTGTGGTATGCCGACAGATATCGCTTAGCGAATGGCCGTCTCTTACTCTCACATTAACTAACAATTATTTACTACCCACCATTTGTATGCATGTATAAATAATTATTTTTATTTATTAAAACAGGGTTAAAACGTAGACTATATATTTAATGAGTTAAATAAGAGAACGGATAAAAAAAACTTAACCACCATTACACAAAGTAATACACACTTATCATATTTCATATTCTTATATATAACGAAAGAAGTGTCTTCGTATGGGTTTTGTAAGGCGTGCCGACATCACGATTACCACTCATTATAAAAACAACACTTCGCTGATATTTGCCAGGTTTCATTTTCACAATTAGCCGTCGTGGAGTCACAATGCATCCATCTTTTATGATGCAGACATGGCCGCGCTGTTTCTCTTTCACAGACCACGTATTGAAATAAGGATGACATTATCACAGCGTAATAAACACGAGTGTTCAGCTTATGTTTTTAAACTTTGAGACAATTAAATGACGCTTAATTAATAACCGTATAATAATATAATAAATGTAATAATAATAATAATAATGTAATAATAATAATGAAATAATAATAATGTAATAAATGAACTTAATTATTCCTGTTATTTTAATACTAATTGTTGTATTTGCGCCTCAATGCTTACTTTTTTTAAATCAGTTTTAACCATATTTGGTTTTGTTTTTATCTTATTGTGTTGTGCTGCATAGGTTTAAGATATAAAATGTACATATTTACAAGTGATGAGCATCCAGTGTGTGATGTGGGATTATTTTTAACTTGTACCTAATTCTCTTGTAAGACTTAAAGCCAACAGAAAATAGTTTCAATCTTCTCAGACCGGTTTATTTCTGAACCCACGTAGATAATAAGAAAATTGTTTTGGGAAATATATGTATTAAATAGTTTTAGCCAATGCTGAACGAATTAATAGGAGTGGCGGAGTTTCTTGCCAGGTCTCGTCCGCTCTACGCCCTTGATTTGGGAACTTGCAATTTGTTTTTATAACTTTCTTTTTTTGACAATTTAGAAGTATACCATAGTTACCTATGCGTTTAATATTAAATATGTGTAGTTAAGATGTGAATAAAGGCTATATTTTTTTTAAATTGTTTATCGTAAGCATTTTGTATGATTCCATTTCTTCTAATGTAACAGGAGGCAAACGAGCAAGCGGGTCACTGCGAGTGAACTGGGTTAGCAGTTCACTCAGCCCATAGAATAAAAAAAATCTTTATTCATACAGGTTGTCACTTATGAATTGTCAACAAAATAAGTTATAAATTTGTGACTCTACATTTACTGCAAGTTCCCAAATCAAGAGCGTAGAGCGGACGAGAAGAACTGCTTAGAAATTCTCCGCCACATAGACACCTGCAATGCCAGGAGGCTTACATGTTGCCAGCTTTAAGGGAGACGTACGCTCTTCTCTTGAAGGAGGCCAATTCGTAGCGGTTCGGGAATACCTGTGCTGGCAGTTAGTTTAATTGTTACAATGAACAAGCATCCGCCAGCTAAGCCCTCATTACGAGTATGATCATCACAAGTGTTAAACTCTGCACCAAAAAATGACATTGTAGAAGGTTATGAATGAATATTGGGACGAATATCAGCGGTTTTGTTGATTAAAGGTTCATTTTTATTTGCTTCGGCCGTAAATAAATTTCGACTTGCAGTTTATTGATGACTATGACAAAACAGTTTTGACAAATCAGGCTTTATTTTCAGTATATATTAGTTTGAATTCAGTCAAAATTCAGTTATCACTAACTGGTTTTAGCCACTATAATGTTTACTCAAGTTTGGTTACGTATCGCATTATATTCATATATAATCCGTCCGTTTCGTACGTCACCCGGTTAGTGCGATACATTATCCCCGGATACTACTGTATTTAACTTTTACTTAAGTATTGATAAATAATACATTAACGGAATATTGCTCAAACAAATACAAAAAAAAACATATTGAAACATATGTCGTATTGGAAATTAAGAAGTATTATTTATTAGCACATGTCAAACTTGAGTGACATTTGGAAGAAAGAAAAAAGTAACTTTTTTAAAACATGCATATCTGTTATTTTTGCATATACAGAGAGAATCATTTATCAAACACGAATATTTACTCTCGTTACATTTATAAAAATAGCTTATTATAATAAAATATTATTTTTATCATTAATTCATTGCTCTGTTCAAAGACTACAATCGTTTCTTATATATACTTCAGTTTAAAAAAGGTACGCTTGTGTGTGCTCGAGTCTGAACTTAGACATATATTTAAGTCTGTCTATTGACCAATCGAAAAACTACTTAACCGATTTGCAGTTATTATCAATAGATTTATCTAAGACAGTGGTTCCCAACGTGGGGCGTACGCCCCACTGTGGGGCAATTTGGCAATTGGAGGGGCATTTCGAATTTTTTTCAGTTAAAATTACACCTCTAGTTAAGGGGATTTCATATCTATGTATGGGTTAGGGGGGCATTTTCTTATTTTTGCCCATGTTAGGGGGGCATTTTCGATTTAAGAATCTCAAGTGGGGCGCGCACCTAAAAAGGTTGGGAACCACTGATCTAAGACGTAGTTACCAGAAAATTCGACTTTTCAAAATATTAAAAACGAGCATAAATCACTTATAATTTTGTTCACGCAAATTTTAATCTACTTTGAACAATAACATGGGCTGTAAGTTACCAGAAATTATCGATAAAGCATTTTAACACAAAAATGCTTCGCCATCTTTGTTATTTGATAGATTTTAATTACTATAAGCAAGACGTGTACTGTAAACATACGTTTAACATTTAATAAACGATTATTTGGCATTAATAATGTCGTTTGCGTGCCTTATTAAATAAAATAAAGTCCAATGAACTTTGCAGTAGGTATTTTAACTCCACATAACGTCAACCGAAATACGTCCTCTTCATAGCGTCGATATCAATTGGCTTTGATTGGTATAGCTTGTATTTTAATTCAGATTTTTCCTCTCCATTTAACAACGCCATAAAATGCACAGTCCTTTCAGTATCGTTACATAGAGAGAAGTATTAACACACTTATGAATCGTCAAAAAAAAGACTACATTTACTCCCAGTTCCCAAATCAAGAGCGGACAAGAACATACATAAAATACTTATACTAACAGCGTAAATACATTGAATCAGTGAGTACCATGCCTTAAGTCCCAAGTTCGATCCCTTATACGGTTAAGTACAAACATATGCTTAAATATATACATATATAGATTGCTCCAAATCAGCCATGCTTTTAAGTACACCGGGATCGTTATTAAAATCAAATCAACCAAGCCGAGTTTCTTGCCTGTTCAGCTTGTTCGCGTACTTAGACGTATGTGTATCTTAGTAAATAGAGATTTTGACTTTATATACACAGTGCTATATAACTTTTAATTTATAGAATTTTGTTTCAGTAAAATAAATAAATAGTATAATTCACTTATAACGACTATCATTACTCAAGTATGTTTTCGTATATAGGTTGTTACCTATATACGAAAACATACTTTTCTTGTTAGAAAATAGTGAGACTACTTTTTAAAAATTAAAATCCGTTTAAAACGACACGACGTATTAAAACACGCGTAAAGTGTATTTAGCCTGAAAAAGCATACTATATTGAAAACGAATATACAGAGGGCAAAGATCCCTTTAATGTGTCGGCTATTGGCTCAGCATCAGGACAGTTCAATTCTTGAGTAGCCTTACAATGCTTTGTGATTTTAATTGTGAGTAACACAATTTTGTATTAATTGTTTATTTTAAAAGAGCAGCTATCGAGTTTCTTGCCGGTTCTTCTCGGTGGATGACTGCCTTCCGAACCGGTGGTAGTGTTAATGACGATTTAAAAGTGTTTTTATAAAGATCTATTTGAATGAAGTTATTTTGAGTCAAAAGCAAATGTAACAGAATTTCTAGGTTAGTAATACCAATGTACCCATGTCTGTATATTGTAATGCTCAAGAATTAATAAAACAAAGCACTTGTGATTTCTATAGTGTTTTTTAAACTAAACAGGACAACCAAAATTTCGCATGTGGTATTGCCGAATGTCGTTATATCCGGATTCTACTTTAGTTCATCTACAGAGAAATATTTTATAAATAGAAAAATACATTTAAAAAAAATCCAAGGTCTTCGATGATTGTAAACGCAACATTCATAATACATGAGCACAGAGCCCCAATGCACCGTCATAGGACGTGCAAGATGCATATAGAACATCGCGTATGTTTAAAACCGCTGCCTTTCCGACGAAAAATATAAAACTACCCTCAATTTTTCGTAATCAACGTAAACGCAAACACATTGTAAAAAAAATCGAGGGTATTCTAAAATTTGACACTGCATAGTTGAATGTAACCACAACCTACCCACCATTCGACAAGACTGACGGAGATATAGCACGCCAATCCGGACGAATGATGGACAAGTTATAATTGTCTCTTCTTTCTTCTCAACTGGTACGTGCTACAGTGAAGCTCCTATTTTCAAAAGTGTAAATACAAAATCGACAATCTGGCAACATCTTCAACACTCAAAATCAGTATATAGATCAATATATACATAAAGATTAAACTTTATGTAACGACACTGAAGAGGCACAGACCCTAGTGTTTTTTTTATAATTGTTACTAGTAATTAATGGAACAAAATTAAGTTATTTTGATTTTGTGATACACAGTGTAAACTCTATATAACGACACACAAAGGACTGTGCATTTTATTCCAGGCACGACTGGACAAACAATTAAAAAATTTTTTTTTAAAGATCCTGTTGCGACAGACCTACAATACAACCAACACCATACAATAATAATCTCGTTATAGAGAGTGTTCGTTTAATAGAGAGATGAAAATTCATATGGTATATAAGCTAAACAAACCAAAGCCAATTTTATTTCAACACTAGAGTATGCCGTTAAATCGAGTGACATGAGTTTACACTTGTACAATAATAAAACCAATTGACGCTTATGGAACCGTAAATAATTACAAAGGGGCTCATTAGTTGAAAAAAAAAATGTCGGCTGCTTATTACCGCTCCGAGGCCAGAATGGCCTCGCTAGCAAGGCCAGTTTTAATCTAATGGTACTAACTGAAGGGCATGAACAATAGAGATATACTTAAAGGTTCAAATTAATATTAAACTTGAGTTCATAATGTATCAGTTAAAAATATGCTTATAACGAGTTGATGTAGTTTTAATTAAATCTAGAAACAAATGAATTTAATTGTTCGGCTTGAAATGTTATGAGCCAATAAATGTATCCATTCATTTTGTTCGATTAAACTGAATTCCCTCAATCATAATGTATTTTACAAAGAGGATTTATTTAATATTCCTCATAAGTACATACTGTGCATATCATTTGCCTGAACAGATAAGATAAGGTAACATTTGCATTATAAAACTCAAGTACCGCTGTGATAATACTGAAAATGATTTCCTGGTTTATATGGGAAAACTGTTAATAAATTGAAACAACACTGAAAATGTAAACTCAATAAGTCTCCCAACTTCATTAATAATCTAACAGGAAAATTGAATGCAATTTTCAACATTGTACTTAACAAAACCCATTGCAAAATGTTTAACCAAATAAAAAAAATGTAAAAATAGATACATTAGAACCACATTGTGTAGCAAGTGTATCAAACAGATTGTCTCAAGGTTACTCACGACTCGTAATGGAATATTTCCACATAGAACTGTTATATGAAAATAGATATATACTTTATTGCTGCCATGAGCATGACCGAGCTTGAAATGGAAATAATTGAGGCGTTGTAATAGTTACGTCATGTGTACCTGACTCGTGTTGCTATCGAACACGGCATCGTAGGCGTAAATCCTTGGCGGCTCCGATGGTGAAACGTTGCTCCGTGTGACTGCTATGGTGTTGTTTACAGAATCAACTGATACGCAATTGTATGCGCCGTCAATTTTTTCCCGCTGGTCCATAGGGCGCATGCGCACGACAACTCGAACGTTCTCGACTGTCCCGCCCATCTCTGCGTCCTAACCACGAAAAAAAGAATTACACGTGCCATAAATGCGTAGTTATACGACCCTGACATAATTAAATGACTCACGCGGAAATGAATTGACACGAGAAAATTGTGTACGTAAGCAATTTTCCAATTAGAATTTCGATACAATCGGATGGCTATGGAATTACGAAATCGAAAATTATAAAGAATATCACGTGATGTGAATAAGATTACTTACGGGCATTTTTGTAGGGATATCTTCGTACTATGCACACACCCAGCTTGTTACCGCCGTGACGAACTAACGTCTTTGTTTGTCGTAGATTGAGTAAAAATCAATACTGTCGACCTACTTTTCCTTGCCCCAAAAAACTGAACTTGGATGTCTCGTTGACTCGCTCACGAATGAAATGAAAATGAAATTGCTAGAATGACAACTCCACTTCCAGTGTGCCCAGTTGCAATACTATTTACACTTCCGGTATTCTACTCAGAGTATATTATTTTTTAGGCTATCTGTGGTGAAATAAGACAGATCACCAATTTGTAAGGATATGCTGTTTGTGACTGTCAGGAAGTTGGATATTGTTGTTGTCAATGCCATCAATGTCACAATAAATTATGTCAGTATTAGATTGGAAACTAAAAATTGTTATGGCGATTCGCTTAGCTAATGTTTATAAATTATAATTTATAATTTAACAGTGTTAAATTCACTTTTCCAATGGCACCTGTGCTCTCTAAAGAAATATTTAAGATAACTTAATATTACCAAGAATTATATAGAAAGAAAATGTCTTTGGAAACCGTAAACACCTCTGTCCATATTGGTGCTATCGACGATGAGAATTTTGCAGTAAAAGAATATGAATTATCCAGTGATTCCGGAGTTGATACCTTAGAGTCTTGCTCTGTAATTTATCCTGCATCATACGACTTCGATATATCGCACATGCCAATAAAGATTTCCGAGACGGATTTAGTCCAAGTTAATTGTATTCGTGAAGATGTCGTTTCTACAAAGGAAAGTAGTTCACCTTCTCCACTTTCTATTTCGACAAGTCCTGATAATATACAAAATGGATACACAAACCCCGTAATCAATTGTCCTGTTGGTGAAGAAAATGACTCTGATAATAGCTCATTTCAGAAAGCAATAAGCAATAATACATTAGTTTCTTTAACAGAAAAAAGGTCCTTGTCAGCATCTGTCAGTAATATAACCGACATACCTGAGTCTTCTACAAACCTTAAAAAATCAACCACAAGTCTAAATGAACCGCCAGAAATTCGTAATATAGATATATTAAGTAGAAGTGCTGAAAATTTGACTAACTTAAAAGATGATCAAATAGCAACAAGTACTAATGATTTAAATACAGAAGACATTCTTACTCAATTTGACAGCAGAAAACGTAAAGTTGCAGCTACTCAGAAGATATTACCTGATACACAGCTACAGATAGATTTAAAAAGTCGTCTTCCAAAGGAAATACTTTCACAAGACATTGGTAGTATCGTGAGAAATGTTCATGGTATATTTTCTTCTGTGTCAGGCTCTTTAAAAAGTGCATATAATAATCAACGGGTCGTACAGAAACCAGTAAAACCAGCTAAACCAATAAATTCAAAATTGTTAAATAATATTTTTGAAGATGGAGATGAGAAATCACCAGAGTCAGATGTTGATGAAATTCTTAACAATCAAGACAATCCAAAAATGCCAGAAAGTGATAGTGATTTGAATAAAGACTTCAGCAAACTACAAATAGAATCGTTAGAGAGGGTTTTAGCCGAACAAAGAAAAGATAATGTGTCGCTTAGAGAAAAAGTCAAAAAGCAAATGGAAGAGCTGCAGGCCAAAGACCAATTGTTCAAGGAGTTAGAAGTCAAAGTTGACTTGGTAATATTTATTCTTTAAAAAAATATTCAACAGTCATGTAATATTTTAATTATATAAATTTAAACCAATGTTTCCGTTGTATTTTAGGAGCAGTGGTGTTGATAATTAAACTCTTGTACATTAAAACACTCAATTTACAATATTATTGATTTCTAGATGTCAAAACGTACAGAGCAAGCTCAACGAGAGAAAGATGCAGCTGTCATACGCTATGCCGGTCTGGAATGCTCAGTTTTAGATTCAAAGAAGGCAGCTGAAAATGCGGTTAAAGCTGAAAAAGCAGCCATTGTTGAAAAGGAGCTGCTCTTCAATAAACTGAAAACGGCACGCGAGGAGAAGCAAAGAATTTGTCAGCTGTATGACGATAAGGTAACATTTGTTTCAATTTCTTAAAAGTTCTAGAGTTTATATGCTGTGTACATTCTCACTGATATATTCTATATGTTTATGTGAATATGTATGTAGTTTTAGAGTGAATTTAATGTTTTCATAAGAATGTACTTTTATTCTTGCAATTAGATCCTTAGTGTTGATAAGCATAATATCATTACCAATTATTTATTAAAAGGCCGGCTACACACTCCCAAGCAATCCCCTCCCCCTTCTTGTGATGAGCCTCGCACATTTCTTCTTTAATTAAATTTATGATACGGATTGGTGCTACATGCATTTCAGGGCGCATTCAAATGATGAATAAAAAGAAATAAAATAAATAGATTTTTGTATTTAAGTCAATAGAATAGTGATGTAGACATTGTTACTTAGGACAAATGTGGGTCTGTCTTTGATTGAATATCATTAATTTCAGTGTCACGAACTATCAAACACAGAGAGAGAAATGGGTAAAGTTCGCGAGGACTTTAAAGAATTGGAGGGTAGATTAAAATGGACTCAGAGCAAACTGCGGGTAGAAATGGATGCTTATAAGGTATTTGCTTTGCTGATTTTACTATCATTAACGACTTAAACAGTAGTTTTAGCCTTGGTGTGTGGTTGGTTGGCTTTGACATGGGCGTTTACCATACTTGTGATCCTTCAATCAACTGGCTTCACCTTCTTTTATTACCAAGATCTTTTGTCAATGGATTTTAGTCCAAGAGTATGATTGGTCCTACTCCACATCAAGGTTTAGATTTCTCAATAGCATTTACTAGAGTAGTATGATGATGCTCATCATGCTAACCTCCGATGGCAATAAATCAAATTTTAGAACTTCAGTTTCTATAAAATCATCTCTGTTACATCCCTGATTCAAATATAGGCCCAAGGCCCAATTTGTCAATGCAAAGCAGAGCTAAACTGAGCTGATAAGGCCCATGCCCAACAGCAAGATCTAGTTTTAATACTCAGTTCAAATTGGTTTTATTTACAAAAAAACATAATACAAAATCTGTGCCAATACAACCGTGGTTAGGGTGTTGTAACCCTATTTTGGTCATAATTTATTTTTAAATTGTATCATATCAATGGTTTTGTTATGATACAATTGTTTTTGATTGTTTTTGAAACAAATTAAATCCATAAAAATATGAACAGGAAAGTACTGAGCGTGCTGAGAAGCTCGAACAACAATTGGCTCAACTAGAAGCGACCAAGGAGGCGGCCATTTTGAACGCCACAGACTCGTTGAGGGCCAGGCAATTGGGTGAGTGTCAGCTGTCAAATTATGGCGCCAAATTGTTTTCATGGACAAGATTTGGTATGCTTGTAAACACTTTTTATTAGTTTTTTTTTAATCACATTCCATTTTCAAATTTGATATTGCTTGTGTCATTTAAGAAGGTTGCAAGGAGTTTTTATATGTCGAAATGTGTTTTAGAGACCGAATTAAAGGAAACCCAAGCTGCGTTAATACTATGTAAGCATGAGAAGGAGGACTTGGACAAAAGACTGACAACGGCCCTACAGCTGTTAGAGACTTGCAAGAGGGAAAGGGACGACGCGACTAATGCCCTCTCGCTCGCACACACTGAGGTACTTTTGGCCTTTTCGCTTATTTTGTTTTATTATATTAAATAATATATTAACACTATGTCTGTTTGCCCCATTTGTTGACGCTACCGGGACAAATATTCGACAATCCGGCAAATATTATGCAAACCGACTTATGACAAATCAAAATGTATAGTTAAAACTATACATTTATACATACATTACTAATATGGTTAAAACCATATTAGTAATGGCTACTATGTTATCTGTGTTAAAAAGAATTGAATTATGAAGGTAGTTTTTTTAATTCTCTGGGTAACGGTTTCAGTTGGACAGAGTGAAAGCGCACGCCTCGTGCCTTGAAGAGGAGGCCGCCGAATTGGCGGCTCTGAGGGTACAGGCGGCGCTGGCCGACACGCTCACTTCACAATTGCAAAGGTACGGGATTTAAACGGTCATTTATTATAATGAGTGATTAAAACCTTTCATTATTCAGTTGCCTGGTAGAGCTTTGCAGCTAAGGCGGCCGCCTTTTTCAACTTTGTGTATACCAAATTTCATCGAAATCGGTTCAGTGGTTTAAGCGTGAAAACGTAACATACATACTTTCGCATTTATAATATTATTATGGATGTTTAAACTTTATTAATATTTGAATTGTCACGAGTATGAAAGTCCATTATTCACCATCTGATTATTTTTTACTTTTTTTACAGGGAAACCGAACTCCGTGCCCAAGCGGAGACATCCCTGACGCTGGAGAGGGCGAGGGCCGAGACGTGCGTCCGCCGCGAGGCGTCCGCCCTCGAGCACGCCGCCAAATTGACGGCCACACACGTGGCCGAACGGGCGCGCGCTTCGGAGCATCAGGCCAAGGTTGTCTGCCATTTTGACTTTTAAGAGAATTAAATTTAAAACAAAAAACACTATACCAAGGTCAAGGAAGCCTTTACACGGTCTTCAATAGTAACAGACTTTTTATAAAACATGTTAATTCGCCTTCAAGTATCATACGTTACCCTCAAACATGTCATTATGTGTCACTTAAATAAGCTAATAAAGTGTAACAAACTAAATCTAACTATGAAATGATAAAAATCACAATTTAAACAATCAGCGGACTTATTTGACAACGACCTACCGCACCGAAAGCCGAGCAACGACTGAGCTCGTGCGGTGAATGTGAGGGTATTTATAGACGCTGTCGTATGACGTTATTTTTAATTTAATTTAATGTTGGATGTTGTTTCTGTGCTATACAGACACAAGGCCATTAAAAATGCGTTTATTTAAATTTAAACCAACTTTTAATCTCTAAGATTTTTTTTCAAAATTTATTTTTTTGTGGGTACTTTACCCAACCACAAAATGTTGAACTGACGCGTTTTTTTAAGTCTGTATATAGTATGCTAAATACAAATTTGAAAAAAATGAATATATTTTTCCAGGCACGAGCGTTATCAGCGGACAACTCATCACTGCGTGAGCGGATCAGCTCCTTGGAAGCGGAGATTTCAACACTGCAGACGTCACTGAATGATGAGATGGAGAGGAGGAACCGGGAAACCAGAGTTTTAGCCAGAAAAGTGAGTTACATGCACGCACACAATATGATAGCATAAAACAAAAATATAATTAAATTAAACTAAAATGGTGACATCATCACCGTCACGCTTGCGCTCTGTAACTCTGACATATATTTGTGATGATCAGGTGGCGGAGTTGACAACAGAGGCAGCCGAAGCCAACAAGAAGCTGGAGTGGGAGAAGGGGGAGGTTGGTGTTTTGAAGAAGAAGCACGCCAGTGCCGTTAAGGTATTTCAGCTTTTTTAATCAGTATCTGTCAAGTGAAATGTCAATTTATGTCACTTTCTACTGAAATGTCAATTGATGTCACATTCTAGAGAAATGTCAATTGATGTCACATTCTAGAGAAATGTCAATTGATGTCACATTCTAGAGAAATGTCAATTAATGTCACATTCTAGAGAAATGTCAATCGATGTCACTGTCACGTGTAATGTCAATTGAGAAAGAGTGTCATAGTTTAAATCCTATGTTGCTTCTTCTGGTGAAAGTGGGTACCGTCAGAAAAAGAAAGTCTTGGTGCGTTTGATCAATCGTCAATTCTTGATCATAAAGGCCTTTTTCACGCAGGAATTGAACCGCGAACTCCAACGTGCTTCGAAACGCGTTGAGCAACTGGAGGCGAAGTTGCCCCTGAACGACGCGACTTCAAATAGAACCGGTGAGGTTTCAATTGTCATAATACCCGGATGAGCCGGCAAACGTTGTTTTGCCGGATATACATTATCTCTATGTAATTTCTAGTGTAGACAAAAAATAACCAACATATTGTATGTATATATATATTTACCACTTATATGCAAGAAATACTATCACTGTCACTCTAAATGTATTTTTTAATGTGACATAATAAAACAAATAAAAAAAAATGTCAAAATTAAAAAAAAAGTGCAGAGTGGACAACCCCTTATAACTAAGGGGTATTAAAGATGTTGGCCGATTATTCAATATGCTCACAAGATTTCATGAGAATCAGTCGAGCCGTGTCGTAGGAGTACGGTGAACATTGTGAACACGAGAATTTTATACATAAGATATTCAGACTTTAAAACTCTTTTTTTTTTTTCACATACAATCGTATCAGCGTCAACGTCAATACATTTCTTATATAGCGAGGGTAGAATCGGTGTGAAATACCCGCAACAAACACGAAACTGTGTTTGTTGCGGGTATTTCAGAGCTTAAGCGTGATCGCTGTTTCACGAATGTCCTTTTAGCATTCAGGACTCTCGTAAGCTTTCTCAATAATTTAAAAATATAGTGTGAACTCTATATAACGACACCGAACTGCATTTTGCGGCTTTATAGAGAGCGGTCGTTGAATGGTGAGAAGTTAAACCATTGTATGGGCAAGCTAAACCAAACAAAGCCAATTGATCTCGACGCTTTAGAGAGTTTGTCGTTAAATCAAGTGATGATACAGGAGTTAACAGTGTATATAATATGTTTTATTAATAGTACTTTACAATACCTTAAAGGACTTAAGCTATCTCTGTCAATATGTTTAAAACCAATTTTGTATAGGATCTGTGACGTCACTGAGCAGCGGTGAAGCTGACGAGAAACTGTGCAACGGACACCAAACCGACATACCGGAAATACAGGTAATTGTCAATGTCTCGTAAAAAAAAAAAACAAAAAAAATGACTATATTTACTCCCAATTCCCAAAATTAAGGGGAGCGGAGATGAACTGGCAACACTCCGCCACTCGATTTTAAATAGGACGCGCATTGTCGATATTCCCGGCACGAATTTGAATTTGGAACGTTTATTATCTAATGTGATATACTCTGTGGTAGATTGTGTCTATGCGGCGAAAAAGGCGGCAAAGCGTTATATCGTATTTATATTTTACATGGCTGTATCGCCTTTGTCCGCGCGGTTTTTAATACGAAATGAATATGAAAAATCGGTTTGTAAATGGTGTAATTTTTATACAAACTTTCGTCACCTATTTCCTCCACTTTTCGTGATAAATTGCTTTATCTCCATATCAGTTTTCACCAAAATTCGTTCAATAGTTGAAGCGTGAGATACATTTGTTTCGAATTAAAGCGAACACTTTTGCACAGAAAAAAATTCAATTAGCGGTTGTGGTGAGTGGTTTTTAAAAATTGCAGATAAAAAAATGCGGTTTGCTTGAAAGGGTTTTTCCAAAAGCTAACAATTGGGTGAGAATTGTTTTTAGATGTGTTTAAAGTTTTTATTGTTATTGGTATAATGCATATAGATTAATGTTATATAATTAAAACTAGTATGAGTGTGCAGAATAGTATTTTATCTAGATACATTTCGTAGTTTACGTGTAGAAAAGTCATAATAGATTGGATAATGATATTTCTGTATACTAGCTTTTGACCGCGAATTCGTCCGCGTGGTTTGGAAAATTTAATGAAAACTTTAATCCCCCATTTCAACCCTTATGTACTTCTATAAAGTCTATGTCGATACCAAATGTCATCGAAATCGGTTCAGTATTTTAAGCGTGAAAGCGTTACATACAGAGTTTTTCGCTATTATAATATTAGTACTAGTTAAATGTCAACTTTATCATCGCAGTTCTTTTGAAAATATTTTAATACAAAATTCTTATGGCGGCTGCAGTAGGTACACTTGAAAAACCGACCCGGGTCGGAAAGCTAACACGGAGACAGGCCGAGGCAAGTGTGCGAGAGAGAGAGCACTAATACACTCTCTCGCTCGCACACTCTGTCTCGGCAAGTGAGAGAAATACAGTCGCACTTCCTGTCTCGGCGAGCTAGAGAGAGCGAGATAGCTCTATCACCTCTCTCTCTCTCTCTCGCTCGTACTTCCTATCTCGGCGAGTTAGAGAGAGAGATAGTTCTACCACCAAACTCGCTGTCTCGCACTTCCTGTCTCGGCGAGTTAGAGAGAGATAGCTCTACCACCTCTCTCTCTCTCGCTCGCACTTTCCGTCTCGGCGGGGAGTTAAACGAAGGAGCACATTACAGACCCGAGAGCCAGACAAGCAGGCGTTGATAGAGCGCATCGTTCAACTCCAGAGGGCGGCCGCGAGGCGCGCCGAACGGTGCGACTTCCTCGAGGAGCACTCGAAGCAGCTGACGAACGAGCTGCGCGGGAAGTCGCGTCTGCTGCGTCACCTGCTCGCGTCAATGCCGGCGGGGGCTGTGACGTCACAGCACAGCGACACTAACAAGGTAACGTTTGACAGGTCAGGCCACAGACGATAACCGATTGGACAATTGACATTTGTACGGCTGCGATCAATTTTTTTTTATAAAACAGAAAGGTAACGTAACAAATGTCACATACACCATTGACATTAAAATTTAAAAAACAACAAAAGAAAAAGAGATTTTATGGCGTTATAGAGAGTGATCGTTAAATGAAGAGAAGATATATCATTGTATGTAAGCTAAACCATCCAATTAATTTCGCTTTAAAGAGTTGGCCATGAAATCGAGTGACGTTACATGGAGTGGTATTATGGTAACTTGAACAACGCTTATTCCAACTCAATACTTGATTAAATCGCTTGACAACTAAAGCTAGCTCATTTTTTTTTGTACACGCTAGCTTGTACGGAGGCTCACAAAGGTAATGTTTTATATAGTCTATTTAATAATAACACATATATCTGACATCAATGGGTTTTTCACATATTTTTTGTCTATGGCTAGTAATTGACAGTTGACATGTAACACTGTAATTGATATTCCATAGACAGTTGTATATTAGAAAGTAAATATTTTAAGAAAAAAAATATGACTCGGACACAAGGATCGAACTTTTTTATTATTATTTAATATTGTTTAAATATTTATTTATTACTTTAAGTAATTAAATTTGTGTCCAATATACAAAATAATCTAATAACGTAATGTTAAATACGTAGTTAAATATATACAAGAAAATAATATAAAAAAACATCGAAGCATTCGAACTTTTTTATTATTATTTAATATTGTTTAAATATTTATTTATTACTTTAAGTAAACTAAATTTGTGTCTAATATACAAAATAATCTAATAACGTAATCTTAAATACGTAGTTAAATATATACAAGAAAATAATATAAAAAAACATCGAAGCATTATTATTACTTTTGTTATTATTATTAAAAAATGATACCCTTCTATAAAAGTGTGCAATAAAATACAGTGTTACCTCTATATAACGACACTGAAGGGACTGTATTTTATAGCGTTACAGTGAGTCGTTAAATGTTGAGTAGAGATATCTAAATGGAATACAAGCTTAACCAAGATTTTGACACTTTAAAGAGAGTGACGTTACATGGAGTTTACACTGAATGTCAAAAATTTAACTTGACGTTGCATTACGTCGTTTGTTTTAATGTCGACGAAGTTTATCTCATGTTGATATTAATTTGTCAAATCTGTTCAGAAAGAGATAGCTCGCCTCGGTGGGGGGGCAATGGCGGCGGTATGGGGGGGAGACCCGAATGGAATCACTCTCGACCTGTCGCTGGAGATAAATAAGAAGCTGCAGGCAGTGCTAGAAGATACTATTCTCAAAAATATTACACTTAAGGTGAGTGTATTGGTTTACTATTGTCTCTGTGCATTCAGAAATGAGAATGTCTTCTTTTTTCAGGAAAACATCGACACACTGGGAGAAGAAATATCTAGATTAAAAAGTAAAAATGGCTAGATGTATATTTAAGAGATTGTTCAGACGATTTTTTGTATGAAAGTCATCATTAAGTCTCTTTTTAATGACATTAATCTCACGCCTCAATCGGTGAGTTTGAGTTCGCATTTGAAAGACCTGTACAATAATGTGATTTATAAATAAAATTGAATTTATTACAGGAACAATACTTGAGTTTATCACATTTTTAACACTTCATATGGGTTTTGGTCTGTTTTAAAGTTCTTTAAATAAAAAAAAAATCCAAACATTCCTTAAATCGTGTTTAAATCGGTGAAAAAAATAAGGTTTTTCTTAATGAGTTACCAAACATTTGGTGGATTTAAATATATGTATAATGAGATCGTATTTCTTGTACCTGATTTTTTTATGATCCAGTGTATAGTTTATAATTTATTTCTTTTATTATAATCTTGTGTAATTTGTGTTAAAGAGTGTAAAAGTGAAAAAGTGAAAAGTGTAAAAAATAATTGTTCTGACAATGTATGAAAAAGAAGTCAATGATAAAACCTGTCCTGACATAGTGTGAAAAAGAAATTAATGATAAAACCTGACCTGACAATGTGTGAAAAAGAAATTAATGATAAAAACCTGTCCTGACATAGTGTGAAAGAGAAATCAATGATAAAACCTGTCCTGACATAGTGTGAAAAAGAAATCAATGATAAAACCTGACCTGACAAAGTGTGAAAGAGAAATTGATAATACCTGACCTGACAAAGTGTGAAAGAGAAATTAATGATATAACCTGTCCTGACAAAGTGTGAAAACGAAATTGATAACACCTGACCTGACAAAGTGTGAAAGAGAAATTGATAATACCTGACCTGACAAAGTGTGAAAGAGAAATTGATAATACCTGACCTGACAAAGTGTGAAAGAGAATTAATGATAAAACCTGCCCTGACAGTATCTAACTAAGACTAGACTAAGTCAGTATTTTCAGTTAGTAGAAAATATATATAAAATAGATAGTTGATATGAAATGAAATCAAAATGTGAATTCGTATTTAGATTTTTTATGTAATATAATATTATTATATATTACATAATACGTGTCTATAGGCCGTTTAGAATATTGTTCTTATTGAAAGTGAAATAATAAAAAATATTTAAAAAAAAAACATGGGTAAAGACAACTTCAGATTATTGCCAGCCTGGGTCCCTGAGGCCCCAAGAACTACACCTTGGACATAGATTTTTCTCTTAAATATCAAATCAGACTCTTTACACAAACATAGTGAATACTTAAGTGATTATATAAATTTTACGTATATTAATAAAATAATATTTTTAGTTTAAATCCGAACAAATTATCACTAGATGCCATAAGTATATACAGTATGAACTCTATATAACGACATTGAAGGGAGTGTGCATTTTATAGCGTTATAGAGAGTCGTTCAATTGAGTGAAGAAAAATCACAAGCTACATCAGCCGAAGCCGATTGATTGCGTCGCTTTAGTGAGATTTTCGTTAAATCCAGTGACGTTACATGGAGTTTACTCTGTATTTATAGATCTAATTTTGTAAACAGTTGATGAATAATACATACATATATTGACTGAATGATTTTTAGGTGTATAATTACTTAAAAACTAGCTTAAATATGACTTAATATATTCACAAAGTCACGTGTGAACTGACGAATTGTTATTGTATTGAATAAATATATTTTCAAATTATGGCTTTTATTTACGTTTTGAAAGCTTGATGACATGACGGCGCATCCGTCAATGTTAGACGTCAGTTGTCATTTTTAGCTGTCAGCCTGGCGAAGCGTGATTGTCGATGGTAGTGAGCGGCAGCCATCTTGGGACACGCTTGAGACGAATCGCTTTGCAGATCTTAGTTAATAGTTTGACTTAATTTTATTAAGTTGGTGTCGTGGTGCTTAGACTGTATGTTGTACAATTGACTGGGTATTTCAAACCCCGTGCTGATTAAACAAGTGTGATTTGCAACAGGCAGTTGTGATTTTTCTGCTTACGTCCACCTGCCTATCTACATCACACAAGATGAGTTCTAATGATGGCCCTCCAGCTCTTTCATCACCATTGGACAGAGCTCGTTTATAAAAATAGTGTTATTAAACTTCAACTTCGGTTCTTTCATCAAATATTTGTTTTGGTATATAGTATGTTATAACACTTTTGAAGTAAACCATAAAACTAAAACAAATTTAAAAAGTTTGGTCTATGTGACCAATAACGCTGGTATTTCCTCGCTGTATCGTGATGCTTATACGAGCAAAAAAAAGCACCAGCTCTTCGGTCACTGGTACTAATTCAGGCCTACTTGATTCCTTAAAAAGCGCCTTCACTTGTACCCCAAGGTCCAAAAGTCTCTACTCCAAAGGGAATACAAAGTTGGAGGAAAGTCTTGGACTTTTCTTTCTGCCAGCTTTTGTGCTTGTTATGGAAACAAAAAAAACAAACTAATAGAATTATTTGACCCAACATTCACTACGGAGAAGAACTGGCAAGAAACTCCGTCATTCATAAGGACCTATATTATGTTAAGACCCAATTTAGAATATTCACATTAACAACTTCACTTGGCAAATGCTCACTTTCGAAGATACTATGTAAATTTTAATTTATTGAATTTTTTATTTTTGCTTTTCTTCCCGTGGCGTTTTTCTTGTGTATGTACTTTTGACTGTGTATATAACATATTTTATCTGTGAAACATGTTTTAGGATGCCTCTGTATTTTTGTCATATGTCTTTTTTCTGTTATTGTATTTTTGTGATGTGAATTATGAACCTTCCAACTCGAGGTTATAAAAAAAACCAAGAGATTATATTAAAATTTAATTAAAAACTTATTACAATTCTCTTAAATTAAATGAAACTACAATTAGCCAATTCGAGGCGTAAAAATAGAATGAATGCAAAATACATTATTAATTATAAAGTAAACTACACATCAGCAATCATTGGAATGCAGCACGTGTAGCAGCGTCAGCAATCTCCATTAGGGTACCGTATGTAATTCCTCCATCCTCAGAACAGCAACTATAGGAGAACTTTGAGCGAGAAAGTTGCTGGAAGTTCAGATACGCCAGGTTCCTCTGGACTAGGGGAAATAGTTCTGCTTCTTTTATAATCCTGACATATAATGGGTGTCTTCAACAAATATCTTCGTATTAAAAAGGCAAAGAAAATTATTGCTAATGCCAGAAGAAGAATATACAGTGGTAGTGTTGTATGATACATGGACGAATTGAATTGAGAAACGGGACTAACAGGATTCTGGAGCAAAACTCTGCTTTCGAAACGATGTAGTTTGTCCAAATTGTGAGCACTAAGAGTGATATGCGGAATCATATTGTCTTCGTAATTAATACTGTTGTTCCGAATTTCAGTGATCTTCAATGGTTGTCCTTTCAACTTATCTTCATTGTTACTAATTCTGAAGAAATCATTTAAAAAAAAGCATTGATGAGGAATAGTCGCTAAGTCATTTCCAGAAAATGAAATAAATTCTTGTCGTTCACACCGCAACTCAACTTTTGTATGCTTAGGGAAGACTAAGCTATAATGACGGTCATCTAACTGCTCCATTGCTAGCCTGGTTACTGTGACCTTTGTAGGGCTGCATGATTTGTCTAAGGATTGCCTGACTATGATGCCCTGGATACAATCAGCTTGTTCTCGTAATTGATAATAATTCGTGCTTTCTTCACAGAGAAGGTATTCACCAATCTTTGAGCATTCCGTCTGTAGATACATTGATAATTTTCCATTTGTTGCTATGAAAGGATGAATAGGGATAAAGGTTTGTTGGAATTTATTAGGAACAATGAAAAGCCTAAATAAGTCATAACTATCATTAGATATAATAGGAAAGTTAAAAATTATTACTATCCTACTACCCATAAAATAACTACTCGGTTTAATAACATTATAATATTCCCTTGGGTCAATATCCAAAATCCTATCATTACCATAAATCCCCTTAAGTCTAATTATGATCTGCGATAAATTATCTATACTTAACATACTATGATGCGTGCTCCCTGCACGCATAAATGCTAATATATTTTCTACTCTTATTAATTCTAAATATAAATCATCCGTATTTTCAGTTATAATTGCTAACAATTGGGCAAATCGTAGAAATGTAGCTTCGGAAAGAACATATTTATCTAAGATTGAATTCAAAGTATGATTAATTTTTACCTGATTTTCCGATAGAGTACTAATGAGTTGTGAACATTGACTCATCCAAGCTTTATTAATACTAATATGATCATTTAATTCTGAGACTAATTTCTGTTTACCAGTTATTAATAATTCTATCGCTTTATTAAATCTCTCAGCATCAGAATGATCCATGTCACCCGTGAGACCTTTAATCAAAGATCCTAAACCATTTATGAGTCCTCTTTTAACTCGTGTAGGTTCCAGAGTTTTTAACTGTAAATTAACTTTAACCAACTTAGCATAAAGATATTCTCTTTGCAGTTCATATATAGGTAAAGTTGTGTTATCTAATTTATTCCTTAAATTGTCGAATTGATCATTAATTGAAGTAACACTATTATCTATATCTGACAATTCTAAATATTGTATAAAAGCATGATAGTGAACTATAAATTTAGCCTGTCCTAGTCCAAAGGGAAGAAGACCTGGTTCATTGTCAATAGTCTCAAGTTTTATCTCTGCTGCTTGTGTCATCGTCATTAACAGTATTAGTCGATACCTTTAACAATTAGGATGTCTTAGGCACTCGTTTTAAACGAGATTTCGCAACAGGTCCTTTTTTCTTTGATGTATAAATATGTATGGGAAGGTCGGCTAATATAGTGTCGCGAGTGTAACTTGGTGCTAATTTCTGTCTAGCAGCTAACGGGTTCTTAATAAAAATCTGCTGGTCTGGAACATATTCAACTTCAGTTTCCCTATTATTATTTCTATTAGTCATTAAATTTGTACGATCAATTGATGTAGTTCTATTAATTAACTCATATGCCGTATTCATTTGTTCTCTATGATTTATAATATTATGTTGCATAAGATATTCATTTAAATTAACATCCAATCTCTCGGGTCTCTAGGATCAAAGTGTCCTCTTACAATATCATGTGGTCTACACTTAGTAAAACTATGAACTGAGCTATTATAAACAAGTATGGCGTAAGGCATTTGATTAACTGTGGGTTCGTACTTCTTTTTCAAACGAAGTATACGAAGATGTTCTAATAAAGTCGAATGAAATCTTTCAACAATTCCATTATCATTAGGTGAATGAGCTAGTGTCTTATGATGTTTGATATTGTATAACCTAACACATTCTGCAAAAAGTTGGTTAATAAACTCAGTGCCATTGTCAGTCACTATAGTCAGAGGTAGTCCATGATGTGTACTAAAACTCAATAAACCCTGTAAAACACTGACAGCAGTGCCATCTTGTAAATGATATGCCTGACCGTATTTAGAAAAAGAATCCACAAAAGTAAGGTATTTTTCTGACTGGGCTGTAAACAAGTCTAAATGAACTATTTCAAAAGGTTTCGTTGCTGGAGGTACTATATTAAACTGGGGTTTAATCGGATTCCTATCATACTTAGACTGTCCGCAAATTGTACATTCATTAATATATTTGGTAATTTCCTCCTTCATTTTAGACCAGTAATAACGACGGGACAAAGATAAATAACATTCATTGATGAGTCTCTATGATTACCTTCGTGGTAATGCTTAATTATTTCCTGCTGTCTTAAATATTCTTTAACGTCTCCAAATCATTTTTTGCTAAAGCAAGACCATTGATGAACTTTTAAATGTATTTTTTTTTTTTTTTTTTTTTATGTGAGAGGAGGCAAACGAGCAGGCGGGTCACTTCGAGTGATGTGCCAACCGCCGCCCATGGACACCTGCAACGCCAGGAGGCTTACAAGTGAGTTGCCGGCCTTTAAGGAAGAGGAACGCTCTTTTTTTGAAGGTCCCCAAGTCGTAGCGGATCGGGAATACCTGCGCTGGCAGTTGGTTCCACAAAGAGGTGGTGCGCGGCAGAAACTGCCTTAGTCTGCAATATCTCCTTATTCTGCAATATCGGTATGATAGAATACATACCGAGTGTTGGTGTTATTTTAATAGCCGTCTTAATTTTAGGATGAACGTACTCTTTAATCGCATTTACAACATCTTTTTCCAATGATGATTCTGAAACCTGAATATGAGTGTGTTATATGTATAATATATGGTACATATTAATATACATATAACATATATGGTTAGTACTGATGTTACATATAGTAAGACGATGTTATATAATGTATAATCATATCTTTAAATATGATAATACATGAATTTGTTAAAACCTCTTTTGTGAAATAAATTCATTAGAACCTCTTTTTGGTTAAATGAATTGATTAGAAGTTTTTTTGAATAATGTTCGATAGCTTTTGTCATTTCTGTGGTAAGTGGCCATTCTGGGTCCGATTGGCAAAGAAGATAAACGTAAGTGTTATTCGTTGATTGTACTTTTGTAAAATTATTATTAAACAGTTACTTTTAGTAAATATAACTGTTATGACAATGATTACTGTGTTTGGTTGATATTGCTTATTATATATGTATTATAATCCTGACAATAGATAATTAAGCATAATATATAATGATGCAATGAGATATATAAGTACTAAATAGTTCATTAATATAGAGAATAGTACAACTATTAGACAAAATATATGTAACGCTAACAAGTGCGTGTATGTGTGTCAAAGGGTTTCGTAAGATTCGGTCGTCGTTTAATGTCACCTACTATGGTAAAACAAATTTGTCTGTGGAATTTATTTAAAGGTTCATCTGTGATGGGCACTTCTAGGATAGGATTTTCAGCAGTTGTATTTATAGTGGCAGTTGTAGAACCTGAAGGTTCAGGTATTACGGAAATTACGACACAGCTGTTATGATAATATCGAAATGAAAACAGGATTTTTTTTGAAAACAAAATTTCAGCATCGAGCCGGTTCACTTGTTAATTTATAATTCAATTTTATAAAAAAAATCGTTTTTAAGACCGAAATAATGAAAAGCTCTCTCGCAAAGAAAGGATGTGTTATTAATGTGTGAAATCAACACAACGAATGAACATTATAAAACTTTATTGCAAATTATAAATCAGTCGAAGTCGAAGTCGACGATGTCGCCGAGCTCAATGTCGCCATCACTGTCGCTGCTGTGCTGCTCCGCGGCCTGAAAGCATCACCGTCATCAGATACCCACCAACAAAAAAAATGTATGCAATTTTTTTTTATAGAAGAGAGGGGCAAACGAGCAGGAGGCTCGTGAATGCGTTGCCGGCCTTTAAAGGAAAATTAGGAAATGGAGGGGTAGGGGAAGAGGATGGGCACCGGATGATTATTTAAATTTGTTTTTTTTTATATAATTTCCGTTAACGGGCGTGTCTGTCTACGTTGTCTCGTTTACACAAAAAAATGAAACCTTTTTATAGGTAAAGAAGTTTATATCGAGCAAAAACATATGGCAACACTCACTCTTCTGCGGGTACGGACTCTCCTTCTCTCCCTCCGATCCGGTTCGTTGTCACCTCGCGACGACTCTCCGGAACTCTCCTCCTCCGCTAAGCCCATCACTGCGTTGCGTAACAGGCTCGTCGCTACTGATGTATAGTTTTCAATCAGAATTCATATAAATATATATATATATTTGGATTTTATGTCAGGTGACACACCTGATGGGTAACCGTCAAACTAAATAATTAAAAAGTAGATAAAACTATACAAGACACTCATATTAGATACGTCCGCTCGGCACGAGCTCTCAATACTGAATGAACGCTCGTTTTTTTTTTTGAGTGGAATCTTGCTGCTGGCGGTGAGGCCTTTACAGCTCAGCAAAGGCCGAGACCTAAAATTAAATGCGATGCCTTGACTGGAACATGGGCGTCTCCTGTGAGACTCGAACCTCGGCTTGGGCCGTCAGGGCCGGGGACTGACCCAAGGGGCCTTATCAGGAACTCACAAAGTAGGAGCGAAGTTGAACTGGATTGATTTAAAAATGAACGCTCGGTACGAGCTCCGGTATTTATATGCCCCGCCCCAATGTCCGTATCCAAGCCTGTAATGACGTCACTCTTCCCTTTCTACGACATTAATATATATATATATTTTGCCGTAACAAAGTAGAATAAAATACTTTCTGATAAATTCAAGTGTCTGCTATCTTGTTAGACACTCTATGGAGAGTTGGTATCGTCAAAATTCCTAAGGAAACTGGAAAATTTTGGGATAGCATTAATCGCTAGAGGGGGGTTCGAACACCTGGGAGTTGCATCAACACCGTTTACTCACAATCATCGTCATTGTCGGAGCCTGAATCAGATCCATCATCGTTCTCCGAACGGCCAGTCATGTCCTCTTCCTCATCTTCCTCCTGGAAGTTCAATATTTTAGTTTAAGGGAAAATCTAAACATCGTTTTCTTAGAAATTGTTTTAAGACTAAAATTGTTTTTAAGTCTAAAATTGTTTTAAGTATAAAATTGTTTTTAAGACTAAAATTGTCTTAAGTCTAAAATTGTCTTAAGTCTAAAATTGTTTTTAAGACTAAAATTGTCTTAAGTCTAAAATTGTCTTAAGTATAAAATTGTTTTTAAGACTAAAATTGTTTTAAGTATAAAATTGTTTTAAGTATAAAACTGTTTTTAAGACTAAAATTGTTTTTAAGACCAAAATTGTTTTTAAGTCTAAAATTGTTTTAAGTATAAAATTGTTTTTAAGACTAAAATTGTCTTAAGTCTAAAATTGTCTTAAGTCTAAAATTGTTTTTAAGACTAAAATTGTCTTAAGTCTAAAATTGTCTTAAGTATAAAATTGTTTTTAAGACTAAAATTGTTTTTAAGACTAAAATTGTTTTAAGTATAAAATTGTTTTAAGTATAAAACTGTTTTTAAGACTAAAATTGTTTTTAAGACCAAAATTGTCTTAAGTCTAAAATTGTCTTAAGTCTAAAATTGTTTTTAAGACTAAAACTGTGTTTAAGACCAAAATTGTTTTTAAGTCTAAAATTGTTTTTAAGACTAAAATTGTCTTAAGTCTAAAATTGTCTTAAGTCTAAAATTGTTTTTAAGACTAAAACTGTGTTTAAGACCAAAATTGTTTTTAAGTCTAAAATTGTTTTTAAGACTAAAATTGTCTTAAGTCTAAAATTGTCTTAAGTCTAAAATTGTCTTAAGTCTAAAATTGTTTTTAAGACTAAAACTGTGTTTAAGACCAAAATTGTTTTTAAGACTAAAACTGTGTTTAAGACCAAAATTGTTTTTAAGTCTAAAATTGTTTTTAAGACTAAAATTGTCTTAAGTCTAAAATTGTTTTTAAGACTAAAACTGTGTTTAAGACCAAAATTGTTTTTAAGACTAAAACTGTGTTTAAGACCAAAATTGTTTTTAAGTCTAAAATTGTTTTTAAGACTAAAATTGTCTTAAGTCTAAAATTGTCTTAAGTCTAAAATTGTTTTTAAGACTAAAATTGTCTTAAGTCTAAAATTGTCTTAAGTATAAAATTGTTTTTAAGACTAAAATTGTTTTTAAGACTAAAATTGTTTTAAGTATAAAATTGTTTTAAGTCTAAAATTGTCTTAAGTCTAAAATTGTTTTTAAGACTAAAATTGTCTTAAGTCTAAAATTGTCTTAAGTATAAAATTGTTTTTAAGACTAAAATTGTTTTTAAGACTAAAATTGTTTTAAGTATAAAATTGTTTTAAGTATAAAACTGTTTTTAAGACTAAAATTGTTTTTAAGACCAAAATTGTCTTAAGTCTAAAATTGTCTTAAGTCTAAAATTGTTTTTAAGACTAAAACTGTGTTTAAGACCAAAATTGTTTTTAAGTCTAAAATTGTTTTTAAGACTAAAATTGTCTTAAGTCTAAAATTGTCTTAAGTCTAAAATTGTTTTTAAGACTAAAACTGTGTTTAAGACCAAAATTGTTTTTAAGTCTAAAATTGTTTTTAAGACTAAAATTGTCTTAAGTCTAAAATTGTCTTAAGTCTAAAATTGTCTTAAGTCTAAAATTGTTTTTAAGACTAAAACTGTGTTTAAGACCAAAATTGTTTTTAAGACTAAAACTGTGTTTAAGACCAAAATTGTTTTTAAGTCTAAAATTGTTTTTAAGACTAAAATTGTCTTAAGTCTAAAATTGTTTTTAAGACTAAAACTGTGTTTAAGACCAAAATTGTTTTTAAGTCTAAAATTGTTTTTAAGACTAAAATTGTCTTAAGTCTAAAATTGTCTTAAGTCTAAAATTGTTTTTAAGACTAAAACTGTGTTTAAGACCAAAATTGTTTTTAAGTCTAAAATTGTTTTTAAGACTAAAATTGTCTTAAGTCTAAAATTGTCTTAAGTCTAAAATTGTCTTAAGTCTAAAATTGTTTTTAAGACTAAAACTGTGTTTAAGACCAAAATTGTTTTTAAGACTAAAACTGTGTTTAAGACCAAAATTGTTTTTAAGACCAAAATTGTTTTTAAGACTAAAACTGTGTTTAAGACCAAAATTGTTTTTAAGTCTAAAATTGTTTTTAAGACTAAAATTGTCTTAAGTCTAAAATTGTCTTAAGTCTAAAATTGTTTTAAGACTAAAAATTGTCTTAAGTCTAAAATTGTTTTTAAGACAAAAATTGTTTTTAAGACAAATTGTTTTAAGTCTAAAATTGTTTTTAAGACCAAAATTGTTTTCAAGCCGTAAAATAGTTTTGAACCCACCACGTCGTCCTCGTGATCGCGCTTACGTCCGACGTCGTAAATCTTGACGCACGACTCCTGCACCTGCTCGAAGTCGCCGAGGTTCTCCACCACCGCTATCTGAGTGCCGTACGGCGACACGCTCAGGCCGTAAATGTTGCGTTTCACGTCTATGGTGGCTGGAAACGATCGGTGCAAATGGATTTACACACACACACACACACACACACACATATATATATATAAATAAGTTATTATTATTAATTTAAACTTAATAAAGTGTTGTTTTTTGTAATAAAAAGTTATAAAAATAATAAAAAAAAGGGACGGGCCTGAGTTTCAACTCGGCATTCTCATCCAGTCAACCATATTTAGCCTTAATTGGCTAAGAGAGGAATAAAATAATTTTTAAATGCGAAAAGCATTTTAGCCGTAAGTTAAGCACGTTCGGTTTCGTCTGAATTCGTATAAATGCAAAAGTATGTATGTTACGCATTCACGCTTTAACTACTGAGCCGTTTTCGATGAAATTTTGTATGGAGATGTAGTAAAGTTTAGATAATGACATAGGGTATGAAAGTTCACCAGAACTCTGGCATTCATAAACCGATTTTCCAAATTCCTTTTGTATTGAAACCGCGCGGACAAAGTCGCGGGCAAGAGCCACTAGGAATATAAAATACAATTTTGTGATTTAAAAGGCCGGCAACGCATTCGCGAGCCGTCAGCCCCGTTTGCCCATAAACGTACCTATGCTGGTGTAGTCATTCGCTGATAATGTTTTGAAGCTGGTGTCGAATTGGCTCCTCTCTTCCGGATCCTGGTCTGAGCAGACGGCGTACAGCGCTGTGCATCCGGGATTAAATATCACCTGGAAAAATTCATTTGGAAAATTAGCGATTTTCCCCATTTGACAATATCGGGTGAGGAAATTATGCTACCATTGGTGTTTTAATGCGGGTACTTTGAAAAAATATAGCAAATAGTGCTCGGATTAAGTTTAATAAAATTTAATTCAAAAAATGTTTTTTTTTTTAATATTTAGTTTTCGTTAAATCGTACACATTTTAAACTCCAT
Organism: Leptophobia aripa; assembly: GCA_951799465.1. NCBI lineage: Eukaryota > Metazoa > Arthropoda > Insecta > Lepidoptera > Pieridae > Leptophobia > Leptophobia aripa. The sequence continues at coordinate 4,002,525 of OX637283.1, forward strand.
GTAACGTCACTCGATTTAACGGCAAACTCTGAAGCGTCGAAATCAATTGGCAATGGTTGGTGTAAACACCAATTTCAGAATGAATACAATCTAAAGATTGTATTCATTCTGAAAAATCAGAAAAAAAACCTCTTTCTTTAAAAATCAGTCTCTATAACGTCATAAAATGAACACTCACTTCAGTGTCGTTATATAGAGTTTCCACTTTTATCGACACTAAAAAAACACTCACTTCCGATTTATCCAATGAGGGTACCGTTCTCAGCAAGTGGAATACCCTCAAATCCCAAACTTCAGTATTCGATATGACCTGAAATTAAGTTGTTTTTTTTTTTAAATAAATTTCATAACTACTCATGAAAGTCACAACCATTAGGGTCGTGCGTTCGATACGGGCGAACACATTTTTCAATTTTATTTAAATACCTGTTTTATATCATATATACAGGATGATTTTTTATATAGACAAAAGAGCAGGATGACGTCTGACGGCAATAGCGTCTCTACTTGTCTATGTAGGGTAAATTATTTTTTTCAAATAAACAATATACAGTGTGATTGTTTTTGTACAAGGCCATGCAAATGAGCAGATAGTCTGTGTGTATCGCGAGAGAGTTAAGACTTCTACTTGTCCATGACAAGTTGGGGGTTGTAACACCACAATTGGGTGTTGAATAATCACCTCCAAGCCGTTGGGATGAAAGACACCACTGTGCGTCTGATTCAATTTGTCGAACTTATGGATCTCCTTGCCCGAGTTCACATCCCAGAGGACACCATCTGGAAACATACATTCATCAGTGCTTAAATGTACATTATTATTATTATTTATTTATTTAATTTAGTTTTATACCCACCGAGAGACAGAAGTCATAAATAATAATAAAAAAAAAACTATTTGTTTCTATCGTAGACACATTTTTATTAGTTAAAAATACCCTCATACTTTTAAATGTACCCACAGAAAAAAAATCTTTTTAATTGAAATTAGACAAGATAAGCCTCACCGGACAACACCAACTCGTCCGTCGGATTGAAGGTGGCCCTGTTCTTGCCATATTGGTTGCTGATAGATGGCTTCAGGGTCATCAGCTCCCTGCCCGTCAGCGTGTCGTAGATGGTGGCCGTCTCGCCCTTCGTGCCAATGATGCGGTCGTCCGTCATCTTCGAGAACTCAACGTATTCCTCGTTGTCCAGTGAGAAACTGAAAGAAATCAACAAAACGCATACGCCATTAGCCATTTGGTCCTTCGGTCCGGAGTGTTTTCGACTAATCAAAGATCCTTTCATATATACGTATATGAAAGGATCTTTAGCCTCCAATAAAAAACGTACGTAACTAAATATTTCAAAATATTCTTACCAATGCTCAAACTCTTTCATGTTCCATAGAGCCGAATGCGTCCGCCATGACGTGGATGATGAAGCCAGGAGTAGCAGACCATCTCTGCTTGACTGGATTTCAAATTAATTAAAAAATATATTTGTAAATAGAAACACAGCAGAATCCGGATATAACGACATTCAAGGAATACTATGCCGTACTAACCGGGTGACGTACGAAACGGACGGATTATATATGAATATAATGTGATACGGAACCAAACTTGATAAAACATTATAGTCGCTAAAACCGCTTCGTCGTTATATAAGTCGTAAGTGTATTCTACTGTATACAGAAGAGATGAAAGAGATTTATGAACACTAATGCGAGTCTGTGTCAGTTTACAGCTTACAATTTGAGTCACCCGGTATAATTACAATGACAAAGCACTATTAGCTTTGTCCCGCGACTTCGTTCGTACTGTGTAAATGCAAAAGGATTTTGGGAAATATTTAGCGAGAAAAACGCACCATTTATGAGTCCATCTCCATACCGAATTTCATCAAAATCGGTTTAGTAGTTTAAGCGTGAAATCGTAACACACATACACACTATCGCATCCAAAGTAGTTTCAGAGGGACATTCTACTATTTGATAATTAAATACAGTAGTCACAAGCGACAACTGTAAGGTAGTGGGTTCAGTGCCGTGGGATTTAAAAACAAAAATAAAAACATTGTCAATCAATAGACAAGAAGTAGAATACGACATACCTCTATGTGATATATTATATACGAGTCGTGTACCCGGTACGAATGCTCCTCGGTGCCCGTGAACAAGTTGAACACCCGGATATCCCCGGTCGAAGTGGCCGCGAGCAGCTGATGCTGCGTTGGCTGAAAACAAACATACATTTAATCTCTATTATTCACATACAATTATATATTTTAAAAACCACCAACGCATACATGATTGGCTGCCATAAATATATTAATAAATAAATGCCCTCAATTTTGCAAAAAAAAAAAAAAAAAATTCGACCATTCGACGATTCACTCACGTGGAACAGGGCCTGCGTGAAGTAAGCGTCGTCGTCGGACAGGCGCAGCGTGCGCGCGGCGGCGAAGTGCGAGTGCGCGAGCGCGGCGTGCTCCCGACACGAGCCCGACGAGCCGAGCTCGCGCCTCGCGAGCCGCCCGCATATGTTCGACGGCTCCGCGTGGCGGGAGCTCATTGTCAACCCGCCGGGACGGGGCTCCGGACACTTGTGGGGCCTGGGACACAATGTACGCACGTTACGATCGCGCCGGATTCAAATGTAATTCAACTTTTTCTATTTATTTATTCACACTTTATTGCACTCGAACAGTAAATGACGTGAATAGATGTTAGTTACAGATAAGAGCAACGGGCGACCTTACCGCTTATAAGCGATCTCTTACAGGCAACCCACATTTTAGTTTTTTTTTTTTTTTTTTGTCTTATTGTGTTGGTGTATTTCCCCTTAATAAATTTGTTTTTTTTTTCTTTGTTATTTGATTACCATAATATACAAATAAAAACGAAAATTACATTATACATACATATATATATATATATTATGTAATTTCGTTCGTATATATATTTATATATAAGACGAAATTCTCGCCCATGTGTGTGTAATGTGTGTTTTTAGTATTTTCTCACACATTTCGCTTAAGATGGAGAATAACTGTGCACAGTACTTTGAGTCTAATAACTCTATCTGATTAATAATGTTAGTTAAATGGGTTTCAGACCTCGCAAGGAGCTCATTAAAAAAATAATATTATTTAGTCTCAAAAGAGAATCTCTTCAATACTTAAAAAAGAATCCACTTCACTCATTGTAACTTTTTCTTCTTCTGTGTGTGTGTGTGTGTGTGTGTGTGTGCCATGTTTTTTTTTAAATATATGTTAAAAGAAAAACTCACTCAAACAAATTAAATTGGGGACACGTGACGACCGGATTCTTGCACAACGCGTGCTGATTGTAGAGGTACTCCGTGATGATGGAGTGGAGCGTGATCCTGGGCGGGGACGGTGGGCGGTCGGCGCCAGCGATGTTCAACTGCTTCTGGAGGGAGCGCTTGTGCTCCGACGAAGGCGTCGAAGGGTTCTGGACTTTTCTGGAAAGAGTCCAATCGGGTGATCAAGAAAATGCGATGTATTTGTGTGTACACACACCCAAGTTATACATAACTTAAAGTGTACATGTGTGTGTTATAATATGAAATATATAATCTTAAATGACTTCGCCTGTACGACCAACACGAGCAACAGGCAAGAAACAAAATCTTGTGGTTTATTTGTGTGTGTGTGTGTGTGTGTTAACCTCACCTTAGTTTAATAACACTGGGTATTGGACTGTCGTCGTTATTGAGGTGTGTGTGATCCAGACTGTCCCTTTGCAGTGAGCTGCTGCTGCTCGTTCGGGATATCGACATTCGCGTCTGCAACAATACGTCTAGTTTAAAAAACAGATGGCGACACTTGGGCATTGAAAGTACGCTAACCGCCTGCCCATGGGCAAGGCCAGGAGGCTTGCTGTAATGAATGGCATTGGAACTAACCCGGACGGGCGTTGAAGGGGTGTACACGGGTGGCGGTGGCGGTGCTGGTGCTGGACACGGGCACGGAAGACCCGCTTCCCTCTGAAGTGTGGTGGCACTCTCGGTGAGGCCCCTCGCCGCCAGGTGGCGCTGGACCAGCTGCAGCAGCTGCCGTTCGTTGTAGTTGATTTTCGTTTGGGCCACCACGTTCGCCTGGAATTTTTGTAATACAAATTACACGCGTGGTTTTGTAGCACCAAAGTGTGGGGTTCTGACACAACCACGTACACTTTGAATAAAACCACAGACAAACACCCAACACAGAAATGTTCCCATACCGGGAATCAAACCCGGGTTCCTACGAGCCGGTCCGCTATAACTGGATTGTATTCATACAATAAATCTAAATACTGTGTAACCTACACTCGATTTAACGACATAGTAGGCTTCGGTTGGTTTAGCTTGTATTTCATATATATGTCTTCTCTCCATATAACAACCTATCTCTATAACGCGAGAGTGTCGTTACATAGTTTACGCTTAATTACAATATACAGTATCATCTCCATGTAACGTCACACAATTGAACGACACACTCTTTAAAACGTCGAAATGAAACTGGCTTGTAATTTCATTCGATTGTTTTCATTTTTGAACTCACCCTGTGTATATTAGCCAGAGAAGTCTCAAACTCGGAGCCCATGTGCTTGCTCTTGCCCGACACTCGTTCCAGCAGCTCGAGGGCGTACTTCTGGAACATCACGTGCTCCTGGCGTTTCTCTTGCAGGATTGGATCGCGCATCAGAACTGGAAATTTCAATTAACTCTTACCAAGGAGACTTTGAGCAGTGTTTCTCAAACTCTTTTGTCTTATAAATATTATTGAAGGCATTTAGAAGGAAAATATTATGAAAAATTAAATTAAATATAATTGAAATAACTTTTGTATATCAATTTAGTGTAATTCTTGCACTTTGCTGCACAATGCAAATCTTAATTGAGTCAGCTTGTGCCAAAATGACACTTAAAAAAAAAAGTTTTTCTCATACAGACCCGATGTTTTATATAGGGGTCAAAATTTATCAAAATTCCCTTTAAGTACGGGGGGGGGGGTTAAAAGTGGGGGGGCTTTTTCAAGTCGTACGGTCGTACCTTGTATCTGTGAAGTGGTAAACAAGGGTAGCTTTGAAATGATCTGCCTGACGGTGGAACAGCGCGCCAGGCCGCACAGGGCCCTGCACGCCAACCCACGGATCCTGTCTGCGTCTGTTATCGGCGATTTGGTCATCATCAGCGAGAGCAGCACCTGAATTCAAGTTGGTATTTTTAGAGACACTTGGTGAAATTTACATTAGCACCGGTTGGCGAAGACCAACAACTGTCTGTTTAACCATACCTCAGTCATTATACTTTTCACTTTAACTTGACGTTTTATAGAGTTGTGTATTCATAAACGTTATATACTTCCGTTTTAGTATCAAATCGTTGTCATTACAAGGAATTCGGCCAATTCCCAAAAAATACATATTTATTGCGACCACAGACTCTTTACAATTATTTATAGTCTGTGCTACGTCAAAAATGCAAAAAAGTCATTGCATCAAATAAACCGCGTTTTTTTTTTAACTTTTTAAAAATCAATTTAATAATAGATTTGCCCCATTTGTGTTTTGTTTATTTTTAGTTAATTTAAAAAAATACGATTGCACTTATAATTCATTGTTATGTTGTGTGGGTGTGTCCAAATAAACATATTTTCTTTCTTTTTCAATTGGCTTAAATACATAATAATGTATGCCTTGCAGTTATAATAATAATTATGCGCACGTGTTAATTTTCATTAAATTAATTTGTAAAATTCAACTGAAATTTTGACAGCACACACTTTGGTAAATGTCAAAATATTACGTCACAATCAGCTGTTCGACGTCGGCCATATTTGTAACACCGTTAAACTAGGGCCTTTAGAGAAAAGTTTTATGCTAAACCTACTTAAAGCGTGCTATAACTTGAATAAGACACTTTACAAATTATATTACACGACTAAGTAAGGCTATCCTATAAATAAAAAAAATTAAACCATCTACAGCAAGGTTCCTAACGTGGGGCGTACGCCCCATTGCGGGGCAATTTGGCAATTGGCCCCTCTAGTTAAGGGGATTTCATATCTTTGCTAAGTTAGGGGGGCATTTTCTTATTTTTGCACGTGTTAGGGGGGCATTTTCTTATTTTTGCACGTGTTAGGGGGGCATTTTCTTATTTTTGCACGTGTTAGGGGGGCATTTTCGATTTTAGAATCTCAAAAGTGGAGCGCGCACCTAATAAGATTGGGAACCACTGATCTACAGTCAAGTTCTCATACAGTCAATACGCCTGTACGAGACACACTCATTTCTAATATCAGTTGGGATTACCATAATGCCATTATTGGTCCGGACACTCTCCCACACCTTCTGGATGACGTCCTCGTATGACTTCATCGCGGCCTTCTTCCTCGAGGAACCGGGTATTGAGAAACGTGTCGTCGATATTCCGGACTGGGAATTTAAAAAAAACAAAATATTCATCATTAACCAAATATAAATTAAAAACACAATATTTATAGTAGAACTAGATTATTATTTGAATCCGCCACACGTTAAATGATGTGGTTTAAATAAATGTGTATGTCGCTGTTACAGAACGAACGAGCGGGTACGGCCGTTGGGGAGGGGCATTTTTTTTTATAGAAGAGGGGGCAAACCAGGAGGAGGCCCACCATAAAGGTGAAGTCGCCGCTGATAGATACTCACTCGTCTGGGAGCTCGTGAGTGCGTTGCCGGCCTTTAAAGGAAAATTAGAAAATGGAGGGGTAGGGGAAGAGAACGGGGGGGGGGGATAGGATGGGCACCGGAAGATCTCACTCACTCGAACAAAGTCCAATTGTATCACTTTACGCCGGATTTCTGTGAGAGAGTGGTATTTGTCTGGCCGTGCCTGTCCATTCGGCTGAAACTCTAAGTAACAGCATGGAACTCCCACTCAAAATATATAAATACTCGGAGCTCGTACCGAGCGGGGTCATTCAGTGTCGACATATTTAAAAGAAACTCTAAAATTCTTATAATGTTGAGCGCAAATTGAACTCACCCTGTGTAAGGGCGCGCACACACAGTTGACCAGCACGTTGAGGGCCGCCTTCTGGACTTCTGACTCAACAATTATGTCTCCATCCGCCGCCGCTGTAATGGATTCATTTGGGAAATTAAAAAAAAAAAGCAAATCTCGCAAGCGCTTCGTGTGAGAAAGAGGCATAACAAAGCATGAAAGTCATAATTGTTTTTAATCATTATTATATGAATGTTTGGAAGATATATTTATCTAATTTTGTTCTATAAATATCACTTAGAAGAGACAGAGAGTGGGTGAAATAAATATCTGTTTTTATTTTGAAAAGAGTAAAATAATACATAATATTATTAACATTATTATCTCAAATTAAAAAATTAAATAAACTTATCACACTCAACATAGTGAGACACTATAAAAATAACCAAAAAAAAAAAAGAAAAAAAATCTTAAAAAATTGCAACACCCTGTAGAACTCACCGAGCACTATACTGACGCCGGCGATCATTTCCGACTCGCGCATACTGATCTTCTCAGTGAGCAGGAGCTGGACACGTGGCGCCACACAGCACACCGATATCACGTCGAGGGCCGAACGCACCGTTTCCGCTCTAAATAATGTGGGTACTTTTTTGTGAGGGTAGTTCAATGCCAAATTTAAAACCATTTTATATATTTCAGACATAAGATATAAAAGAAATACATTCTCCAAAAACTCTCCGAGTTTTTTTGCCTGCTCAGCTTGGTCGCGTACGTACAGGCGCAGAGTCTAGATCAGTGTTTCCCAACGGGGGAACCAGACAGGGGGGGCAATTTGATAATTAAAGGGGGAAATTCTTTCTAAAACTTATCATTTAAAATTCTTAACGGCACAAAACAATTCGGAAAGGTTACAATTTTTTAGAAATATCAACGTGGGGCATGGGCCATGCCAGGCCAGGTTAAAAAGTTATATTTATTTTTATTATTAATCTTCCCACCTGGGTATATTGGTATATATTTATAATATTTAGAGTATGTATGGACCATTCATAGATATATACATAGGTATATTATCTATGGTCCTATAGACGTCCCGTTTTGAGTTAAATGGTCGGTTTAGGCATGGCTTAAAAAAGGTTGGGAAACACTGCTCTAGATTGAAGTTTTAAAATGTAAATAAAAGATACTAAGATACTTATGACATGGTAACGTTACATCTCAATATAAATCTCAGACGTGACGAGCTTCTTGCCTGCTTCTTCTCTTGGTCGCGTACGAACAGGCGTAGTTAGTTAAATTTAAGATAGAGATACTTTAAAATATTAATTTAATACGTATGATGTCACTCACCGGCCATTATAGTTCCAGTCGTAGGCGAAGCCGACCACCTGCAAGAGGAGAGTCACACCACCCAACTCCAGGAGCTCGTCCACCGGTGGCCAGCGCGACCAAGGCGCGTGTTGCACCATCTCTATCTGCTCCTGTATCTCTTCTGGCGACGATTTTGATGCCTGAAAGACACACCTTTTCAAACGCACATAAAAGTTGCAACGATTAATTGTAGGTCTGAGGGGGCAAAGCACCTATTTATCTATTAAGTATAAATAGATACATCACAATAAGAAAATACAAGAATACATATGTTAAGAGGTATATCTTATTAAGTTTCATTGATAAAACAAGAAAACAAGCAACAAGATAATTATCAAAACTTTACTATAAAAGAGAGCTTAATGCTGTTATTTTGCTGCTGAGCTTTTTCAGCTGTGGGTATTTCAGACCGGTCTATGTACCCTCACGGCCTTAGAAGATTAATTGACAGTGACAGACGACGTTAAATAAACAAGTAAAAGTACAAAACGGGCATTTTTATTCACAACAAAACGAACAAACACGCCAACAGGCAAACAATAAGCACTGTATGATGAAAAAAAAATTAAATCCTGTGTTTTAAAGCCCCCAATAAAACATACCTTATAAGGCGGTGGTTCGGGCAAGGTACCGCCCTGTTGCCTAGCAACCAACGACGCACGTATCCTCAGGTGCGGCTCGAAATACCTACAATCAAAGAAAATACATCAATTTAACTATTTCTACAGAAATACCATATTTTAAACAAAAAAAGGGGGGGGGGATTTGCTTGTTTACAATGTTGTAACATTTTCAGTAGAAAGTGGCGCCATCTCTGTATAGAACGAGATAGAACATCCAATTTAGAACCAGTGACTTCAGCTCATACCCACATTAAATGTGTGGGTATTTTACATAGAAAATATTACAAAAATCCATATTATCAACTAAACGTGAACGTTAAAACTCAATCAAAATCGATTCAGCCAGTTATACGTGATACGCTTTTTATTTAATATTAAATTGAAAACTATTGTACTGTATAGATATATTTAAAAAATAACCTTCTAAGAGCTACGCAGACATGTCTGACGATCTGACGCGCCGCACACGTCTCATCATCAGACACGCGGAGCTCCTCCTCATCAGACCCAAGGATCGGAAGTGTAGAAATCACATTGTATAGTTTCCGAAGACCATCCTGTAATATATATGTTTAATAACATTTTATTTAACAAACATCTACTTAGAAAAAATTAAAATATAATAATTAAAATTACACTTATGAACGGATTTAAACCCGTTCTTATTTAAAAAGGAATATAAAGTTTTTTTTTTTGTAGAATTACCTGATGGTCAAACTCCTCCAGAATAACTCTGAACTGAAAGGAGAGCCCAAAGAACATGGTCGCGTGACATCTTCCAGAGTCGTGGGAGCACTCTAGCAGCCATAAAGCATACCTTAAATTTAAAAAAAAAACGTAGAATCCCAAAATACGCATAAGGAACCCCAAGAAAGGTATCCCTCCCCCCCCCCCATGATGGTCAGATCCAGTCCAGATCAGTTTATTGGTCCATACTAATAAAATATACTGCAAAAGTAACTCTGTATGTATTTATTTATTTATTCACACTTTATTGCACTTAAACAGTAGAAGTAGACGATGGTATTACATATAAGAGCAACGGGCGGCCTTATCGCTTATAAGCGATCTCTTCCAGGCAACTCAAAAATAGACTTACAATACAATTGAACTGGTGCAAAAGAAGTGCGATGAATACATAAAAAAGTATTACACTTTCACGCTTAAACCAATGAACCGATTTTGATGAAATTTTATATTGCAGGTAGACTAAACTTTAGAGAAGGACATAGGCTATCTTTATCGTGAAAGATGAATAAAAAAATTCACTCAGAACTCCGCTGTTTATAAACCGATTTTCCAAATTACTTATGTATTTAAACCACGCGGACGAAGTCACGGGCAAAACTAGTTTCTTATTGTGCTATTGATCTTATGGAGGGGGGAATAGGGGGGAGGGGAGGTGTTCTTGAGGGCTCATAAGCCCTATCATAATTATGAGATTCTATAAAAACAATCACAATTTTTTTTATAGAAACGGGGGCAAACTCGCGAAGACACTCACGCGGCTGGGAGCTCGTGAGTGCGTTGCCGGCCTTTAATGGAAAAATTAGGAAATAACACACACCTCGCATACCCGCAAAATGTAAAAAATCTCACCTAACTAGATCAGCCAAAGTGCTCCGAGGCAGTTGGCACACCCTCTCCATCGCATCTTCGCAGTAGGCGAGGTAATACAAACATATAGACACACCTGTGGCAGCCACAGATGGGCGCGGCACCTCGAGAAACTTCTAAAAGAAAAAAAATGCAAAACGAGTTAAACACGCCTACCCACAAGGACGTCGTCCAATGTGTAAATTGATTCTATTTGGCAACTTTTTTAGAATCTCTAGGGGGGGGTGCAGCTGCCCCCCCCTTCCCCCCTTGGCGACGCCCTTGCCTACCCTCAAACCAAAAAAGTTAGTTTTTTTTGTGCACGTATTTGCGTGTGGAATTAGCGACTTTACCTGTAACCCTCCCATGTTGATGAAGTCAATGGAGAACTTCTTGTGGCAGAGGAGGGCGGCCAGGTACTTCAGCGCCTCGAACGCCAGCCGCGAGTCTTTCGACTCACGCACGTTCAGGTAACCAAGGATCAGACCCAGCGCGTCTTTCTCGAACACGTGCGATAGGAACTGGAAAGAACAACCAACTTCTTCTAACTTCTTTTGTATAGAGGAATATAATATAAAACATACACATATGGAATATTGTAGAATCCGGAATATTTAAGGGACCGGCTGTGTCGTAATAACCGGGTGAAAAACAGAACGGACGTACGGACCGGTTATTTGTTAATATAGTGCGATGCGAAAACTTCAGTGAACGTTATAGACGCTAAAACCGGTGAGACGTTATAAGCGAAGTCGTTAAATGAATACATACAGACAGAGTTACTTTTGCATTTATGTTATTAGTATGGATCAAAAAACTGATCTGGACTGACCATCATGAGGGGGGGGGGGTGTACCTTAAAGAAAACCGACTTACAACAGCCACTATGGACGTGGATTAATTTTGGTTTTCTTTGAATTTTCTTTTTAAAAAGCTGTATTTTCGTAACCCCGGAACGAATATCCGATCTTTACACGCTATAGGAAATCCTTATTCACTTTGCATCGTGTTTTTTTTTCATGTAACGTAACTGTTGTGCAGTGACATTGACAGCTGCCACAGACTATTAATTTGAGCGCTTAATGTCAGTTACAGCAAATGTCAAAGTCAAAATATCTGTATTCACAAAGGTTTATAGGACCATTTTGAATCGTCTTAAATCTAAGTGATTCTACGCCTGTTCGTAAGCGACCCAGCTGCGAAGAAGCAGGAATTTTGGAATTGATCCCTGTACACATTTTGAAGCAAGGCTAACGTGGAGATAATTCCAAAACTTTTTTGATAATCAAAATAATCAGATAATTTATAAAACGCTTTTTTCCGAAAGATTCTGTGTAACTACTTTTTTTAATGTTGGTACTGATAGAGTCAACAAATCGTTTGGGATTTTGTTATAGACGCGTACACTTTGCCTTTTAAATAAATTACCAACTTTATCAAACCTTATTTCTCGTATTGAGGCTATGATAATCGCTTATCTATTTTTTTGAACATAATGTTAATATAAGATATGATAAATGGTATTTAATGAATAATATGATATGGTAAATTATATTAATTGAATGATATGATATGGTAAATGAAATTAATATAAGATATGGTAAATTATATTAAATGAATGATATGATATGGTAAATGAAATTAATATAAGATATGGTAAATTATATTAATTGAATGATATGATATGGTAAATGAAATTAATATAAGATATGGTAAATTATATTAATATAAGATATGGTAAATGGTATTAATTGAATGATATAGTAAACGAAATTAATATAAGATATGGTAAATTATATTAAATGAATGATGTGATATAGTATATTATATTAATATAAGATATGTGAATGAATGGTGAATGATATGGTAAATGGTAATATAAGAATTGATAAATTCTCGACGGCATTTGCCACGAACATTCTCTCAACAGCTAAGCAAATGCCAAGCCATAAATCATGCCTCACCTCTTGGTACTCCCCCATCGGTGTCAAATATCGGAGTATCAGCATCTGCTTCGTGGCGTCTGTGAGTGGATGAATCTGTATGTTGCCTGAAAGGTTTTTTTCCAATAAGCAATTATTTTCCTCTTTTATAGAAGGATAAATGAGCAGGTGGCACACAATAAAGGCCCACAGACACGTTGGGGGCTCGTGAGTGCGTTGCCGGCCTTTAAGGAAATGGTAGAAGAGGAAAATACATCAACATAAACGCTCAAACTGAGACACGCCCGTATACAGTGTAAACACCATGTAACGTCACTCGATTTAACGACAAACTCTTGACGGCGTTGAAATCGATTGGCCTTTGGTTAAGCTTGTATTCCATACATATATTTCTTGCCTCCAATTAACGACCATTCTCTATAACGCCACCAAATGCACACATAGGATGGATTTTGTATCGTCTTAAATGTAAGTGATTCTACGCCTGTTCATACGCGACAAAGCTGAGAAGAAGCAGGCAAGAAAACTCTCAGGCTTTTTTTTTAAACGCTTTTTCTAAAAGTCCCTCCAGTGTCGTTATATAGAGTTTACACTGTACCTTATGGCCAAATAAGTGAAAAAAAAATCGATACTTTTAATACATTCTATATTACAAACACCATAGACAATTGAAAATCTCACCAATGACATACGTCTCCATTTCAACCCAACTGGAGTTCGATGACGTCTCATGAGGAAGCGTCTTGTATGTAAATGGCGGTGACCACAGACCTGAAATGGAAGTACAACCTGGTATCAAAAAGATATCCATTATTTATGACACATTTAATATTTGACGCAAACGAGCAGGAGGCCCACCATAAAGGTGAAGTCGCCGCCCATACACACTCACGTGGCTGGGAGCTCGTGAGTGCGTTGCCGGCCTTTTAGGGATTTGTGTGATTATTAAACGTAACATAGTTACCTATATGAATAAAGATAATTTTGATTGTTGTCATGTAATGTAAAGATTACCCCCCCCCCCCCAATTCTCTCATAATTAAAATATAATGCAATAGGTGTGTGTGTGTGTGTGTGTGAAATCTGTTGTTGTGTTGTGTATTTAAGCATACATTAATGTAATGGAACAAATAAAATGTAAGAATCACTCACTACTTTTATTTGGTGTTGGCGGGGGCGCCGGTGGGGTTTTCATGGTTTTGGTGCTGGGTCCAGCTTCCGGTGAGTCCACCTCCATTCCCTCCCCCCCACCAGCGTCGTCTGCTTCTGGAAATATTATTATTACATTATTTTTTTATTACACCCGTCCCCAAACAACTCATGTACTAAATATGTTAACAAACAATAAACTTATAAGATAATAAAACAACACACACACAAAACAATTATATGGGAACTTGGAACATTTAAGAGATAAAACATAACACAATATATATATATTATTATTATTACACAATAAAAATAGATCAAAACTTAGCCAAAATAAGGTTAAAATATAGAACCGGAAATAGAATCTAAGATCAGTAAAAACAATAACAAAAAAAAAACACGCTGTTCGTGTATTTTTAAAAAATAAATAAAAATATATATATATATATATATCGGCGCAACTACAACAATTAGTCTTAAATTAACTAGAATAATTAAGTTCAAATATCATTTAATTGTCCTAAAATAAGTTTTAAACACATCAGTTGAATACTTTACGTGTGTTACTCTGTGAAATGTCATCTTTATTATTTCAATACGACGTCTTTGTAAACAAGTGCTAGATCACTATAAATAGGGTCGCATTGTAACCGCACGACACAGTCGCGCTCAGGCCGTTGCACGGAACGGACCTCTCTTCAAATTGTGAAATATAAATCTTGGAAACTATCAGTGAAGTGTTTCTTTAAACAAGTGGTTATTATGACCGACTCAATCGAGTGACGTTGGCAATGCTGATGCTACCTACGCCTTTCAAAAATAACCCTACAGAGAAGTGAGGTTGACGGTAGCCTTATAGAGGAAATCTCTTTCTCTTCGTTATATATAATAATACAAACAAGATACAACATACATGCGAACACAATCAGGATTTAATTATTATTTTTAAAGTAGTTGAAAATGCCTGTACGATAGGGTCAGCAGAGTAGGCAAAAAACTTCAACCACATTTAACAATACTATTATAATCAACTTGCTATGAATGTCTTTTATTTGGAGTATGAGAAGCTATATAGCTTATAGATAGACCCTTGCTGTGTATATATTTATTTATATTATATATAACGAAATAAGTGTCTCCGTAGGGATTCTGTAAGGCGTGTCGACTTAACACTTTTTTTACACTTAAATTGTTAACACTTGGCGCAGCGGTTTGCGACAACTGGGGGCTGCTGAGAATCAGTGGTGTGGAATGCTATATTCGACACAAATGCTGGGCAGCACCCCGTTTGGCGCACGCCCGCGGCACTTGCAACAATGCAATGTGTTTATTTTTAGTTAATTTTAATTTTGTACTTATAATTTATTGCGATGTTGTATGTGTCCAAATACACGTATTTTCTTTCTTTCTTTCAATAATTGATTAAACAACACTTCACTGGTATTTGCCAGGTTTTATTTTCACTAGACCATTGCATATCTGTGGTCTGTGAAAGAGAAACAGCGCGGCCATGTCTGCATCATAAAAGATGGATGCATTGTGACTCCACGACGGCTAATTGTGAAAATGAAACCTGGCAAATATCAGCGAAGTGTTGTTTTTATAATGAGTGGTAATCCTCTAAAGCCTTACTAAATACCTACGGTGACACATCATTCGTTATATATAATAAAAATATTGTATATTATAAAAGTAATATATATTTAATTCTCTTAATCTCAACCAGTTATTGAGACAAAATTTACAACAAGTATTGTTTCTCATGTTTGGGTTGCCTGGAAGAGGTCGCTTAACGATAAGGCCGCCCGTCGCTCCATTAACACTATTCAAATAAATGGTGTTGAATTGGTCAATTAAAGTTCTTATTCCAATACAGGCACGGACACCCCCGCCTATACACCCACACATATATGAATGAATAAAAACCAACCTTTCTGATCAGTTTTTCCATTCGGTTTGAATTCATTGCTGGTCCTCTTGTCGAAGCGGGCGAAGTGACGCGTCTGGTTGCTTTGGTTTTGGGTCTGAAAACATTTAAAGTAACTTTATTGTATCGACCGAGCTGATTAGCGCCATCTTGTGGTGACACACCTGTGGTTTTGAAACTGAAAAATATTTATTTATTCTTCAAGAAAACTCTTACACAATCGGTAAAATTCGATATATATTAACTTAATTATGTATTTTTATCGACAAATTTGAAGTTTACGTGCAAATTCAAACTCAAAATAGTCGAGTAGGTCTTTATAAAGACACTTTTGAATCGTCATTAACACTACCACCGGTTCGGAAGGCATTTACAGAGAAGAACCAGCAAGAAACTCGATGGGTGCTCTTTTAAAATAAACAATTAATACAAAATTGTGCTACTGACAATTAAAATAACAAAGCATTGTAAGGCTGCTCAAGAACTGAACTGTCCCGATGCTGAGCTAAAAGGATCATTGTCCTCTAAATATTCTTTAACCGTATGCCTTTTCAAACAGAATACACTTTTATTTGTTCGTTTGTGATTTAAATACCTATTCTCATAGAGATTAATGAAAAAAATGCAGGCACACAAATCCCTTCTCAATTTTCTGTAACGCGTATATTAATATTGTACAATACTGATGTTACATAGAGATGTTATCATATCTTTAAATATGATTATACATGACTTTATTAAAACCTCTTTTGTGATATAAATTCATTAGAACCTTCTTTTTGGTTAAATGAGTGACTTTTTGTAATAACGTTCGATAGCTTTTGTTCAGTCGCAGGACTAAAACCCTTTTAAGTGGAAAATATTTTAATTTCTTTTTTTTTTTGTTCCTTTTGTCATTGGCCATTTATAATTTTTCTTTTGTTTTACAATTTGTTCTAATGTCACGGAATTATCTCACGTACAATACAATTAATGTAATAATTAAATATATATATAAGTTAATGAAGTCAGATTAATTATATTCCGGTGTTATTTCGGTGGTAAGCGGTCATTCTGGGTCCGATTGGCGAACGAGATAAGTGTTACTAATTATTATTAAACAGTTACATGTAACAGTTACATATATATTTTTATTTTATTTTTTCTGTTCGTGTTTTTTTTTGTTATTCTTTTTTCTGATCTTGGATTCTATTGCCGGTTCTATATTTAACCTTATTTTGGCTTTGTTTTTAATCTATTTTTATTGTGTAAACTGTTTTTGATAAGCTGTATAGGTGTAAGAAATAAAAAAATAAAATAAATCTAGGTTGATGACGAATTTTATCAACGCCATCTATCGAGCACATTGTTCAACACTTCAACCGCACCCGCGCGCACTGCGTTATTTGTTATTTTTGTTACCTCTCATAAGTTTTAATATTAAGATTAACTTATATTAGAACATATTTAACAATATATAACTAATCAATCAATATAAGTGTTTAAAATTTTTGAAGCAGTGGTTGAAGTAAATTTTCAATTGACCATAACTTCTCTTTCTCTTAACCGATTTTGACAAAATATAACTTTTGACATCGCTCCCAATTATATGTAATCCAACTGTGAAAACCGCGTTTAAATCCGTTCAGTAGTTTTCAAGTTATAACGTACCAGACAGACAGACAGACAAGAATTCCAAAAATGGTTTTTTTTGGTTTCTATGACTCTTCTTTAATTGCCTCCTTTCAGTTTTTTGGAAAAATATTTAATGTACTGACATTCGATTTTTACTGTCTTATTATTAGTGATTTATTTACGGCCGAAGCCAAAAAAACACATACAATTTTTAACTTAAATGTAACAAACTCTCATATTCGTCCACTATCATTCCCTAACCCTGTCATAAAAATGTCACATTCTGGTGCAGAGCTAAGGAGACGATTCGTTAGGGTGATCATATGAGGAATTGGGCTTTGCCGGCGGAGGCTTGTTGGAAACCGTACCTCATCCAGCAATGGATGCCTCCTGAGCCGGTGAAAATTATCAGGGGCATGTAATCTTAGCATTGATTGCAGAATATTACTGCAATCAATGCTGCCCCTGAATTATGCTTGATAAAATTATGCTTGTACGATAAGTTTTTAATTCAAACGTCAAAGGCTTAGTCAGCGGAATATGTGTGTCAGTCGAACAAGGTCAAATATCTGGTTGTTAGTTATAATGACTGGAATCCAATGCATTGACAAGAGTGATTTAACATGTTTAATATTTATTTATTTTACACTTTATCGCAATTAAGCACTTGAAGCAAATGACGTTAACAGATGTTAGTACATATAAAAACAACGGGAGGCCTTATCGCTAATAAGCGATCTCTTGCAGACAACCCACATATATAGTGATATAAGTACTAAATAGTTACTTAATATTTATAATAATTTTTTTTTTGTGTTATATATGATTGTTTACTTGTTTTTTTTATTTATTGTATTACCTGTAATGCTGTGCATCCCTATAATTTATGCCTTGTGTGTTTTTTTTTGTAACTTTGTTCGGGTTAAGTTTGTATGTGTGTTGTTGGTGTGCCTTAATAAATAAATAAATATAGAAAATAGTACAACTATTAGACAAAATATGTTCCTCACTAAGTGACAGTGAAAAAACTTTATATAGAAATTTTCTTTATGTACACCAGCTCGAATAAAGATATTTTCTCTCCTCACCAAAGAAAATATCTTTACGTAAGTCGGAAAAGTCTCCTCACCCGATTATCCACGCCTGCATTAAGTTGAGATTGGACTGAGCTGAGCACACTCCTCTGTTGATCCTAAAAACGTATCATAATTTCAATTCACACTCATTATAAATGCAAAATGTTACGCTTTCACACCTAAACTGCTGAACCGATTCCGATGAAATTGCGTATGCAGGTAGATTAGAAAAATGTGGGTCGACTGGAAGAGAACGCTTATTAGCGATAAGGCCGTCCGTTGCTCTTATTTGCATTACAATCATCGACTTCCACAAGAAATAAATAAACTTTTGTGAAGGAACTTAGTTGTGTAAAAAAGGGCTGCATAAATTTAATACTCCAAGCCATTTATAATCAAATTTTCCAAAAAAATCCTTTCGTATTAGAACCCCACGCAGACAAAGACGCGTGCAAAAGCCACTAATACACTCAAAAATAACAGAAAAAAATTGTTTATACCATAGAGGTAACATTATACCTTCTCGTCAAGTGATTTGTTTCTTAAATTGTGCAGCCTCTCCAGCATCAGTGGCACCAGCATCGCGTTCAAATCACTGCAAATGAGACAGTACATAATTCATCAAAAAAACACATGAAAAATTAATCTCACATTTCAATTATAACTAAGTTTGGCCAGAGAGATCACATTAAGTTGAGTTTTTATCATCAGAGTCAGTCAAATATTGAGTCGGAAGACCTATTTAAGTTTATATTAGATGGTAGTGTAAAAATTTAAAAGTGTCTTTATAAAGACCTATTTGAATAAAGATATTTTAAATTTGAGTTTATAACTCACACTTGTAAATTATTAGTTAGTTAAAATATTTTAGTTTCTAACTATGTTAAGACATTATACCACATATTTAATTGACTAGAAACATAATATAATATAATTGTTAATATTAGCATAACTAAAATAGTTTACTTAAAAAAGTTTGGTTAGTTTAAAAAAATACTATTATATTTATAATTTATTGTGATGTTGTGTGTGTCCAAATAATATTTTCTTTCTTTTTTGTTTTCCTTTTGATATTTGTCATGTATATAATTAGATATACAACTATTGTAACTGTTAAAATCTAATATATAAAATTCTCGTGTCACAATGTTCGTTCCCATTACACTGCCGAAACGGCTCGACCGATTCTCATGAAATTTTGTGGCCACATTTGAGTAGGACTGAGAATCGGCCAACATCTATTTTTAGAGGCATTTTTTTTTTTGGGCAAATCAACGTTTGTCCAGGATCAGCTAGTCAGAATAAATGGAGTCAGATATATACATTTCCGAAGGAGACAACATATATGCAATAATATAAATATGTTTAATCTCTCAGTATATATACTTAGTCTGGCCATAAATACTGTTACTATTCAAAAAAAGAAAATATTACGTTTGAATTTGGAATCTGTCATTTTTATATGATTGCTTGATGTGTTTTCTTATTTTCGCGCCATTATATTGTTAAATATTTTGTTATATTAAAATGGAGTGGGGTGATAAAGAGAACCGAATCGCTGTGATTGCCTTACATAAAGTAGGTATGGAGAAAAGTGCAATTTTTAAAACCCTCCACCCGCTTGGTATTAGTCAAATGTTTGTTTACCGGGCTATTGATAGGTACAATGATACCTCCTCTGTTTGTGACAGAAAAAGATCTGGCCGTCCACGTACCGTTCGTGTGAAAAAGGTGATTAAAGCAGTTAGGGAAAGAATTCGAAGAAATCCTGTCCGTAAGCAAAAGATTTTATCTCGGGAGATGAAGATAGCTCCTAGAACCATGTCGCGTATATTAAAAGATGACTTAGGACTTGCAGCCTATAAGAGACGTACTGGTCACTTCTTAACTGATAATTTAAAGAAGAATAGGGTGGTAAAATCCAAACAACTACTTAAGCGGTACGCAAAGGGAGGTCACAAAAAAATTTTGTTTACGGATGAGAAATTTTTTACAATTGAGCAGTATTTTAATAAACAAAATGACCGTATTTATGCTGGAAGCTCTAAAGAAGCTTCGCAATTAGTAAACAGAGTACAACGTGGGCATTATCCCACTTCAGTGATGGTTTGGTGGGGTGTTAGCTATGAAGGGGTGACTGAGCCATATTTTTGTGAAAAAGGTATTAAAACGTCGGCACAAGTTTATCAAAATACCATTCTTGAGACGGTAGTTAAGCCTTTAACTAACACCATGTTCAATAACAAAGAATGGTGCTTTCAACAAGACTCGGCACCGGGTCATAGAGCTCGATCCACCCAATCTTGGTTGAAAACTAACGTTCCGGACTTTATCAGCACTGAAAACTGGCCGTCGTCAAGTCCTGACCTAAATCCATTGGATTATGATTTATGATCAGTTTTAGAGAGTAAGGCTTGCTCTAAACGCCATGATAATTTGGAGTCCCTAAAACGATCCATTCGGTTGGCAGTGAAGAATTTTCCTCTAGAAAGAGTTCGTGCTGCTATTGATAACTGGCCTCAACGTTTAAAAGACTGTATTGCAGCCAATGGAGACCACTTCGAATAAACATTGTATATTTTTAATAGTTATATATTGATGTATTAAACTAACTCACTATGAAAGGAATAAATGTTACGTATAAAAAAAAAAACGTGCTTTTCTTTATAACAATATTTATGGCAAGACTAAGTATATATACTGAAATATTATCATTCTTAATGAGGTTTTCCATTTTAATTTCAAATACATTCTTTGTTTTCCTTGTCACTTTTCCAAAATTCTATGTCTCTCATTGGTCCATATTCTACATTCACACTCTGTGTTACCACGACTAAAAAAATTTGAACCAAAACAAAATCGGTGATAAAACCTTTGATTAGCAATAATTAACTTATTATATTTTTAATTTATACACATATATATATGTGTGTTCCACAAGGTATCTCCTCTTCTATTTGCCATATATATTAACTCCTTAACTGTATATCTCTGCCATTCCCTATACCATTGAGGCTTTAAATGCGGAACTGGCCATTAATTTATCGTGGAGTAAAAGCTTCGGAGTCAATATCAATCCATTAAAGAGCCAACTGACCATACTCGGTAGTCCTCACTTTATTTCAAGAATTGACTGGGCTTCTTCCGGTTGTGACTATTGACTCTAAATATAGTCGAACTGTGAGGAATCTAGGCCTGATCTTTGACCAAAACTTCTCCTGGGTGTCTCATGTCAAAGAAGTTGGGCGTAAACTCTACGCATCTCATATTCTCAGACGAGTAACTAATTTTCTTCCAATCCGTACCAAAATCCTTCTGGCTCAGTCACTTCTTCGTCCCATCTTAGACTATGCCGACTCCTGTTACCCGGATCTGAGTGAGGAGCTCCTAAACAAGCTTGACCGCTTACAATATCTCTGTATTCATTTCATTATTGGCCTAAGGAAATTCGACCACATCTCTTCCTTCCGGCAGAAGCTAGGCTTCGCAGCTTTGGAACTCACTTCCCGATCCAATCCAATCAGCCTCCTCACTATCATCTTTTAAATCACTTCTTCGTAAGCATTTCTTGTCTACAATATAATTATTTATAAATCTAGCTTTAAATTAGCATATCTCTCCGGTTTTACTTAATTTAATTTATGTTGTGTTTTTTTTGTATACTTCGCACCCTTTGCACCAGTCTAATTGTATTTTAAGTATTCTTTTATCGTGTGGGTTGTCTGGAAGAGATCCGCTTATAAGCGGATAAGGCCGCCCGTTGCTCTTATATGTATTAACATCTGTTAACCTCATTTGCTTCTAGTGTTTAAATGCAATAAAGTGTATATAAATAATAAACAAAAATTATTATCTCTGACAATTACCGAAAGTTTGTAGCAATTTCTTGGACCTCCATCGCGGCTGCCAACAGACCGGTCGCATATGATTGCAATGGCTCCTGTGAATTTATTGCCCAGGCCACCAATCTATTTATAAGCGATTCATTGTCCTGAAATAATAATATTCAAGTGTATAGATAAGAAATCAAAAATATCTTTATTCATATATGTATATAGCTAAGGTACACTTATGAATCGTCAACAGAATAAGTAAATTTCGACTGTACATTTACTGCCAGTTTCCAAATCCAGGGCTTAGAGCGGATGAGAAGAACTGGCAAGAAACTCTCCGCCACTCCTTTAATTCGCCAAGAGATATAGATTTTTTTAACATGATGTCATATAGGCTATTGCTTGTTTATGTCAAAAATTTAAGGCTATTTAAGGGTACCCTAAAGGTACATAAACCAGCGTTACATTAACAGTGCTCACTGTTCCACATTTGACCATATAGGGCGACTCATTACCAAGCTTTTTTTATCACGTTTGACAATTGTTATTTGAGATGGCAAATTTGCAACACCATTTAGTAATTTATTAGCAAAAAGTATATTGTACTGAGGATGAATTGTCAATTTTATGAAGCCTACTTAGTATTGAACACTTAAATATCTCAAACAAATTGCATATAATTTATAAGCACCAAATATTTATTAATAATTATACACATATATAATGCACCCCAAGCCGGCTTGTCACCGTGGGGGAAGTAGACAAACACCCTCTGTCTGATTCAAAATATTATAAGCAAGCAATCACCCTCTGGCTACCAGGAGACGGTAAAAGAAGTAGAGGTCGTCAAGTCAGGAGATGGGAAGATGAATTGAAATAAACAGCGGGACCACTCTGGTCGAGAGTAGCAAGGTACAGGATACATTGGAAGGAATCGGAGGAGGCCTGTGCCAAAAGGCACACCGAACTTAGGGATGGTTCTCTTGTAACCCTAGGTCCAGGAATAAAAGGCTATTATTATTACTAATATATTGAATAAATATTTACCTGAAAAACAACGCTCATCTCCAAACCAGGCATTAGGTCAAGTGTGAGACGGCATGCGACAATGTTTAGTTTATTAACATCCCGACCTAACATATTTTGTCTTGAATAATATGTATCTCGAACATAATCATTTACTAGCTGAAAATTAAATCATCCTGTTATTCATCCTTAGCTTAATCAGCGTTAGCTATTACTGTATTGTTTTTCAATTAATCGAAACCAGGGCTTCTTAAACTTTTCTCGTTCACAACCCCATACAGACAGAGAGAGAGGGTAATTATAATAATAGACTTTAGAATTTACATAGTGTTGGAGTCGTAAAAAAGTTTGATTTTGGTATACAAACTGGTACATTTTTTACAATTATTTAATGATAACCTCAGAAACTGGCTATTTAGTGTAATTTTTGGTTCTCCACTAATTTAAGCCCATGCACACTAATTACCTTAGTCATAAAGTTGTCTTTTTTAAACATAACTTTGAGGGCATGTCCCAATGCACACTCTGGATCCGTTCTGGATGGATGCCTTTCATCGAATGGATCTGGATCCTTTTTCATAAAATTCTCGGTCTCTGCTTCTATTATTTCCGCTATCCTGAAGACAAAAACAAAAAAATATGTGTATTTAAATATAACATAAATTTTATAATCTTGGCACCAGGCCCAAAACAATGTGAAAGAAACAGTATTATTTTTTAATAGTATTTCACTATCAATCTTTTCTAAACAAGTCTTGACATGACGGTACATTCTTTACCAATATTAGCTGGATATATTTATTTCCCGACTTTGTTACTCAATGACAATATAATTATTTAATAAATAGTTTTGTATATATATTAAGCTTTTAATCGATGTATAAAAAATATGTGTGGATATATACCCAAAATTACCGAGATCTTGGATATAACTTCCTTAGTAATATTAATTAAAGTAGGTCACTCAGGGGAGGTCTGCATTAGCTATACCAGCGCTTTTCAAGTTCATAATTCTGTAAGGTACTTATCAGTAGAATGTAAACAATCTTAAATCTATCATACCCACATAGTATATAAGAGTTTAAAATTGAATTACATTGAAACACAGGACATAGGAGACAACACTTATTTGTCTGTATTGTAAAGAGTTACATTTATATATAATACGAAATACCGACAATATCTAGACAAGAATATGATGCCGACAATTACCTTGTTAATGTTGTAATGGGGTCATAATTTGGTGTCGCCTGCTGCTCTTCCCATTGCCGCAACAATTCGGTCACCTCTTGAGCAGGTCCTGAATCCATTTCAAAGCACCAACACGCTTCAAAAGTTACGAAAAATAATATAACCTAACAACTCTTATGAAATTATATTTATAAAAACTTTACTATATCACGTGGTGTAATAACTGAAGATAATTATAATGAATTGTAAATATTGTAAAATAAAAAAATATTATTAAGGCTAGACTTATGAGAATTTTAGGCTATCATATCAAAGCCATTTCACTGACCAGCGAGCAGCTTAAGTTTACTTACTGGTGCAGGCTTGACATATATATAAATTGTCTATGTTAAATAGAACGTCAAACTTCTATGTCAACGAATCTCTTGTTTTCTGTATGATTCTTTATTAAAGCCAAAATTACTCTTGGTTTTGTCGCTAATTATGTATCAAGCCTTTGGTGATGTAAACTTGATCAACCAACTCGAGTTGGATTTTCAAACACGAAATTTAATATTAAAATTTTCCAAATTTTCCGAGTGGACACATCGCTATAAGACTAGAAATAAATTCTCAATAATCTCCTTTTTTATATTATATAGGATTCTTGATAGTTCTCAATATATGATGTTGCGATAATATTATATAAGAGACTATTGTAGGTTTTAGACTTATCAAAGCCAAAAAAAATCTACAGAGATCTCTAATTTATTTCCTTTCTGTGTGTAGTGTTACCGAACTATAATACTTATCACCAAGGTGACATCAAGCTGTTCAAAATCATAAGTGTTTTCACTATTGCGTATTTATAATATGTGGAGATATTTACCTCAGAATATGTAACAAATTAGGCATAGACATAAACTCTTCGATCTGTCAAGTTGACACCAACAACATCTATCATTTTTTGTTGTTCCGATATTCGCCTCGTGAAAAATTTCTTGACCATCTTATCTTGTTCCTTAAAAGCAGTTTAATTACAGTTTTATTGTTACACCCAACGGTGTATGTGTTCAATCGTTTCTGGTCATAGGTATTGTTAACATAAACGGTGTTCAAAACTCTTCAATCGCTTTGAGGGCGTTAGGTGTCCACCATTTTACCAAGAACATGGAAGCTAGTTATATAAAGGTTGAAAGATCCGGCTCTTTAACTCAAATATCTCTTAACGCTCGGAGCACTTTTGTTCTTTTAAACGCGACGTGGTATGTAAATATCAGTTGTGGAAAAGCTTCATTATAATAGGGACTATGTGAAGCCGGTTTATTGTGAAAGAGATATTGTATGCTGTACTGACCTAGCTACCTAGCTTTAATCATTTGTATGGATTTCAGTAGAATGTGCATGCCACATGGCTGTCAATATAAATATCAAATCATATGTGGTATTGTTTATAAACTTTGTCACAAATTAGACAGTTATTATAAGTTAAGTTTATAAAGTAACTGGCTGTTTTACCTGACAATATTTGGTCAATTTGTTATGGTATGTTGAAACCTCTTTGCCTGTCTTGTTCTGTGTCTGTTTGTTAGGTACTGCTAGGTAGTCACAATATTGTGGATTAATGTGAAGATTCTTATTTAGTTATTTCTACAATGCATACCTACAATTACAAATTGTACAGTTACATAGAAGTAATAGGGTAAAATCATAGATTAGTATTATAAAATGATTGAGGGCAAGTCTGTGATGGCATAACGATATGTGATATATTAGGATATTCTGTATAAGTCAAAATTTTGTGTTGTTAGATCAGTCAACTCAATTAAGAACCGAGTTGCACCTAATGCCTATTTGTTTTGAGGTCTTGGAATTATGGATGGCTACATGTGTTGTATGATAGCACTAAATCAGCATCTTTTCTTAATAGATACAGTCTATCAGGTCTATTCGTTGTTGTTCCCATTGTAAGTATTGTTACATATTGGTATTTTGCATTGGATAAAAACAAATGAGATTTTGTTGATAGTGATATTTTTTAATGAGAAGCCATACTTTTATATATTGGTCTCCAGTTATCATCAAGTTAATTATCGTTGAAATAGATGTAATGTTGTGTCTTGTGAAATTTATTGCTATTATCTATATTATATATCAGCTATTTGTCCCAATATAAACCTTTAAGCCAAAATTCATGTTCACCGTAATGAAATTAATTCATGATATCTTGTTTTGAATAATTAGATGACTGATTGTTTTAGTTGAGTATAAATTACTATATGTATGTCATCAGAGAAATAATTAAAATATTCATTAGGTGTTTTCATGTTGTCTATGGTAATGGTTTATCCTGTTTTTCGGTATGTTTCAATTTCTTGTTTATCTCATGAAAATTCAATCATCATTTAACCCATTTTTTTTTTATTTTTCAAATTTAAAAACAATTTTTTTTTCATACATCTTAATCTATCCGGCATTAGAAACCGCGCAACGGTTTGTCCATGCCGTTGTTCACTCGACTAACCTTATCCAACCAGAAGTGCGAGGACACCCACGCTATACCGCGTCATCCCCACGTTGCATCAAAAACATGCCTTTTAAAAACTGCTTGGTTTTATCAGGGGCAGACAACAGTTTAGCGTGGGCGTCCGAGTCTTAATTGATTTAGGTAAAGGGGTAGGAGATATTCCCACGTGCGCTCGTCGTAGCTGTTGTTGCAACGAGGCACTACGTATCTGGGCATGTAGTTTAACATGCGCAAGTACTGTGGCCTCTCGCAGAACTTCAGCGAGTTCACGTGATGCATCTCCTCGCACACCAGAAAATATTGTGCCTTTTGTCTTATGCTCATGATTTTGCAATACTCAAACAGCGCTCCCTCGTCGTGTTTACTTTTTATCCCGTTGGGGACAATTGTTTTGAGGTTGTGGATATCTTTCATATATGTTTTGTATGTTCTTCCATAACTGCGAAGCCCGTATCCTATGATTGAAACCGCCAACGCCTTGTACAACATTCTGAGAGTCGGGGAAGGGAAGCTTATGGATGGCTACATTTGAGTATTGCGAATCTTGCTAGGATTGCTCTCAGCTTATTACACACATAATCAATATGAGATTTCCAGTTAATTTTTTTTATCTATAATTTAAAAATGTATGATTTCTCCTGACATGATCATGTACTGAGGTCCAGAATGTTACGGGCATCAGCATCCGCTGTTGTCACTAACGATTGTGATGAAGTTTGACTGTAACCGTCACCTGAGAACAGACCTTCTTTATTCTTCTTTCTATCAATATCAATATTATGTACGACTGCAAATGCTGCACATTTCTATTTTTTCCAGTCTCTATATCTCCAAATAAACCCCGTTACAAACAGCAAAATCTCCGTTTCCATAAACCGAAACATCTTTCCACTGTATTTTTTGTATAAATATGGGCTCTGTTGTAGCTTTTTGCTTGTGGATTTGATGGATGAAGTACATAGGTGAATATACCGCAAGGCAGGGCAGGGATAGGCCACTGTCTCCTAATAAAACACCCTTGGAATGTTCCTGTTTTAAACCGTTGTTTTAAGCGACATTCTCGATATATGCGTGAATCGTACACCCTTCCACACCATCTTGCTACAATGTCTATGATTTTTAAATCAGCATTGCTCACAACCTACAAACAAGTACTATTAAATATTTAGTTAATAGTATCATCCCAACACCTCTGATAATTGACGTCAACCGGTACCTTTCACCTCCACATTTCTCGCTTCTGTTAAACCCGCAGTCTCGGGAAAGACTTAAGGATTCTACCTACCAGATAGTTGGATTAAGAAATAGAGGAGAAAAAATCTGGAAGAGATACAGTTGAAATTTTGCGAACTCCCATTCCACCAAAACGTGTAGAAAGCTATGCTTGTAACCAAGATGACTTATCAAAATGAATATTTAAAATTGATTTAAAAAAATTATCTACACTACATAAATCTGAATGACTCCAAAGGGCACATATGTTATTTAGGAACAAAAAGGCAAAAGTTAGGAAAGAGAAAAACTATATGGGCGTTCATATCAAGACGACGGCAAAAGAACTCGTTAAATTGGGAAATTATATTTTTAATAGTCTTAGAAAATCGGTGAGCCCAGGAGGTAAAGTTAAATTAACAAGAAATGGGTTTTTTAATAAAATTAAAAGAAGACGTTAAAATTAAATTTAAGTAAGAAATTAAATGTTATCCAAACATTATTACTGCTGGAGATTGTTAATTTTTTTTTAATTTCATTCACACTCATTTACAGTTTAGGGTTGTAGCAACTTTCCTGGTTTCCGCAATCAGTGTGGGTGGTTGTGACTTCTAGAGTTAGGTTCTCGACATAAAATGGTCTTATACCTCTAATTATACCTAACAGGTAAACCGTAAAGTACTGATATGCTTCCAATTTTTTTTGGTTCTATGGTGACATCTGAGGCTATGCAGCAAAGACGAGGCTATTGCGATATTTATGAATTTCTCCGAGTTGAGTTGTACGATAAGTTGTTAATTTTTTTTCGTTTGTTGGGATTCCTCTTTTATTTGCACGCAGTGTTCCCACAAGCGGAAGCCTGGCCGTCCCAAACAGACCTGGCCACGATGGCGATGGAGGATTGCTGTGGATGCCCTCAAGTGTTCCCACAATAGTAAGTTTGTAAGGTTGCTGAAGTAATTGTTTCGCGAGTGGTATCTACGAAAAACAAGTAATCCACGTTTCTATCTGAGCCTTGTATAGTGCGTGTCAGTCCTTTTATAAAGAACTCGCCTAGAGAATACTAGCCTAGTATTGCTGCCTATTCCGAGATATGGTAAGCAATCGGTCATATATTTCGTGCCATTGTCGCACCTCCTTATCAATTTTATACCATATTTTGCTGGTTTATTTGGCATATACATTCGAAATTTACACCTATCTCGAAATGCCAACAGTTGCTCGTCAATCATGACATTTATTCCTGGTTTATAGTTAGTCGACACTGAGTAATTATATAATAATAATAATAGCCTTTTTTTCCTGAACCTAGGGTTACAAGAGGTCCCTAAGTTCGGTGTATCCTCCGATTCCTTCCAACGTATCCTGTCCCTTGCTACTCTCGACCAGAATGGTCCCGCTGTCTGTTTCAATTCATCTTCCCATCTCCTGACTTGACGACCTCTACTTCTTTTACCGTCTCTTGGTAGCCAGAGGGTGACTTGCTTGCTTATAATAATTTGAATCGGATGGAGGGTGTTTGTCTACTTCTCCCACGGTGACAAGCTGGCTTGGGGTGTATTTTATCAGTGTTATGTTTGGAAATGTGGTTGTTTTTTGGTTCCGGGTATCGCATATTATTTTTTTTGAGAGATTTGATACTGAAGCTGATCTTCTACGCTGAACGAAATTCTGTACATTTGGTCTGATTACATCCTTTGACGCAGTTTTGCAGGGGACATTGTTTAAGGTTGTCAATGAATTTTCGGTATTGCCTACATTGACTCTCTTTTGTGGTGGTATTTTCGGAGATCCTGACGTCTCTCTTTTCCTTTTCTCTTTGTTGCTTTCATTTGTTTTCTTAGTTATTAGTTTGTCGTATTTTTGTTTCCCTTTTTTCTCTTCCTCCTCAACATGCAGCTGTAGTTGTTAACGTTTGCCTATTATTTCTTTAGGATAATCGTTGCATTCAAAGCAATGTTAGTAAAAAAAACTCTTTAAATGCAGAAGCCACTTCATGATCAGCACTGACTATTTTCCCGTTTATGTGTAACTTACAGTCAATATCTATAACGTATAATATATAACTTTCGGCCAGCTCCGACGGTTTCGGCTGCAAATGGTCGCCGACCAAGTGAACAACCTCTTCAAAAGTACACAACGAAGGAGTTTTTAGACTAGTTAACGCAACTATCCTGTAGTGTTCCTCGACACACAATCACTGGCTCGACAACTTACGATGTGCGTCGGTGTCTCGCACGGTAATAATCCAGTGTATATGTATAGCATAGCTATTACTGCCAGCTATTAGCTGTAGCCCAGTACAAACACTACATATTCACCTGACTACCTTTGTCACCGACAATCGTAATCAACTTTGGAAGGTGTAATTCCTCCTTAATATTGTTGCCCTCAAAGTACATTGTTAAACGATCACAATACAAGTACCAATTTCCATTGTCCACATCGAACTCCGATATCTTCCCGATCGACATTGTTTATTTTAACACAAATTAAAATATACAACATAATAATAAAATAAATTAATCCTCGACGCCAAAAAAACAGTGTTCAGTTCAGAAAGTTTAAAAATAACTCAATCTCTAATAATTTACCTTGGATATTGCGGTGAACCAAAAAAATTCTTCTGCCTTTTGCTGTAGCGTTAACAACCGCAGCAGAGTGTGGTGCAGAAAGTTTAACAGGCTTAGGAGGGGCCCGTACCGACTCCTCTTTTGACTTTATAAGCCTACGTGATCCAGCAACAACGTCATCTGATGATGTTGGAGGATACTTATTTCCTTTCTTTTTTGCTTTGACCAGCGTCCAAGTCTCGCTTTGACTTACAATCGGTGTAGGTTGTGTAGGACCAGGAATTTTGCAGGAATAGCTACAAAAGTATCATTTCTAAAAAAGAAAATGTGAAATGTTACTACATTTCACATTTTCTTTTGAATTTTTGAATTTAAATTGTCTATTAGACCGGTCTGGTAAACACATTGTCTTACAATACTTACAGAAGAGTGATTTAGATGTAAGAAGGTTACATATCACACTAATAAGTGTGATATGGGGAAAACTTTGGGCTAGGTTTATTTGAATAATTATTGTTAGGTTTAGGATTATGAACATGGACATAGCCAAGTTTACTGCGCTGTTCAAATTCTTTGGATAACGGGCTCTAACTAAATTTGATAGCCTCTATGGAGGGCAAGGTCCTCGAAAGAGGCAATCCGGCCTGGTATCTCTTTTTGTGAGTAACTTCCCAAAGATATTTCTGTAAGTAAATTTAATAAAGAGGTTTCTACACGCAAAGAAAATTGGCTCACCGGTTTATTTACGCCCTGTCTACCCTCTTGAAGATCAGTTAGTATGTGTATGTTTGTGTATTGTTTAATGAAATAATGTCTTTAATTCTCTTTAGTTTTTTTATAATAACAACCTAATATATTTTTACAACTGCACATAATAATATGTTAACATGAGCACCCCATGCCACCTGACATCTCTCAACTGTCATTATTAACCACAGAGAGAATATATATCTCTCGTGTTACAGTTTGTGTTCACTAAATTGAGTTTTTAAGAATTCTTTTATATGGGGTCAGTCATTGAATTCTTTAATTGCGCAAGTGGTTGCAGTCACCCTCAAGGGAATTAATTATGTATTTTAAAGCATCGGCTTTTGTGCTATGACGCCAGCTCTATGGCATTCGTACATTTAATTATAAACGCGTTAAGGTTTTCCCCTACTGCCATCATAAGGTTTAATAAAGGGCACTTAAGTCCCTCTACCTCTGTCTGCCTTGTCTTTGCCTCACATGCAAAGATTTTCATACGAGCAATATTAGACTTTTTCACTCAATGATACACTCGTATGTCATTTTTAGTTCATAGGAACACGATGCTGGTACCGACTCTAAGGAGATTTCTTCATTGGTGGTTATAAACATGCCAAAAGACATGAAGACAGACTGTCTGCTTATTCGATCGAACAATAACCCTTTCTTATATTGGGCCTTGAGTTTTGATGGAATGCGTTCTTAATATCCAATTTAGTAAAGTATTTTGGGCTTTCCTAATCATTGGCAAAAGATTTTCGATTGAGGGTAAAGCATGGTTCTTGTTAGAACGCGAGCATGGTTTCAAAACGGACTACTTTATTTGTCACTTGACAGTAGCACATACATGATACATCCATTATGTTAGTACTAAACTGGTAAAGTGCTTGAAATTGGCGCATGATGGCGCGGTTGAAGAAGGTCCCAGGGAGGATGTGGATAGCGCGGACAGTTAAAGTTTGCACAGTATGTTTGCTATTCACAAAGTGCAATTGGTATTTTTTAGCCTCACCAAGCTAAGATTCCCACCAAACCATACTTCAGTTTCACCCCCCAATACCTACTCCCCCTCATTTTTACGCAAACAATATATACAACTGGAGCAAACACACTTACAAAAACAATGCGACAGACAACAAAAAATATGGCTATTGTCAATTGTCATCTGTTTTTTTGCTATAATTATGAGACGTCAAACGTCAAAAATATGATTTATTACTGTCATTTCGCACTAGCTATTGACAAAAGACAGCACGGACCGTATATGTTCCGAAAAGGGAAATATACACCATTATATTAATTTTCGACGATTTAATGCTTGCGAGCATGGCCAAGAAATGGTGACCTTTATCCAATTGAGTATATTTGGAACTTAAAAAAACCAAGAGTGGCAGACAAAAACATAAATCAATTCGAGTAAGAAATCGAGAAACTAACAAAGATGCAATAACACCAACTGATTGGAAGAAAGAAGTAAATCATGTCGAGAGACTTTTAGAGGATTACTGGGAAAAGGATCACTTGGAAGACGACATAAGCCCTTAATTTGGCAGAATTTTTTTTTTTACATAAACCGATTTTTTTTATTGAAATCGGGTTTAAGACGTTTTAAGGCATTACAAAAAAATACGAAAAAATACGTTTCAGTTTTCCTGAAAACTCATGTATGACACAGCATACATTGCCAAGTGAATAGAAAACCAAGGGATCAAAGTCGTGTATGCTGGGATATACATTGCCAAGTGCAGTGACTAATGAAATACCGACGGAAGTGAGTCCTAAAACTTATGAAATTTCGACGGGAGTTTATCCAGGAGCAGGAATAGCAAAAAAAATACAAAAGATAATAATAGTATAAACGTTTATTGAACTGAAATGACTAATTTACGCCTTTACATGGTAATCTAATTGACAGTTTCTGGGATTCTTCCCTGTTACGAAACATAGCCGCACTTTGCATTTCATGCACAATACAGTGGTAAGCTTCTGACATAGCTTGCACCTGCCTTGAGTGGTCATTATCATAAAATGACCAATGGCATCGTATCGTAACGATTCCACTGGGTTAGCTGATGGCACACCTTTTCTGGCTTTGTCATTTTTATCAGCACGACCAAATTTTTTCAGGCCTTCGTATATTTCGTACCTAAAATCTTTTAGAGGTATATATTGCTTGCTTGATTGAGCTTGATCCCGCCTATATAAAAGCCAGGCATTATTTATGCATATGTCAAGTATTTGAACAAAAATACCTATGTACCAACGCCTACTTTTAAATGGTGTTTTATTGAGAGATATAAGCATGTCGGCTAAGTCGACTCCCCCCATATGTTTATTATACTCCTTGACTATTTGGGGACAGTCGACATCGATTTTGCTTTTTGTCTCCTTACAGTATCTTTTCATTTTTTCGACAGATTCTACGCCTACATATGAACTAATTAGGGTAACAGGTTTGTTATCGTTCCATCTCACTACCGATAATCTATTTTTGTTGCACACTACTTGTGAATAACTTCCTCTAGGCTTCTTTTTCATCTCTTTCACTGAAGGCAACACTTTTTCTGCTCCTCTAAGTCTATTGTTTCTTATAGTCCCCAAACCAAATATACCGTATTCTTCGCGTAGAATGTAAAACAGCTCAGGGCAGGAAAAAAAATTGTCACAGAAAACAAAAGCCGGTTTGAATTTTATGCTTTGACATAAAGCGATTACAATTCGTCCTCCGAAACCTATAGAAGCTTCCTTATCTGAAAACGTGTAAAATCTGAATGTATCTTCGCCACCATTAAGAAGAAAATCATATACCATGCCTGAGACTCCGGCGCGGACATAATTTTTGAAACCCCACTTGTTGGGTTTGTCCTTCAAATATTGACGGCGTTTTCCAGCTTTGGTTCCTTTATACGGAATCATCATCTCGTCTATACTAAACTTCCGTTCATTTTCCTGTGCTAGACAATTTTGTCTTACTTTCTGCACAAATGGCCTCACTTTGTAATATCGGTCGGAATCCTGTATATTATTGTCAACGAAGTGCAAATTGCGACGTATTTGTTGATATCGTTTTAGTGTCATCAAATCTGCTACTAAGTTATACCTGTATCGTAAACTCCAAAAGTGGCATATTCACGACCCCCATTATAATATGTATGGCTAGAAAATCGCGAAGCTCATCTTCCGTCAAACCAAGTGAACGTCCAGTGTTTCCTATTGAGTAAGAATTTGTTTGCTCTACGATATCTGTTAGAATGTCTGGCGAAAAAAATTTATAAAAATAATCCATCGCTGATATATCCGGAACATCTGTATAATTGGAGTCTTCTTCTATAATAGCTCTGTGTCGAAAAACGGCTTTTTTCCACTGATAGTTCAAAGTAAATTTTTACTGGAGTAAGAGGAGTTGTTGGGAGTGACGGAATATCACTCAGCACCGGTACTTTATTGCAATTTGGTTCTAAAGACGGACTTGAATATACTGTTTGAAAAATAGGCGTAAGTGGAACATTGTCGCTGTTGTAATGTTCGTCATCATCTACAATGTTTAGTCTTTCCAAAGAAGAATGAATAGAAGGTGCTGGAGAAGAAAATGAAGAAAGCGGGGTGCGTACACGAAATTCCTCTTCGACATCTGAGCGCTCGCTATCGTCAGAGGGTGCATTTTCAGCAGGCACAAGAGCTAATATTCTACCACCTCGAGTTAGTAGCGTTTGCTGGCAACAAAGAAACAAAAAAACATGCTTCAACCAAAAATAAAAAGCAATCCCAAATCACAAATACATGCGGTATCTTGCAAATTACAAATAAAGCATTTCATTACGAATTTGGCAATGTATGCCACAGCACACATCAGTTTACCGACCAAAATAAACTCAAAACACAAAAACATATGAAATCCATTCGATTATACTGTTATGCATAAAATATAGTTCATAAAAACACCACAAACCATGTCAAACCAAGTTAAAATAATATAAATACCTTAGTCAACACAGATGAGCTACGCCGGGCCGCCATTTTCGAGACCGAATGTCAAAATAAGTGTTGCCAGAGACGTGTTTTATTTTTCCTTATAAAAATAATTAGTATTGCAATGAATTAAAAATGATTTGTGACACAGACATTTTTATTATACTATGTCAAATATTTTTACAAAGTTAATGTATGCCAGTACATACACTGCCAATTTAAGGGTTAAAACCCAAATTGTGATATCCCTAGGAGGAGAAGAAGACAGTTGAGATAGTGACACGAGCGAGAGTGACGAGGAAGACATCATGCTGGGTATTAACCGATAAATTATAGCGAATAAGTTTTAAATTCTAACAAAACTATGCTCGACTACGAAATAAACATTGATCATACATATTAAAATTGTTTTATTTATTGTCAATAGGACAGGATGCACTGCACAAGCTGGGCAGCACCCCGAGAGCGTCGTTATACAGCACACGCACACCTATTCTACAATACGCTCTAAATAATGTTAATTTTGCATTCCTAGAACATCGAGTGAATCTGCGCGCCATCATGTTAGCCCTCACCGTCAGATCACGCCTCTCACGCTCAATGTCTGCTCCATCTCCGACATCCTCAGTCAACATGTGACCCAGATACTTGAAATGGTATACTCTCTTAGGCGCAACACCGTTAAGCATAACCGGCAAGGCTGTATCCGGACCACCCGAAGACCAGATAACCAAAAGGAACCACAAACATTGAGCGAACGACAAAGACTTGTCAAGGTTTTCCTGTTAGTGTGCTGATATAAGTTGGGTATGAAAGAGACAATTAACTGTCGTCCGCAGAAGCATTCGCATGAGAGACACCCCCGCAGTTCAGAAACACCGTGGTCTGCATCAAACATCACGACATTGTGAGGAACAAAGTACCAGAAGCCTTTCAGGTAAGTGATGTTTATCATGCCAGCATTAAACACATCGATACCACTTTGTTCGTGAGAAACTGGCGAGATGGCTGCTGACGTCCTCTCAAAGGGACTACGGCAAGAAAGGAACGCAACCGCAGAGTTGTCACCTGTCAAGCTGTCAACCTTCAAGCTGTCACCTGCCAAGCTGTCACCTGTCAACTGTCAAGATGTCATCTGCCAAGCTGTCAACTGTCAAGCTGTCATCTGCCAAGCTGGCATCTTCCAAGCTGTCATCTGTCAAGATGTCATCTGCCAAGCTGTCATCTGTCAAGATGTCATCTTCCAAGCTGTCATCTGCCAAGCTGTCAAGATGTCATCTGCCAAGCTGTCATCTGTCAAGTTGCCAGTGTCAGTTCTCACTGTGGTGTCACATTGATAAGCTCAACGTGTTAAAACGTAGAATACAGCCATTAAAGTAATGTCTGTTCTTCCATTGTCCTACAATCGTCATAGCTCATAAATAGTAGAACCTAAGTATGATTTTGTTATTTAATTTTTTTTTCATGTCTTCTGTAATCTACGATCTGGAGACACCAATCCGCTTAACCACCATCAATGGCTCTTTCGCGTCGAACGCCTCGATCAGCTCCTGTGGAACGAGACAATCATAGTCGATTTGATGTTTTTTTAATAACTAACATTACGGACAATTTGTCACGTAGTTTTACTTATACACCTGAGGTAAGAATCATAATACAAAAAAAAACATTCTAATACAAAAAAGATAACAGAAACGGTATTAAATTACACAATTAGGTAAAACTGTACAAATAAAAAAGTAGCAACCTACCCGCCAACGTTGCATGTCGATGGAAACAATCAATTGGTTCTTCTCACCAACAGACTGACCGTGTTCCTGTTGCGCAAGCGCAGTCACAGGCTTAACGAATGGTAGACCATACTCGTCATCTGGAAACATTTTAAGAACTATTACCGACCGACAATAGAAGATTCTAATAATCTTTTAAAAAAGGTGGGTAGCTGGGTTGTGGCACCTTCGAAAATCGATATCAGCCCGTCCCGTACCAGAAACGAGAGGTAGTAAACGTTTTCCACCGTTCTGCTGAAGCTGGTTGGATCCAGAACGAGATGGTAATAGCTGACTGCTCCATTCCGACACGCCTTGTTCACGAACCGGTGGACGCGGCTGACCATCTCCGAGCTCTCATCGGTCTTCTCTAAGCTGAAATTGTTCATGTTACCATTAAATTTCAATGGAAAAGACAATTCAGACTATAAAAGATTTCAGACGAGTGAAGAATATAGGCTTGAAGAAATTACAGACGAGAAAATATAACAGACTAGAGAAGAAAACAGACGAGAAGGGTTAACAGACGAGAAGGGTGAACAGACGAGAAGGGTGAACAGACCAGAAGAGATTACAGACAAGAGAAGATTACAGACGTGGCAAGATAACGGACGAGAAGAGATTACAGACAAGAGAAGATTACAGACGAGAAGAGATTACAGACAAGAGAAGATAACAGACGAGAGAAGACTTTGTCTGCCTCACCTAACACAAGCCCACACAAGCACAAAATGGATATTTTTATCTCACAAGTGACACATTTGGTACTGGTAACGTTCACATCAGTGCATGGGTCAAACAGTGTATGAAGAGTGGTCGATGTCCTTTAGAAATAATAATTATTCAAATATACATTGAATCCTTTTAAAATTAAAAGTTGACTTTTGTACTGAATCAAGTATTACAAACTAAACCTATCATTTTATTAATTATATGTCCAGTACATAACAGCTGTGTACAGCATAAATGTATGTACATCTTACCTATCAACATTCTCGGGGGCCTTCAGCTGTGCGTTTTGCTGGCGCTCCACACGGTTCCTTGGCGCTCTGACCCTCTGCTCGGGGGGTGTGGGTGCGAAGGCACCATGAAGCGATGACATAACTGGAACCTCGCGGGGAAACGCACACGTCCAGAAGTGTGGGTTATCTCGCTGTGGCAAACATTACATTTGATTTTAATTTAAAGTCATATATATCATTTATATTTGCTTTTCTCCGAAGAGACTCTTTGAGAAGATTCACAGGAATCTTCAAGGGAAAACGGGCGACTTATCTAAGACAGCTGGCAAGACCTGGAGCGAGGGAAAACGACGGGAAGGATCGCTGTAGACAATTTGCCCCATCCAGGGGACACAGGACTTCAATATTGAAATATATGAAAATACATCATGTCATACGGTAAGATCAGGGAAGGGACACTATGTCAGGAATTAGCTAGCTATATCTATTAAACAGTTTACATCATAATATTATACAAAAAAAAACCAAAGTATAAAATATATTAAAAGCTAAACCTTAAAACACGTAGTAGCAAAATTACAGTACATACAATATGCTGTGCCAACTGATGCTCATCATATCTGTTCTCTGTATCACTGACTGCCAACGAACAGCTGATCGCCAAGTCACTGGCTGCACGAAGAACTCTTGAATCCAAATAACTCTCACCTGATAAAGTAAAAACATACATTCATCTTATATCTAAGATTGGGCTAACACCCTATACCCCCGGGAACTCACAGTAACTGTTTTTGTAGTTCATTTTTTTAACAACTCACACGTGACATGCCTAATTAATCTAGCACAAAGTGTTCATAAGCACTTGAGGCTTTAAATATATTATCAACTATAGATATAGTTGTAATATTACACTAGGCTATAAAGCTATTTGAATTTCATATATTTACCGTTTAAAATAAGATTAGTTTTAGGCTACACAAAAACATACATAAATCTAGTTTTAAAAGCCAACCTTTTCTTTTAATTTGAAACAATTATTGAATACAAACTATAAAATAACTTTAAAACAAATTGACAAAGTTTGATCATGGTGGCAGAGTACCCATAATGCTGGCATC
The DNA here is from genome assembly GCA_951799465.1 of Leptophobia aripa. Classification (NCBI taxonomy): domain Eukaryota; kingdom Metazoa; phylum Arthropoda; class Insecta; order Lepidoptera; family Pieridae; genus Leptophobia; species Leptophobia aripa. Next base: position 4,041,713 of record OX637283.1, read on the forward strand.
ATTTTAAATTGATGTTTGTCAAGTCATGATATTTTTTAGGTATGTGATAAACACATACTTTAAAACAGTACAATTCCATTTCAAAAAGAACCAATTCATGAACTTCATTACAAATATACTAAGACATAAAACAACTCATTTGATTATGATGGTAATTTATTATACAACAACCAGACTTGTTAGTTAAATAAATTTTAACAAACAGTGAAAAAAATTATATAGTCATAATATATTGTTAAATATGTTGAAAGGGGCAAAATTTATTTCATGTTTAAGAGTTCAAAGTTTGTTGTAATTGAAACACCACAAGAAAGCAAGTTTGCAATAATTAATAGTTAGCAAAGTTAGTTACCTGGATGTTGTACCCTTTCTTCTACACCACCTTCAGCAAGTAATTTCTGCACTTCCTGGACGGCAGCTGTGGTCCTGTCCATCCGTTCTTCATTGTTGTCGTTCTCTTGTTCTGGAAATAATTATTAAAAGAGTTATCATCGATTTGTTTACGATTGACAACAGATGTTTTGTAAATCGTAAATTTCAACATGTTTAACAAGCTTTCAATACTTACCGATACTGAGATCTTGAAGAATGTCACGCAGCCGGCTTTTCCTTTCGTCGCTCATGTTATTTCCAATTACACAAGTGCAATAAAGTAATAAAACACTAAAATAGTTCTAGAATATAAGTCATGCAAATTGCAAAGTTTAAACTTACAAACTGTTAGCACAATTTAACATATGGCATTCGTCTAACTGAGAAACGGTGTTGCAAGCGTAAAAAATATAACAATAGATCATCTGTGGTATACATTTTATTTAGATATGAAGGCGCTTCACTGTTTTGAGAGTGTCAAGAATGACAATCGCAGATTGACCTTCTTCACTCTAACGCAACTCCCGACTCCGGGCTCTCTTGGCGTTCAGCGTTGAAGTTGGAACGGAGACGATCCACGATCATCGGAGGATTTAGATCCGTTCCCAACGCGCCCAAGCAAGACGTGTTCGGTGGAGTGTCACTGAGTCCCAATGAATTATAATGTGCAGTATTTATCATTCTGTTAATTATCTTCAATGCGTGGTTTTAATTCTCCTCTCCCACGATAGCTCGGCAGCCATGATGAATAAAGAATTGACTGATGACGACCACGTGCCGTTAGATATATACCTCACGTATAGCCTTTATGGTGTAAATATTTGTTAATAATCATAAAAACAAGCTTTTGTCTTTTTCTGTTCACGAGCTAGGATAGATGGCACTTACTTGCATTATTATAAAAGAATTTGTGAAACAAAACCAATTGTATTGTAAGATTATGGTAATATAACTGTTATTAAATATTAAGTTGTTTATTATTATATTAAACCCTTGGAATGTTGCTCTTGAACGTGCCAATTTGTGAATTAAGGAAAATAAATGAATGGGATGTTCTTGGACAGTGTAATGAAAACAAATTTTTATCGAATAAATATTTTACATATAAAAAATTCAAGCAAAAATACAAGAAAATAATAATTTGGTGAAAAAATTGTATGTTATAAAGAAAAATCGCTACACTCTATGGTTGATTAAAAGGTAAGCTGACACTTGTCTATGAATCTTAACAACAGGCCATATCAAAGATGTTGGCTTAAACGGAAAATGCGCCTGCACGCCCGTTCATAATCTGCCGCCCATAACACTTGATCTGACATCAAATCGCAGTCAATACTTTGATTAAAAAAACAAATCGTTATTTGGTATAATAAAATTACAATATATTCGTAGAAATGAAGAGACAATAGATTAATTTATGTCTGGTGAATGTGGGGCTTAACTTATAAATACGACTAGCATACACACGCATTTCTTCATAAGAATCAGTTTTTTGTGTAACTTTTTGTCTCTTTCTCGTCTTCGTGTGATGAAAAGAGACAGGTGATATAGTTGAACCAATATAACTGATTTTTAAAAACAAAGCGTTAGTATATTATTGAATGCCACTAAACAAGTTTACAATTCGGCTTTTAACATTTCACAATAGCCTAAATTTAATTCTAGACTTCAGTACTTCATATTTATAAGTAAAATAATACTGATCTATATCTTAATTTAAAGCCTCTAAACTTATAATCTAGATTTACGTAGATATTGTTCAATTTTATTGTGGTTACATAACGTTAAATAATTGTATAGTATTTTTTACAGATATTTATCGCATATAGCAACACTTTATTGTTCCTGACAATTAACTAAACTTTGACAGGTTTAAATTTGATGGATTTGTTAAAGCACCTCAATAATACGTGTTTTTTACGTAACGAAAATTTGATAAATCAGAATTAATACACAACATATAACTTTAACACATAGCATAGCCAATTCATAATTAAAACTAAATCAGTCTAACTGCACTTCCACTGATTCAATGTACTTTTTCCGTTAAAAAGACTAGTTTATATGTAACGAAACTGTTTATGTACTTAATACTTATGTTATGAGATTCTATATGTAATAAATACTACGATTATATACATTTTTATTCTATTATTGTCTAGTACATGATATAGGCATTATATTTAACTTTTAGATAATATTTTTTTTGGGTAAGAAATGCTTCTTAATTTAATGGTCTCCCGATTGAGATTCACGCTTAAACTACTAAATCTTATTATGATTACATAAAATATAATACTTTTTAACCTAATATTAAATAATTTATACATATATTTACATTATGAACATATTCCAATAAGAATTTTACATTAAACTAAAATAAAAATATGAGAATGTTTGTTTTTTAAAGCCCTATACGTATTGTTCATCTATAGCAGTGAATATACATGGTTTCAAATTGATGCAACGTCAATGTCACGACTTGAACGTCAAATTGGCATCTGTTAGGTTGACCCTTGAAACGTCATGTAATAAGCGTTAAATTTCATTCTGATATACCGTACAATAGGTTGAATAGAATTGTAGAATGTTTTTACCGATTTGGACAAAAATATGTGCTACGTTAGAGTGCTATAAGCTTTTAAATAACAAAAAGTGCACGTTTTCTATTCACCCCATTTAACAGACGTTGTGTATATTGAAAATGTATTGAAAACTTGAGTTGCTTTTCGGTACAGTTATCGAGCACCAGTCGTCTTTAAGTATGAATTTATTAAACCATCTGGTAGTATTCAACCCCGATTTGAATACTACCAAATGGTTTAGTGTATGCCCTAGGCTTTGCGAATGAGATAATTTTTGCAAAAATCGGTTGGTCATTTTTGAACCATCAAGTTTGGCTCTTCCACCAAACGCTGATTCTTCGTGGCGTTATACAGCCTTTAAAGAATTCAATGCACAAACTCGTTCACATTACTACCATGGAACTGCTGTGTGTTGTCCACAATGACACTAGTGTAGCCCTCTTGAACGTTTTGACTCTGTGGCAACTTGCCAAAGCTGCCAAAGTTTTCGGGTCGGCCATTTTGTCCATAGAATGAAATTAGATTCGTGTAATTGAATTGGTTAACTTCAGAGCTCTCTATGGAGGAACAGGATGAGGAACTCGCCGAAAAGGGTCTCTGGTTTTGTGGATAGGCGTAGTTCGGTATATCCGGCTCTGTATATGTTTCATTGTAAAACATATCCTGGTAGCCATTTTGATTTTGATAATCTTCGGTGTCATACGACGGTATTGCCGGTAGCAGGGTGTATTCCGGAAACTGTGTATAGTCTGTGTTATTGAATTCATCATTTACTTTATCTGTGTGCCGTATGTGAGAGACCTGTGGAATGTGGGAGTCTGTGTTCGGTTTTGGCGCGCCTTGTTCCAAATTCAAAATTAAATGCTTCTCCTCGATGTCACTGTAAATGAACAAAACCACTTGTAACAATACAATCATATAATAAATTATTATTATATCTATCAAAGAAGAGAAGTATATCCAACAAAAATCTAAGAACGTCGTGGGTTAACGGGAATTAATGTGTCCCGTGATTTGAACACAAAAGCTTACATTGGTAAGCCGCAAGCTTAATGCACTTAAGACAGTAGAATATGGCTGTTTAATTTCGTATATATTTAGCGATGGATGGCAAAAAAAACTTAGACAGGATCTTTATTTATAGAAGAGGGGTCAAACGAGCAGAGGGCACACCATAAGGATGAGGTCACCACCTAACGACACTCACGTAGCTGGTAGCTCGTGGGTGTGAACGGCTTTCTAGGAAATACTTTTTATGGACCATGCGACTCATAGGGATGAGGAGACATATTATTGAGTAGTTACCTTAGCACATAATTCACGGAGACGATGCAATGCGGCCGCGAAGATCTGGAGTTGTGAACGATGGTTGCGTAACTCTGCATCCACACCCAACCGCCAGATTTCGTGAGGAATCGGTAATAGCGCGATGTAACTTGACCTTTTGTTAATACTGAAATATTTTTTAACTTAAATGAGGGTAGGCCAGTGAACATTTGAAAGCTTACGCTACTAATAATAAAAAAAATTGTTTTCACCAATGCCAGGCTATGTTTAAGGTGTACCTTTTGAATTACTCCACATTTTTCAAGACTTTAAATCAGTTCAAACCTTTTATTAAGCAGAAATTATATCAAAGGTTTAATATAAGTGAAATGTTACATTTGCTTTGTGTTTTAGTTATGTAATGGTATTTTTAACTTCAAGTTTGTTGGGTTAGCCAGCCGTGTCCTCCGGTCGCCATCTTGGAAAAAAGGGGTGAAAACACTTTTATCCCATTATCTCAGAAACTATGCGTCATACAAAAAAAAATGTATCAGTATAATTTATGGCAAATTGTTTTGCTTACAAATATGTTACATTATTTTTTTTTGTAAGACGCATAGTTTCTGAGATGTGGCGTTAAAAATGTTTTTACGACCCACAGACCCCAAACATGTCCTATAAATAAAATTGTGTCCTCTTATAAATATCTGATTCGGTCCTTCAATTGTAACCTTTCAATGGACTATGATAAAAATGATTCACTGATGAGTGCTGCTTGGAAATTGTTCTGGTCCAAAGTGGTATTATTAAATGTAGCTTTCTTGGTGCTATTTATAATAATTGTGTATTATACTTACACGTGCAATGCGAGTATCGCATGTGAAGAACATCTGTGCCATGTATGTAGTGATATAAGGTTTTTTCAATTAAATCCTGCGGTTCATAACCAGTCAGTGATGCCACCCTGGAAAAAAAGCAATTTTAAAACTCTTCCAACTGCGACCTTACGATAAATTAATAAATATTTTATCCTATATAAGATTCTCGCGTCACAATGTTCGTTCCCGTAGTCCTCAAGATTCTCATGAAATTTTGCATGATCAGTAACTCTCAGAATCGGTCAACAACTACTTTTACTTACAGAAATAAGTAAGATACTTAGTAGACTTAAAATAATAAACAAAACACAAAACTAAAATAAGATTCAAATAGTTTGGTCACTGTGTTAGAGTATTCATAATGCTGTCATTTCAGCTAAGAAAAGCACCAGCTCTTGGATCACCGGTACTCACTACCAGGCGATGTGTTCCATAATGCTGTGCACCTGTACCCCAAGGTCCAAAATCAATGTTGCAGTAAAGACGCTCGTATTTATTGTCTGTTTTTTTGTACTTGATAATAATTCTTTTAAAAAAAAACTAAGACTCAACCTCGCACACTCACTCACACAGCAAGACCATTGCACACACCCACACTTAAATGCTCGTTCTTCACATAATATACTCCACTTGTTCATATGTATATATAAATTTGTTTTTTTTTTGTTAGATGTTTCTGATCTTAGATTCAATTTGCGGTTCTATGTTTTAACCTTGTTTTGGCTTTATTTTCAATCTTATGTTTATTGTGTAAACTTTTTCTGATAAGCTGTATAGGTTTAAGAAATAAAAAAATGACATTAACATTATAAAGTACAAAACACCCCTCTACAAACAATGCGGTCCCCCCACAAATTCAATCGGCCCTTAAAAAGCAACTATCCAGTTTCTTGTTGACATCAATCACTTCCGGCAATTAGCGATGAGTGTTCGTTCCCATTTGTTACATGCCCACATTATAGATAAGCATAATTATAATTAGATACAAGTCTTTATTGTTTGTTCCCCACAGACAACCCCAACCACAAATTCTATCCTTTAAATACGTTATCCTTTCCACTCCACAAGCATTCCTGATCCAACTGCCAAACACATACATTGTAAATACTATTAAGAACAGACCTAATAAAGTGTTTTTGTAAAAACTCTCAAGTGTTGTCACTGCCCGTAAAACATTTAACCTTTGTCTTAAAAAAATATTAATAAATATGGTGGAATAAAATGTCCACGCTACTGAATCTTCACAACCGTACTGTGATTGGCGATTTAATGGAGTGGCGGAGAGTTTCTTGTAAGTTCTCCTCGTCAGCTCCAAGCCCTTGATTTGGGAACTGGCAGTAAATTTAGACTCGAAGGTTTTAATAAGTTAAATTGTTCAAACTCAAAATATTTTTATTCAAGTAGGTCTTTATAAAGACACTTTTGAATAGTCATTAACACTACCACCGGTTCGGAAGGCAGTCATCTACCGAGAAGAACCGACAAGAAACTCGATAGATGGGTATCTATATATAGGTAACTAAGGTACACTTATGAATTGTCAACATTGTTATTTTAATTGTCAGTAACACAATTTTGTATTAATTGTTTATTTCAAAAAAGCAGCTTTCGAGTTTCTTGTCGGTTCTTCTCGGTAGATCACTGCCTTCCGAACTGGTGGTAGTGTTAATGACGATTCAAAAGTGTCTTAAAATAAAGACCTACTTGAATAAAGATATTTTGAGTTTGAGTTTATAAATATATAGAACTCACTTCCCGTTTCCATCCGATCAGCCTCCTCACTATCATCTTTTAAATCTCTTCTTCGAAAGAGATTTAAAATTATTAGATTTTATTTTATGGGTTGCCTGAAATAGTTCGCTGCCCGCTGCGCTAACATGTACTATCTATTAACATTATTCACTTGTACCGTCTAGTGCAACAAAGTGTGAATAATTTATATTTAAATAAAAAAAATTACAAAATTACAATCAATATTCATACATACAGTTTAATGACGCGTAAACCCAAGCAACGCCGGGCGTAGGGCTGTGTGAAATAAGATCAATTATTTTGCCGGTGTGTAAAGAGGCGCGTGGCAATTATTTGCGTCGGCAGTTTGACGCTTTTGTGCCCCTCGCACTCGAGTTTACGGAACAGGGAATGCATTGAGCGGTTTTTCGAAATAATATTTAATTAAAAACTGTGATTTCAATTGTATGACAGCCCTCGGCATCGATGTTATTTTTTTTAAAGGTGAAGTCGCCGCCCATGGACCACTCATGTGGCTGGGAGCTCGTGAGTGCGCTGCCGGGGTCTTATATATTTATTATACATATATAAGATAAATATTACTTGAACAAAACTAAAGAGAATTTAAAAAGTTTGGTCCTTGCGGCAGAGGACTCGTAGGGCTGTCATTTCCTCACTGTAGCACGATGCTAAGCAAAGAAAGCTTTACTTTGGAATTGAGAAAAGTCTGTTCCTTCTCCAATACCCATTGCACCCATGCACGCGTATGCAAGCGAGAAAAGCACCAGCTCTTGGGTCACCGGTACTGACTACTATTAATCATATTAAAAGCTATATAATAAAACCTTTTTGTTAACTTTATATAAGTGCAAATATATATATGACCTGTAATAAAAGAAAGCCTAATCGACTTCTCGTGGAATATATATAAAATATCTAATTTAGAAGTTGGCAAAATATGTTTTATTCAGTCGACAGAAGCACGTGACATAGACAACTAAACAATTATGTACCTTGTCTTACCGTGATAGTGTTGGCACATTCGCTTAGCGGCTTGCGACTTTATTCACTACATGTGTATTACTACTACGTACTACTGAACCTTGTATTAAAATACATAACTTTCGCATTTTAAAGTAACTTTTTAGGTTTAACACTTTTAGATCTACTGTGAAAAGCAAAACTAAGAATAGAAAATACTGTTAAAATTGCACATTTTACGATGCAAAATAAACATTTAAATAAGTATAATTTCAGATAACGGTATTAATTGAAAAAAGGTCACGTTTTTTTTTAAATAAACAATGCAACTCCACGGTCGCCGCTGTGCTGACACCGCGGAAGCAATCTGCTCCGACACCACTTCGACACGTACAGCTCATGTCATTTAAAAATGCATTCTCGCGCATTTTATTACGGTGCTATTTCGCATAAAAATATTATAAAAATATTTTTTTAAGCATTTTTTTCATATTTAACCAGTAGGCACCAACTGATGAGTATTTTCACGGTCATTTATTAAACTGTTAAAAGCACTAAATTCTTAAAATTTAACCAGACACACTCATTTATCGCATTATCTTAAAGCCACCTAAGTAGGGTCAAGAATATCAGATGTATAAAGGAATTCAGAAATACATATATATTAACACATTTATTAAGATAATGTTAATAGATGTTAGTACATATGAGAACAGCCTTTTCGCTAATAAGCGATGTCATCCAGCCAACCCGAATTTGAACCAATAAATCTGGTTGAATTTCACAACTGGTCATAGATTAAGAGAATAATTGGAATTTTGGTTTTTCACACAAAAATATCATACACATAGCCCAGCTTAGGTACACTTATGAATGCAAAAAAAACAAAAAACTTGTAAAAAAAATTGAGTCTAAATTAAGGGCGTAGGAGAACTGGCAAGAAACTTTTCGCCAGGTTTACACATGAGTTTCCGGCTTTTATAGGTGAGGTACGCTCTTCTCTTGAAAAGAAGAAGTACTACCAAGTCGTAGCGGTTCGAGACGTGCGCTGGCAGTTGGTTCTTAAAATTAAAAAAAAAAACGATTTCATCTTAATACTGCTTAAAGGAATCATTCGTTCATAGTTCACGTGTTTATAAATTCATAGAAAATCGATATTCCATTTTTGTTGACACAGAACCTAGTGTTAAGTTACGGCCATCTGTCAGGTGTTTTGACATACAATATTTCGTAACTAATATGGCCTATGGTTCTTAGTATAGCTTAGAAGAATGCTCAGTGTTATACAAACAGTTGATCTTGCAAAAGGACATTATTCTATAACCTACTAGCTGAACCGGCAAACGTTGTTTTGCCATATAAATTATTTAAAAAAGTAGAAATAATTTAATTTCACGGTATTTCGTTTACTACAAAATAAATTTAATTTATACTTTAGCCTCAATAACACGTGGTAGTCATGCTGTTGAATTGTAGCTTATATGACACGTGTGTCGGTTTACCATAGCAGTGCCATCTATTGATTACTCACTCAATCCAGTCGAAAAGTATCGACATCTGTTAGCATCTTTTGGGGTTGACAGATAATTGTGACTGTCAATTAATTAAATAGACAAATAATTTGCAATAAAATAAAATTGCGACTATAATTTAAGATCTAAGCTATCCTATATCTCAAGTTGGACCGGACTGGCTCACGGTGTGCCAATTTCATTTAAAATCGGTTATGTACTTTAGGAATCCATCGGGGACAAACATCGTGACAGGAGATTTATATATATAAGATGTATAAATAAGAATTACTCTTAATTTTTATGTTGATCGATCGATATTGTTATGTATTAAGTGGCGGAAAGCCACGTTTTAATTCTGTTAATGACTGACAAAAACCGTTAAAAATTTTGTTTTAAATATTTTAATGCATTTATTTAATTGTTCTATTTAACTGATATCAATTGTATGTTAATATATGGAAATATAGTATGATATTGAACTATTGTATGGCAGATTGACATTTGACAAGATTGGCGTTTGAAAAACGGTAACCATGGTAACGACGCCTACATGCCACGTGATTGAACTGTATAAAAACTGAACCAAGCCGAGTTTCTTGACACATCTCAGCTTGGTCGCGTACGAACAGGCGTTGAGTCTAGATTTAGGACATGATCCTATATATTTATTTATTTATTTTACACTTTATCGCACTTAAACACTAGAAGCAAATGACGTAAAAGATGTTAGTACATATAAGAGCAACGGGCGGCCTTATCGCTAATAAGCGATCTCTTCCAGACAACCCACACGATAAAGGAATACTTAAAATATAATAAGACAGGTGCAAAGGGTGCGAAGTATACAATAAAAATAATAATAATAATACAGAAAAAGAACACAACATACATTAAAATAAGAAAAACCGAAAAATATGCTAATTTAAATCTAGAATTATAAATAATTATATTGTAGACAAGAAATGCTTACGAAGAAGTGATTTATAAGATGATAGTGAGGAGGCTGATCGGATAGGATCGGGAAGTGAGTTCCAAAGCTTTATAGCGGACACTGTGAAGGAGTCTCCGTAAAAGGAGGAGTGGTGGGGTGGAATTCCGATATATATCCTAGTGAATAAAGATATTTTCACTTTCACAAAAATTAATAGCATTTAAAGAAAAAAAAATTAAAGGCAGTGTGTAATTTCAGTAGTCGTCTCCATTTGGTAATTGGATTAAAGTTATTTTTTAAATCTCCACCGATCCAAAGTTCACGTGAGCGTTATTGTTCGCTATCCAAATCACCAAGCGCACAACAATTGTTCAATAAAACGCGAAAATAATTCCCGGCCTGTTTGACATTGGAAATGTTTATGGCATTCCGAGAAACAATATTAGTCTAGAACTGTTATCCGTTGTTAGCGAACATACGACTTAACATTATTAACGTAAATAACACAGACTACATTCGTGATACTTTTAATAAAACCTTAACATTTTCAAACTAAATAAATGCAATTTTAATTTACAATAGACAATTGTAATTACTAGTAATTACAAATCAGTTTTATTTCAGTTAGTTTAGTTTTTTGTTTGTTTGTTGCTTTGTTTTTTAATGCCGCCAGCATTATGGGTCTCACTCTGCCACAAGTATCACTATACTTTTTAAATTTGTTTTAGTTTTTTTTTTAAGTTATATATTCGTTCAGGTTAATATTTTTAGCTTTATAAAACATTCACAATTCAAAAGAGCTTTCGATATTTACATGAAGTCTCTTGTACGTAATACCTTTTTGGCAAGCTTTAAGATATGAATATCGAGTTGAAACAATAGCAATACAATTTCTAAGCTCACAAGCCAAGCTTTAATGAGATCTAAACTCAAAATGTTAAGTAGACGTTAGTGATTCAATATACATATTATTTTATTATCTATGATTAAAATAAACATTAACGGATAAATATGTTATATTCGCGTGTAAGTTTTATATACTTCACGTTTCAATTCACGTCGTGGTGTTATGGAAACGCGTACGTATTTATTAGTTCACGCCAATCAGCGGTAAAACGAATCGTTACAGACCGCTTCGAGAAAGCCTCACACTTTTTTTTGCCACATCGAGTTGGTTTTTTTTCGAATTGTTTATTTATCCATTTGAGTACGAAACTTGTACTCAAACACAAACTATCTTTATTCAAGTAGGTCTTTATAAAGTATACTTTTGAATCGTCATTAACACTACCACCGGTTCGGAAGGCATTTACAGAGAAGAACCGGCACGAGACTCGATAGATGTTCTTTTAAAATAAACAATTAATACAAAATTGTGCTACTGGCAATTAAAATAACAAAGCTGTGTAAGGCTACCCAAGAATTGAACTGTCCCGATGCTGAGCCAATTGCCGACACATTATTCTCAGACCTACTCAATATGCTCAGAAAATTTCAGGAGAATCGGTCAACCCGTTTCGGAGGAGTAAGGGAACGAAAATCTGTGACACGAGAATTTTATATATAAGAAGATGTAAATTCCATGTAACGTCACAAGATTTAACGGCCAACTCTGTAAAGCGTTTAAATAACATAAAACAAAATTTTTGTGAGTCTACATTTACTGTCAGTTCTACAAATCGAGGACGTAGAAGCTAGATGATATGCCAAGTAACCATCCGCCTTTCAAGCATGTTTTATGACAGATCTGCAACCATGCACCAGAGAATGGGTCAATATAAAAATACATAATAATCGCCCTCAGTTTTTTTTTTAACTTCATAGATATTATTTTTTTTGACGTACGCAAGTGTTCATTCGATTCTATGCGAATTATATATACTTCAATGACTCTCAATTTAACATCACTGCTAACCCTGTCATCATATTCAAGTCAATGGATGCCTCCTGGCGCTGATACACCATATAAGGTTACCTTTAGCGTATCAACTTTAACTTTAAACAAATTGATAGGAGCTTACAAAGCTTCTTTACTTATTATGGATTTTCCCGTATATAGCTTTGACTTGAGTGTCTACCTAGCCAGTATATAAAATTTTATGTACGTTCATAAAAATATTATGTTAAGAAAAAGTGATTATTATAGGCTCAATACGAGAAATAAAGTTGGTAATTCATTTAAAATGCAACGTGTACGCCTCTATAACAAAACCCCAAACAATTTCTTGACTCTGTCAGTACCAACATTTAAAAAAGTTAGTTAAGTTACACGGAAGCTTTTCGAAAAAGCGTTTTTTCTAAATTATCTGATTATTTTGATTATCAAAAAAGTTTGGGAATTATCTCCACGTTAGCCTTGCTTCAAAAAGTGTACTGGGATCAATTCCAAATTTTCAGGCTTCTTCTCAGCTTGGTCGCTTACGAACAGGCGTAGAATCACTTAGATTTAAGACGATTCAAAATGGTCTTATGTACCTTAGTGAAAGGAGATATTTTGACTTTGACCATGGCCAGCGACTTCAGTTTAATAGCCTTCTGCTGGTTTGCCTTCTATAAAAAAAAAGACTTACCTAGCATCAAGAAATATAAGCCTCATGTCCAGCGATGCACGAAACATGAACATATTCGAATGGAGCTTCAGTTCAGTGACAGCTGATGGGGGGAGTGAATGCCCCACCGCTATTAACCCAAGTGGGGCAGAGCCTTCGCCAAAGCGCCGCGCGCGGAGGTAACCCGAACAGTGAATTACCTATAAAACGAAGTTAACATTAAACACGTCTCTTTACATATTGGGTTAGAAAATATTTCTAGTTTAAATTTTAGTTAATTAATTAATTACTAGATTTAATACAATTAAAAACGTTTATTTGGAAACACAGTTAAATAATACACAGTTTAATTCTTGAGTTAATGTTTTTTTTTTAACTTGAATTAATCATGTTACATAATAGTATATCTAATATATAAAATTCTCGTGTCACAATGTTCGTTCCAGTATTCCTACGAAACGGCTCGATCGATTCGCGTGAAATTTTGTGGCCAATTAGAGTAGGACTGAGAATCGGCCAACAACTATTTTTAGAGACATTTTTCTTTTTGGCAAAACTACGTTTGTCGGGATCAGCTAGTTAAATATAAATTTCAAAAGAGCAGCTATCGAGTTTCTTGTCTCTTTTCTGTAGATGTCTTCAGAACCGGTGCCAATTTAAACAAAATCAAAAGTGTCTTTATAAAGATCTACTTGAATGAAGATATTTTGAGTTTGAAAGGGGATCACTAAAAACAAAGTTACAACCCACGAACACCTATATCCCTAGGACTGGTCTTGCTGTACGTAGAGATAGGATTTGAGGGGGGGGGGGGATGCTATAATAATAAATATATATTACATCTTCACACGCTTACATTGTAAACTCAATTAAACTGTCTCAAGTTCCCATTTAATTGTCTTATGTGTAAACCTAGTTTTATCATCTCATAAGTTTATTGTTTTAAATGTATTTAGCACATAAGATGTCTGGGGACAGATATAATAAAATAAATAAATAAATAACGACACTGTAGGGACTGTGCATTTTATGGCGTTATAGAGACTGTCTAAGAAAAATCCAAACTAAACCAACCCAAGCCAATTTCGAACCATTGGAGTGTCGTTAAATCGAGTGACGTTACAGAAACTGTACACTGTAGTTTATTAAATGTCTTCGTATTGGTTTAAAAGTGCGACAGAACCAGGTTTGTATTCGCGTGTAATTCTTATAAGCATATGGAATCAACCCCTCAATTAATGCTCATAAGCATTTGTCAGCGAGGGACGCTGTACACGAGCTTTAGTATGATTAGCATAAAAAAGGGCTCGACTGTGCTAATAAATATATATATATATGTATATATATATCACAATTTCCTTTATCATTTTCCTGTGTTGGCCATAATCAAACTTACAATTTTACAATGCTATGTTGAATTATAATATGCTAAAATTATTTTATCGATGAGATCTGGGCATAATTTGTGATAACTTGTGTCTTAAACAGACAGCTGAGTAAGTATGTTTAGTACGTGAGGTAAAGTAAGGTATGTCAGGTAAGTAAGGTTAGTAGGGTAATTAGGTTAAGTAAGGTCAGTAGGGTTTAGTTAGTGAGGTAAAGTAAGTCCGATAAGTAAGGTAACCAAGTAAGTAAGTAAGGTTAGTAGGGTTTAATTAGGTGAGGTAAAGTTAGTCCGGTTAGTAAGGTAACCAAGTAAGTAAGTAAGGTAAGTAGCGTAATTAGGCGAGGTAAGGTAAGATAAGTAACCTAAGTGGACAAAAACCAGAAAATACAAGACGTGTTGACATTCAAATTTCTCTCATACTATAGTTATAATTTTGGTATATTGTGAAGGCAAATCAAACCAAACTTGGTATACCTATATATAACATCTTATGTGCTAAAAATATTTAAAAAAACAATAAACTTATGAGATAATAAAACTACGTATACACATAAAAAAATTAAATGGGAATTTGAAACTCTTGTCTATTTATAGAAACACGTGCAAATAGGTCATACCTTATACCCCGAAGTGGTGAGACCAGCATTCCGTTTCGCGAGAACGCACTTCATCCTGATAAAGAATGCTCTCTCACATTCTATATCAACACTTGTGCTCCAAGTGCCACCAACTGGGGAGCTACAAAAAAGAAATTTCTTATTTGTATGGCATGATAAAGGAGTGTCGGAGAGTTTCGTGCCAGTTCTTCTCGTTCACGTTAAAAGATATGAAGGGACCGACTCCATATAAATGAGAAGTCTTCACACGTAAATGGTAGTAGGTAGGTACATAATCACTATATATCTATTTATTTATTCACACTATATTGCACTTGAACAATAGAGTTAATGTTAATAGATGTAAGCAGAGCGGCCTTATCGCTGATAAGTGATCCCTTCCAGGCAACCCACTATGAATATAATTAACATCTTAATTAAATAAGATGTCACTCGAATTTACTGTCTCGGTTAGGTAGATAACGTTGCGATGCAATTTCGTATCATCGATCTACCCCCATTTTCGAATATGGCAAAAAATCACTCTTCGATATCTTGATAGTACGAAAAATCACTGCTGTATTTAAATTTGGATTTATCTGTAAAACTTTTGACTGCAGGGAACTTTTTTTCTACCTACAATATTATAAAACGAAGGTAGTTTTATATTTATTTCATACATACCCAACGGTAGGACACTGGTGTCCCAAATAACTGTGCGGATGCTGCAGACTAAGAACAGCACTCATCTCTTCATGATCGGCTTGATGGATGTACTCATATATTGAATTTCCAGTCAGTTCCACCTGGGAAATACATCCACTTTAGATCTTCCAATCAGAAATTAATTCAATTAGAGTAGAATGGAAAAGCCCAGAAGTTCAAGTTTGATTTTGTTCCTGTTGGACTAGAGACTTTTGGTTCCTGGGGTACAAGTGAACAGAAGTTAAGGAACTGAGTAGGCCTGAGTCATTACCAGTACCAAAGAGCTGGTGCTTTTCTTGCTCTTATAAGCATCGCGATACGAAGAAATGCCGATATGGGTGATATTGATTTAATGATATACATATATTAATTCAATTAATAATAAAAGTCAAAAAAATATTTTATATACAAATAAAATAACCTAACACGCAAATGAATTTAATGGAGTTTAGACCTTGTTAGGTATCCATAATGGGGACCTTTACTAAAAGAGGGGGCAAACGAGCAGGAGGCACACCGTTAAAGGTGAAGTCGCCGCCCACACACACGTGTCTGGGAGCTGAATGCGTTGAATGCCGGCCTTTTATCACGTGGTACGGTCTTTCCTAAATCGTATAAGTTGGAAAGTACCGTGGGCCACAAATGAATCGCGATGCCATGACGTCTGGTGCTTCACAGCTGTGCTTTTAATGCGTACTGCCTTAAAAACTCTGTGAAACCAACTGCCAGCGTAGGTATTCCCGAACCGCTAAGGCTTGGGGGCCTTCCAGAGAAGAGCGTACCTTTAAAGACCTGCAACTCGTAAGCCTCCAGGCATTGTACGTGTCCATGGGCGGTTAGCGCTTCCCTTCATCCGCCAGCTCGTTTGCGTACATAAAAAAATCCTACCTGACTTAAACCAAGATGGACTGATGCCGTTTCACTGATGTACATAATCTTTCCATCTGGAGCCACTACGAAGATGAAACCATCGAGGGTCTGAAGGAGGTGAGATCCAAGCTCGCGTATGGAGAGCTCCCGCGGCTGTGGTGGGGGTGGGGCCGCTCCCCAAGCGTCCCCTAAACCTATAAAAGTTTTCATAGCGATCAATTTTAAATTGGTTTAAATTAGTTATTTTTGCTTGAATCTTTGCACCTAACATTCTGCATAAAGATATTTTGACTTTGTTACACCAAGTTGTCAATAAATAAATCTCTCCATTATTATTATTATATTATTAACATGGTTGGAGTCGCAGACGGTCTACCTTGTCTGCGTCTCCAACCAATCAAAACCATAATAACTTTATTGATATTTATATATAAGTACACACACACATATATATATATATATATATATATATATATATATATATGTGAAAAGATGAAAAAAAAAAATATATATATATATATATATATATATATTTTGCTATAATGCTTGCTAAATGCTTTGCTATAATATATATATATATATATATATATATATATTTATTTTCACACACACACATATATATATATATGTGTGTGTGTGTACTTTTGAAAGAATAGATTGACCCTACAATTACATTTACTGCAACGGGCGTGCCTTATCACTAATAAGCGATCTCTTCCAGGCGAAATACAGTTACAATACAGCTTCTTAGGGGGAGGTATAAACCGACACAAGAACCCAACCATAAGCGGTGACTTTAGTGGTCACCACAACTTACCATCAGGAAAAACCTGTCTCATTTTCAGATAGCTGGTGGTCAGTCGTATAACAGACGCTTTATCCAATTGAGATGTAATCGCTGATGGTAGCGGCAACAACTTGGCCAACTCCAAGAATTCCGCATTCTCCTTTTCCCTCCTGCTGCGTGCTGCGTTCTTGCTTTTCTCCTTCATGATCGCAGCGTTGATGGTGTGGGGCCGCGAGTCTTTGCGGCACGCTGCGGAAAATACGCAAAAATTGAAGTGTCATTTGAAACAAAAACATGAGTGAATTATGCATTCACCACGTCATGAATATTAAAGCCCGCGGTGTTGGAGAAAAAATCACGCGAGAAAAATTGTTTTTTTTTTTTCTCGGTGAATTTATTATATATATTGCCCCTCTGCTGCGTTCAGGTGTAACTTAGAATCGAAATTGAAATCACTGTTATCAATATCAATATTTACAATATATCTTATATTTCACTCCTCCTTTTGTAATAAGGTAACTAACTTTTAATTTATAGATTTTTTTTTTGCTTTTCTTCTTGTGGCGTCTTTGTTGTTTATGCACTTATAACATATTTTATCTGTGAAATATGTTTTAGGATGCCTCTGTACTTTTGTCGCATATCTTTTTCCGTAAAATAAATAAATATGTTAAATATTAACGTACTAACGATGGCTTAATGATTTGACTTTCTGTTTCTTAGATTTTGACTTGTCTATAGAAGATTAGGCGATTAGCCTTGTGTACCTTATTTGGGTCTAAAATATGACATTTCTCAATATTGAACCGGCATCGAACGCACGATCAGTTGATTTTCACTTTAACCGCGAGGCCAACACACGTTGTCTGTACGAATAAGTATTTACATTAAACCTTTTTTTATATATTTATATATGAATACTAGCTGATCCCGACAAACGTCGTTTTGCCAAAAAAAATGTCTCTAGATGTTGGCCGATTCTCAGACCTACTCAATATGCTCAGAAAATTTCAGGAGAATCGGTCGAGCCGTTTCGGAGGAGTAAGGGAACGAAAACTGTGACACGAGAATCTTATATATTATATTAATGACAGATCCATACAATAGTATCAATGGTAAATATACTTTTAATAACGACTCTTTTCTTTTCATTAAACAAAGACCTACACTCTGCCAAAGGGGACAAACCTTTTTTTTAAATATCTAATTCCAGCCAGCCAGTGTTCCAAATTCAAATTCCCAATACGTTGCCATCAAGCATGGGAACAAGAACAAAGACTAAAGAACAGTGACGTTGACAGTAGACTAATATAGATTGGCGCCATATGTCGTGTTTACTGTCAAACATTTAGCCTAATATTGTATGTTAGTGCGGGTCATTTGTTAGTATTACCGTGGAATTATTGATTGGATAAGGGGCGTACCTTTATTGGGTATAATATTTTTATTGGTTTATATTAGCAATACTTCTATTACATTAAAATAAGACATTGACGTAGTTATGGCGTGGATGATATAAACGATTAATTGGTGATATTAAGACTTTAACTTGGTTATGAAAATAAAAAAAAATAAAAGCTCGTTTTGTTAATAGATTTCTTAATCATTCAATTGTCGAAAAATTTGCGACTTTTGCGAGTTGATTACAATTACTTTTGTCATTATGCTTTTTAATAACTATTATTATTATTAGTATTATTTATTTCCAGTATTGGGCGGGTATTACTTTACCAACATGAAAGTCAATTCCAATTCTTCGTTGAAAAATGAGAGCTTACGCAAAAATTAAAACCAGAATGATATATAATATATGTCGCATATAGTTTCTGTCATATAACATACAATTCTCTTAAGGTTTAGTTTAGGTTTAGTACTAAAGGTATTATAGGTACTTAGGTACTGTTTATTATCCAATTATTTATTATTAATCTTAATAAGATAATATTAGTTTAGATAAGCATACTTCGTTAAAATTTAAAACTATTTTCGACTACTGTTTCTGTAATTTTTTGTATGTAAATTCTTGTCTCATTTCCTTGATTTTATGTTCAAATAAAATTAATAACAACTCTGTCCCATAGTAAGCATACATTCTGTTTTACAACTCATAAAATATATCTTCAGTGTTATATATACATAAGTATCTTAACTCAAGTCAAGAATTGTATATTACTTTAAATCAGGGCTTCTTAAAGTTATGCTTTTCACGACCTCATTTATAATTGCGAATTAGAAAAGAAAAATAAATTAATATCTTTTGACGATCTATTGATTATGTTACAATATGCATATATAGCATTCGTTTTGACACATACAAAATTAAAAAAAAATGCATAAATTATTCAATGGTATATATTTGACACATTTGGGGTCGCGACCCACAGTTTAAGGAGCACTGGTATAAATCGTTATACTTACGAATTTCCATAAATTCACAAGAGTACCTTGCACGTCCGCACGGATACTTCATAATTAACAACACACAATCGCCAAATCCACCTTACGCCGAGTTTGAATGTGTACTGGCTGATTGTAACCTCCGTGGTCCGTTTGCGATAAAAAAAAATCACCGAAAAAAAAAAAATAGTTACACAGGTATCGCAATGGGCCCGTATAAGTTTTGACAGTTGACAGGGCATTGTGTCCCGATAATGATGTTACACGACAATGGGTGATTGTATTTAAAATGTCATGGGGAATATATAAGAGATGTAGCCACCCCCAAACTGGGCTACATTGATGTTATGTATAAAAGTTAGTTTAGTCTTCATGTAGCATACATTCTGTTTGAGAAGTAGTTGAAAAAACAATTTGTGTTGAAAGATTTTTATAAATGTGATGTTGGAACACCAGATTGTGGGTTTAATTAAGTTTTTATGAGAGTTAATCTAGATTTTTAGTATTGAATCACTTCAAAAGATAGTTAATACGTACCAATATACAACCAAACTTCTTGTCTGCATCTTATCAAGCTTAGTAGTCATATAGATTTAAGACGATTTAAAATAGCCCTAAATACTACTAAATATATTGAACAGCATACTATTGAACAGCACGAAGTCCTTTTATGTTTAGTAACATAATTTTAAGTAGTATTTTATAAAAAAAATACAGCTTAACACTTTGTTCCTCGGAAGGTGAAATATTAAAGTTTCCTTCATTCCATTTTTCCTATACATACATTTTAAGCATTCAAAACCCAGTGCTAGAACGGACCATTTTGCTAGACTGTACCAAAGATTCTTTGTCTTTAAATACAAGTTCAAAGCAACGGTTCATTTACAATGTTGAAAATTGTTTTTAAAGCTTCATTAAAATGCTTTTTTTATATATTTAGATGTATAAATATTTCGGGAATAATGCTTAAATATATATGTTATAGGCCGGTTGCATACACGAGCACCCAGGAACGTGAGTGTTTATGGGTGCCAGCGCGTCTTCCCCACTTTTATAAAAAATAACTAAAATGTGGGTATCTTCCTAGACGGAACTACTTTGAAACCCTTGTAGGCAGGCTTAGCTATAAAAGTGGTATAATGTTCGCTGATACGATTCTATATGAAAAATGTATTAAATTATAATGCATTAAAAAACTATTGAGTTTTTAAAACATGTCGGTATTAAACCACACGTGTGCCAATTAATTTTACCACCTTACCAACACATACGCAAAACATCTTATAAACTAAAGAACTAGGCTTTATCTTAGAATTTTACAGTAGCTATACCGACGCGGGTGACCGCTCAATCTAAACCTATTAACGGCATGTTAATAGGTTCACGTATACCTCCGAAACGGCTTGACCGATTCTCATGAAATTTTGTGAGCATATAGCCTACTATACGGACAATCTGACAACATTTATTTTAGAGACATTTTTATATCGCAATCCTAAATTTACCCTTCGGTCAGCTAGTAACATTATATATATATTTTTTTTTTATGTGAGAGGAGGCAAACGAGCAGGCGGGTCACTTCGAGTGATGTGCCAACCGCCGCCCATGGACAACTGCAACGCCAGGAGGCTTACAAGTGAGTTGCCGGCCTTTAAGGAAGAGGAATAATAAAAAAATAGACAAAACAACTAAACCGGATGACAATGTACAAAGCTTGTCATAATGATAACGAATGAATCACGATTATACAAAGGACTAATTTGCATATCAGCCATCTTGACCATAGACATACGAGACGTTATTTGAATCCGTTCGATTGAGTGTTGATTGAATGATGAATGAACATTTAGGGATTTGTCAATAACAATTGAATGAATGATTTGAATGTTTAAGAGGCTATTTCTATACAAAAATAGATTCACATTACAGCTTTTATAACAAATTTATCTGGTTTCAAGTTGCTTTTAATTAATTATCGATTATAGAAAGAAAGAAAACATGTTTATTTGGACACACACACACGGCACACACAACATCACAATAAATTATAAGTACAAAATTAAAATTAACTAAAAATAAACACATTGCATTGTTGCAAGTGCCGCGGGCGTGCGCCAAATGGGGTGCTGCTCAGCATTTGTGTGGAATATACTATTCCACACCACTGATTTTCAGTAGCCCCCAGTTGTCGCAAGCCGCTGCACAGCGCCAAGTTATACTATAGAAATTTTCTTTAATACAATTATTTAAGTTACTGAATCCTGTTTCGGTTGTGTGGTTTGAACTTTATGTTAATTAATAGATGAACAATATTTTTTTTTATAGAAGAGGGGGCAAACGAGCAGGAGGCCCACCAAAGAGGTGAAGTCATACCCATAGCCACTCACTCACGTGGCTGGGAGCTCGTGACTGTGTTTCCGGCCTTTTAGGGATTGGGTACGCTTTTTTCTTGAAGGAGCCTAAGTCGTAATGTTTCGGAAATACCGTGGTACCAGCTGGTTCCATAACGTGGTGGTGCGTGGTAAGAAATGTCTTATGAAACGCGCGGTGGAACGACAGACATCAAGGTGACACGGGTGGAATTTCGTATTCTGCCTAGATGTCCAAAGATGACATTCAGCTGCAGGTATTAATTCGAACACTCCAAAATATTCACAACAAACTTAAAATATCTCTATCCAAGTAGATATATATAATTGAATCGTCAATTTTTACAATAGCACCAGTTCAAAAGTCATCTAACGAGAAGAGTAAGAAACTCGATAGCTGCTCTTTTGAAAAAAACATTTAATATAAAATTATGTCACATGACTTATTCAAATAACAAACAGCATTAGATACTCAAGAATTAAACTGTCTCGTTGTATTGCTGACACATTAAAGTCAAAATGTCTTTAAATTGCATAGGACTATTTTGAATCGTCTGAAATCTAGACTCTACGCCTGTTCGTACGCGACCAATGTGAAGAAGCGGGAATGAAATTCGAAAACCCATCATTGAAAGGTACGTACATACGTAAATATCAAATATAAATAACCCTAAAAACAAAGGCAAGATAAAAACTTTTTCATTATAATAAATAACTATTGTATATTTATTTATCATTTGTGTACGTCAATCCTTATATTACGATATGAGAAAGTACTTTTAAAATTATTATTTATTTACACTTTATTACTTAATTGTGTGGATTTAATGGAGATATATCTGTCCTTATCACAGAATTCAAGGCGATTCAATCCTAATCCTTAAGGAATGCGGATAAATAAAGACTATACCATTTAATAGCAAAGACAACAGAGTGATGAATGAACGAATCTAAATCCACAGCTCAAAGAGCGTTATGACGTCGGCTGTCACCCCTCTAAAACAATACAGGGACCACCGGGCGTACCCAGATCCGCTTCACGTGTGCACTGTTTTTGTTCCACAGAACATAATCCGTCTAAACACTCCGCTGTCTATGCAATTTATGAATTGAAGTGCGTAAGTATTAAAATTGTTATTTTTGTCACTTGTAGGAATTAATGTAGATTTTTATAAAATCGATTGACAAAATATGTATAACAAAATTCATTTTTTTAAGTGGGAGACTCTGGAAGCAGAATTGGACCAGATCAAAACCTTTGAAAATCAAAAATATAATATATATTATATATTATATAATATATAATATATATATATACTTAGTCTGGCCATAAATACTGTTACTATTCAAAAAAAGAAAATATTACGTTTGAATTTGGAATCTGTCATTTTTATATGATTGCTTGATGTGTTTTCTTATTTTCGCGCCATTATATTGTTAAATATTTTGTTATATTAAAATGGAGTGGGGTGATAAAGAGAACCCAATCGCTGTGATTGCCTTACATAAAGTAGGTATGGAGAAAAGTGCAATTTTTAAAACCCTCCACCCGCTTGGTATTAGTCAAATGTTTGTTTACCGGGCTATTGATAGGTACAATGATACCTCCTCTGTTTGTGACAGAAAAAGATCTGGCCGTCCACGTACCGTTCGTGTGAAAAAGGTGATTAAAGCAGTTAGGGAAAGAATTCGAAGAAATCCTGTCCGTAAGCAAAAGATTTTATCTCGGGAGATGAAGATAGCTCCTAGAACCATGTCGCGTATATTAAAAGATGACTTAGGACTTGCAGCCTATAAGAGACGTACTGGTCACTTCTTAACTGATAATTTAAAGAAGAATAGGGTGGTAAAATCCAAACAACTACTTAAGCGGTACGCAAAGGGAGGTCACAAAAAAATTTTGTTTACGGATGAGAAAATTTTTACAATTGAGCAGTATTTTAATAAACAAAATGACCGTATTTATGCTGGAAGCTCTAAAGAAGCTTCGCAATTAGTAAACAGAGTACAACGTGGGCATTATCCCACTTCAGTGATGGTTTGGTGGGGTGTTAGCTATGAAGGGGTGACTGAGCCATATTTTTGTGAAAAAGGTATTAAAACGTCGGCACAAGTTTATCAAAATACCATTCTTGAGACGGTAGTTAAGCCTTTAACTAACACCATGTTCAATAACAAAGAATGGTGCTTTCAACAAGACTCGGCACCGGGTCATAGAGCTCGATCCACCCAATCTTGGTTGAAAACTAACGTTCCGGACTTTATCAGCACTGAAAACTGGCCGTCGTCAAGTCCTGACCTAAATCCATTGGATTATGATTTATGGTCAGTTTTAGAGAGTAAGGCTTGCTCTAAACGCCATGATAATTTGGAGTCCCTAAAACGATCCATTCGGTTGGCAGTGAAGAATTTTCCTCTAGAAAGAGTTCGTGCTGCTATTGATAACTGGCCTCAACGTTTAAAAGACTGTATTGCAGCCAATGGAGACCACTTCGAATAAACATTGTATATTTTTAATAGTTATATATTGATGTATTAAACTAACTCACTATGAAAGGAATAAATGTTACGTATAAAAAAAAATCGTGCTTTTCTTTATAACAATATTTATGGCAAGACTAAGTATATATATATAATATAATATAATTTACATAGTTAACTATTGTACACGAAAAGTTTGACTCTACATTTACTGCCAGTTCCCAAATCCAGGGCGTAGAGCGGACGAGAAGAACTGGCAAGAAACTCTCCGCCACTCCTTTAAATCGTAAAGCATGTTTCACAGTACGGTTGTAAAGATCTGTTACCATTACACCATGCACCACCGATTGCATCAATATCTATATTAAATAAAAACAATAAAAAAATAACCTTTACTATAGCGAAATGGGAGCACACATTTACGTTATAGTGAGAACAATACAAACACACAGTACCTCGCGACTAATCCAGGAAAAAAAATATTAGCAACACAACACATAGCATGTCCATTGGACTGACTTGGAGCTCAAGCATCAGACGAGATGGGTATGGAGTTGTCATATCTGCCATTTGCACCAAAGTGGGGCCTCATCAAGTAAGTACATAGATTTAAAGGACAAAAAAAACTTCAAATAAGTTTTTATATATACACATACACCTTTTTTTAATACATGATGGCCTTAAGCTTTTTTTTGTGCTCATGTGTAAACGAGACTGGCTTCCACGACACAGTGACTTATTATATTGTAAAATAAATTAATGTAACAAATTAAATGATTAAAGCCAGCGAACACTGGTGTACGTCAGTGACTGAATAGAATTATATTAAAAGTAATAAAAAGCTATCAAGGTTTTTGTCTATTTTTACATAATTTATTCGCACACAACAACCATAATACCAAATATTTAAATTGCACATTTTTATGAGAGTAAGTTAATCTAGATTTTAAGTATTGAATTAACTTAATAGTTAATACGAGTACATACCAAAATATACAACCAAACTTCTTGCCTGCTTCATATCAAGCTTAGGAGTCATTCAGATTAAAGACGATTAAAAATAGCCCTAAATACTATTTATAAGGAATAAAAACATTCGACTCTGAGAGTGAATAGCTTTTAAATTTTTTGTAACATAATTATAAGTAGTATTTTTTTAAAAAAAACACAGCTTGCCTACGTGTTCAAGGTTTTTGACTATTTTTACACAATTTATTCGCGCACAACAACCATAATACTGAATATTAAAATTGCACATTCCTTGTGTACGTCAGCTAAGTTATATTAAAAACAAAGGCAGTGTACAGAATTGTATTTCCTCCTTTCGTGACATAATCTGCGCAAAGGTAAATCCCATACAGATGTTTGTACCTTATTGTGTTCCCCAATCGGATAATCTATACAAAGCTTTCAATATCCTTAAATGAGTTATTTGTATAACGATAATTATTCTTCGTTAAACAACACGACCTATGCGAAATACTAAATATCTTTCTGGTCTTTACAATCTTTTTCAATCGGCTACACGCTTCGGAAGAGTAAGAAACTAAGGCTACTCAAGAATTAAACTGTCCCGCTATAAGTTTGTCTATGGGTAGATTAGACGAACTAAAGAGTTCCTATATTGTACATAAACTGCAAACACTTCGAAATTCATTGTCGATGACAGCAAAGAGTTTTTATATGAAACAATTTTAAAACAAGTCTAATATTGGTGACATTTTGATAAACTTAGCGTTCACAACTAGATTTGTAGGCGAGTAGACAGTACCGCATTAAATTTATATTGCTTCTGTTTCACTTTTAGTGCATACGTTTAATCATTACCAAAGACAATAGACACGCAAATAATATTTCTAAAATCATAATTCATGTGTTTTAATACATAAAATGATATTTAATTTATGCGTGGGAACGCATTTGGGTAATAAAAGATGGTCGTTGTTTTATTTGTCTATTGTCTTTCGCCGCAAAGGACGCACGTGTCTATGACAGGTTTTACTATTTTGCACCGTAGTAGACACCTGTAGAGTCATTGTCTATGCAAATCATTCAACAATTTGGGTTCGGTGAGAACGGCCTTTTTTTTTATTTGTGTGACTAACACAAATGTATCCTTTAACGCTTCTGACGATTATGTGTTAGTTAGTGTGAGTCATGTAATAACATTGCAAACTCGATGTAAATACACTGAAGGGACTGTGCATTATGACGTTATACAGAGTGGTCGTTAAATGGAGAGAACGAAAATTAATGTATGGAATACAAGCTAAACCAAATCCAAAGGAATTTCAACGCTTTAATGTGTTTGCCGTTAAATCGAATGACGTTACATGGAGTTTACACTGTATTTATTAATGTGATGATGGTTAAAAGGTTAATGAACTTGAAGCAATATAAATTGCTTAAATATTAATACATTAGAATTGTTTGAAATAAAGAGTTTATGGTATTTAAGTATTTAAATGTTCAATATAAAAGAATAATTAACAGGTAAGAATTATGACTTATTTTACATTCCCACGCACCTAAAAGACAAAACATTTCGCGCTATAATGCCAAACTGTTTTTACGTACACAGATAAATAATTGAATTTAAACTCTAAATTCAACGAAGCAAAGTCGATTTTGCCAATGGAGTCCTGTTTTATTGTCTGTGCATTTTTGTTTTCGGGTGACAGATTCAAATTGACGTAAAGCGCTTTGTTAGCGCGGGAACGGCGCATAGACAAAACCTTTTGTTTATTAGTTTTATATTGTGCTAAATTATAATTGGTTTACCATAGATGCAATACTTTTAAATCTAAATTTAGTCCTAAATTGTTTTTTTTACAAGCATTATTCCTTTTTAAAAAGATTTTTTTAAAGTTACTCTATAGTGTGACGTCATTGACTCGGTCGTGTTAATTGTAATAGATTTATACTAGTAGCTTCCGCGTGGTTTAAATATAAAAGGAATTTGAAAAATCGGTTCATGAAAGGCAGTGTTCTAGTCATAAGTAAACCTATGTCCTTCCCTATAGTTAAGTCTATCTACACACCAAATTTCATCAAAATCTGTTCATTAGTTTGAGCGTGAAAGCGTAACATACATGCACACTTTTGAATTTATAATAGCATGGATATTTCTCCTCGCTGATTGTAATTATTAAATCCAATTTAAGTTTAAATAAAGATTAATTTTCGTTTAGAGACAACAAA
Source organism: Leptophobia aripa (assembly GCA_951799465.1). Taxonomy (NCBI): domain Eukaryota; kingdom Metazoa; phylum Arthropoda; class Insecta; order Lepidoptera; family Pieridae; genus Leptophobia; species Leptophobia aripa. Next base: position 4,069,313 of record OX637283.1, read on the forward strand.
ATGGCCGACATTATAATATATTTAAATCAAACTAAATCTTAAAACTCGAAGTTCAGTTAATATTTAACTATAAATATATTTTCATATTTACGAACATGACAATTGACATTTGACTATTAAAATTTATAATATGTCTCTAGCAACGTTTTAAAACCAGTAAATTACACATTCAAAGGTGTAATAACATGTAGAATACATCACACGATTAACACCGGTTTCCTTTTAGTATTAGTGAGATTAAATATTACCCTTAGTATAACATCTGTTCTACAAAAAGAATTCGTAAATCGTAATGTCACGAAGTTAATGGTTCGAGCGTGTTTAACACAGGTCGTCAATTCGATTTTACTAATTAATTTTTTTATACATAATAAACACTTAAAAAGACATATTTACAGACCAAGTAAGTACAACTCTATCGAACTACTCTAGAGGCCTTACCAAGTCGAGTTTATTGCCTCTTCACGGCTTTGTCGCATACGAACAGGCATAGAGTTAGATTTAAGACGTTCTAAATGGTCCTATGTACTTAACTGATAAGATATTTTATATATGATTGTTTGGTTGTTTTTTTTTAATTATATACCTGTAATGCTGTGCATCCCTATAATTTATGCACATACATGCCTTGTGTGTTTTTTGTAACTTGTTCGGGTTATGTTTGTCTGTGTGTTGTTGGTGTGCCTTATTAAATAAATAAATATTTTGTTTTTTTTATTGAAATGGGGGCAAACGAGCAGAAGGCCCAACATAAAGGTGAAACCGCCACCCATAGACACTCACGTGGCTGGGAGCTGGTGAGTGCGTTACCGGCCTTTTAAGGAGTATAATATATGACTTATATATTAGTTATAATTACCGAAGAAACTGATATATTAGGTAAATAACGTCTTTTAAATTTTGTTTGTGATAATAACCTCTCATACATATTACTAGATATTTTTTTAGTTCGAGGCACAGGTGTAATTTTTAAGATCAATATTAGCCCTTACCGATAAGAGTTACACTTTTCAACCAATCACAAGAACCACTAGCAACACATTGGAATCTTTATAAGAGTGGTTACAATCCGGGTTACCAAAAAAAACAAGTCTAATATATTTTTTAAAAATTATAATCAAAAATTATGTTAAGACGTATCTAAACCATTGTTCTACGACAGTAGCTAACTTAAGGTAATATAATTTTTGCTAAATAAGTATGTGTGAATAGAGTCTTAGTATTTAGCGAAAATTTATTATATTTAATTTTGTAAACAAAAAAATGTAATAAAGTTTAATTTATAATACGACATTTATAATTACGAAAAGTTCTACGACAGCAAAAATTATTTTAATATAAATTTTGTTAAATCCGTTCGGTTTGTCTTAATAAATATGTGATTTGCCATTACATAAGCTAACCTTAAAGTCGGACCGCGAAAATAATTCCAATCGCTTTTCCTCTCACATTTTCAAATAAAACTCTGTCTAGTCTATTATGTTGTTTTATAAGTATTTACATTCACGGAGCGTAAAATGTTTTTATCTATTTACTCGTATATTCAAAGAGCGTAAACAAACGAATAAACAAAAAAAAATGTTCTTTATCTATTTATATTCAAAGAGCGTAAACAAACAAAAAAATAATGTTTTTTATGTATTTATATTTACAGAGCGTAAACAAAAAAAAATGTTTTTATCTATTTATATTTACAGAGCGTAAACAAAAAAAAATATTTTAAACTATTTATATTCAAATAGCGTATACAAACGAAAAAACAATAAAAAAATGTTTTTTATCTACTTATATTCACAGAGAGTAAACAAAAAAAAACCCCAAAAACAGCAAACTCCACTCAAATCCTTCAAACAAGCAAACATAAATAGATCGTAGATCATTCGAAATGAAAGCGCCTTTAAAAACGCTGCGTCGATCACGCACAAAAACGATCTATTAGGATTTTCCAGTTCGGACGTGCGCCCGCGCACTGACGTTTTTATTTTTATATTTGTTTTTATTGCACGGAATGCATTGGAATAGTCACGAAGTGATTATTACACGGGATTTGGCAGTTTGACGTTTTGGTACATTTTTATTTCTAAAAGCCAAATCAAATTACACCTTCCTGTATTATTTATTACCGACTTCCTGTTAAACAAATGCAATTCAAGATTACTATCATCCCTTGGACGTATGGGACGGGCTTTGGATCCCCTCAGATGAGCACAATACCTGGTACGGTCACAGAGCGACAGAATCAGTGATTTTATTCCCTTTGGAGTAGAGACTTTTGGACCCTGGGATACAAGTGCACAGACGCTTATTAAGGAACTGAGTAGGCCTTAGTCAGTACCGGTGAACCAAGAGCTGGTGCTTTTCTTGCTCTTATAAGCATCGCGATACGAGGAATTGTAAACAGATTGTATCTACTTTATGTAGGTTGATGTTTTTGCTGACTGGGCTCACCTTTCGTGGAGGCATTTTGAACACCCTTAAATAAAAAAAAATAAAACCTTTGAATCCTGGTAGTGGTCACAGGCATGTCGTATCTTGTTCGTATTGTATAATGTCTCAAGTTCCCATTTAATTGTCTTATGTGTAAACCTAGTTGTGTTATCTCATAAGTATATTGTTTTAAATGTATTTAGCACATAAGGTGTCTGGGGACAGATATAATAAAATAAAATAAATTGTCATTATGGTTACTCTGCCACAAGGAACCGAACTTTCAAAATTAATTTAAGCGTTTTAGTTTAATAAAGTTTTATACTTATCAGTTGTCAACATTGTATTGTTAATAAAATCAAAATAAGATTACAATACAAAGAATTTTATTTTATTTTATTTATCACAAAAAGCTTACACAACAAACATAGATCAAAAACAAAGCCAAAACAAGGTCAAAACATACAATCGAAAAAAAAAATACAACAAAAAAAAACACGAACAGAAAAAAAAATATATATATATATATATACATATGAACAAGTGCAGTATATTATGTAAAGAACGAGCATTTAAGTGTGTGTATATATATAAAAATAGAATTATATTTTTCATTCTAGAACGAAGAATAAAAAAAAGAGAAAAATTAAGAAAAAGAGAGTAGAATCGTTAACGAGTGGGCAAACGAGCAGGAGGCACACCATAAAGGTGAAGATACATGTGGCTGGCTCGTGAGTGCGTCGACGGCCTTTTAGGAAATCTTTTTATAGAATAGGACACAAACGTGCAGGCACTTAATGGTGACTTAATTTCGCCGTGTTACTGTTTTAAACTAAATAAAACTTCGCCTTAACAAATGTATGATACAGACTGCCTCAACTCCCAACAATGTTGCGATACGTGCTCAAAGCGAAAATATCGCTTTACAAATTTAATTATAAGCACGTACAGCATATTCACAAGTTGTGTATTAACTGGGTTTACAAGTAGGAACTAGGTTTGAAGGTTATTCAAACAAAATAATAGACAATACATCTATATATAACGAAAGAAGTGTCACCGTAGGGTTTCTGTAAGGCGTGCCGACATCACGATTACCACTCATTATAAAAACAACACTTCGCTGATATTTGCCAGGTTTCATTTTCACAATTAGACGTAGTGGAGTCACAATGCATCCATCTTTTATGATGCAGACAAGTCCGAACTTGTGTTTATTTCACAGACCACGTATCGAAATAATAAGGATGACATTTCACAGCGTATTAAACATGAAAGTGTTCAATTTATGTTTTTAAACTTTGCGACAATTAAATGATGCCCGAACTTAATTGTTCCAGTTATTTTAATACTAATTGTTGTATTTGCTCCAATATATATATAGGAAAAAAGTGCGAGAGCTATAACACTTATACGAGTTATACGCTTGACGAGATAAAGACGGCATCGAAGGTGGAGCTGAACAAGATAAAAAAAAATGATTTTTTGAAGTGCTTCGAAGATTGGAGAAACCGTTGGCACAAGTGTATAATATCTCATGGGGATTACTTTGAAGGGGACAAAATAGATATTCATGAATAAAGTAAATAATTTTTGAAAAAAACACAAAATTCGCGATACTTTTTGAACACCCTCGTAAATCGGGATTTGCTCGACCAATTTTCATGGAATTTGATTCGTTGGATTTCTATCCGCCCCGGATAGCATATATATAAATATATAAGCATAATACACATATTATGCTGGTAATATATAAACTCCATTTTCGAAAAATCTAGACCGCTATTAGCAGAGCAACTTACGCTAATGACTTTCGGGTTAGATTAACTTTTTTCTTAACCATAAACGTAAAATATCCTATTTCATAGTAATAACGACAGTGAAGGGATTGTGCATTTTATGGCGTTATAGTGCTCGTTAAATGAAGAGAAGAAAGATCATTGTATGGAATACAAGCTAAAACAATTAAAACCAATTGATTTTGACGCTTTAGATAGTTTGTCGTTAAATCGAATGACGTTACACGGACATTACACTGTGTTTTAAATAAATTTATTTATTATTAATTAAAAAAATTGCTTATTTTTTCTTGTTAAACTTAATGTATATTTGATTTTCCTTCCACTTCTTACACCAGTCATATTGTATTATAAGTATCCTTTCATTTTGTGGGTTGCCTGGAAGAGATCGCTCAAGCGATAAAGACGCCCGTCGCTCTCATATGTACTAAGTAAGATCTATTAACTTTCACTTCAACTGTATGTGTGCAACAAAGTGTGAAAAAAAAATTCAATATCTTATATAGTAGCAGAGTTATTTATTTAAAGTCAAAGCTGACCGTTTTGAATCCTATAATATCTTGATAAATCAAATTATCTAAAAAGTTGTGTATTCCACCGCCAATGGGGGAGCAAGGAGGAGCAGCTGCAGAAGAGATTCCATCTCAACATTCTTTCTGAAATTTTAAACGCTATGAACGACAAGACATCTTATTAACTTGCTACCACCTTAGCCCCATTTATGTATTAACTAAAGCTAAAAAAAAATATCGTACAATCACACTTTCCAAAACAGAAAAATTAACCAAGCCGAGTTTGTAGCCTGCTTCTTCTCAACTTGGTCGCGTACGAAAAGACGTAGAATCAATAAAGCCTTAATTAATAAAGATATTTTGAGTTTGACTCCAAAGGAGATCAAAGCATGTGCTTGTTTGGAATCCTCATGGGTCCTGTCCCAAGTAGACCTTGACGTACTGTGAAGACGAATAGAGGTCAGACTTGGAGACAGAAAGTCAATGATGGTTGATCGACAGAGCCTCTCTAATACTTCGCTAATTGTCTCAATAATAATAAATCCCAATGCCTTACAACAGGTATTACTCTGATATAAATTCACCAAGTAATTAAACATATTTAAGAATAAATATATTATATAAAAATAAATTATGTAACAAAATTAATTGATGATATGATTAATGATTATGATTTGAAAATAATATTTTAAAATAAGGGATAAATTTTGTGTTGTGGCGGTCATATTCTTTTATAACAAACTCAAAATATCTTTATTTAAGTAACTTCTATTTCAATTAATTTAATCGTCATTAATGTTACCTGGTCGGAAGGCAGTTATCTACCGAGAAGAATAAGAGAGTCGATGGCTGCTCTTTTAAAACATTTAATACATAATTATGTTACTTATATGTAAATAACATATTTTTTAATTATCATGTTATTTTTAATTCAAATAACTAAAGTTAGGCGACTCAAGAAAGAAATGAAATTTACAAAAAAAAATTAAAAATGTGTTTTATGGTCTGTGTGTGTGGGTGATTGATTTAGTGTTAAAACAGTACAAAGCGATAAAAAAAGCATGGAAAAAACACTGGAGTGAAGTGGCAAAACGTTTAATGATTTTGCAATGCTTACAGACAAATATATACATAAATACATAAATAAAAATAATTTTATGATTGTAAAATGAGAGTCCTCAGATACGTCTAGACAGAGAACCTGTTGGTCTAGTATTTCCATATGACTGTGACTTGAGAGTACGAATTACCATCTCTGAGTTAAACATAACACACACAAAACACGCACACATAAATAGCTGAGTGTTGATTTAAGTTTGCTCAAATTAAATTAATCAGATATGTTTGACGTGGTACCCTGTCACTGATACCACGAGAACCTACTAGAGGACCCAGCCTTAATAATGTGTGGGTTATTTCTATAAACTTTTTTTATTTATTTTATAAAGGCCATTCGGGACAATCACGTCCCGTGGGGGCGAGAGGGGACTGTATACGAGTGAGAGAATGTCAGCGTACCGAGAAATATGGTTGGCCATAATGGCGCGAGTTATATCAGCTGATGATGGCCACGAACATACCAAGACGTTACGAACAAAAGAAAGATTAGTTATGAAATGTTATGAAGTGAAAAGTTATGAAATGAAATTATTATAAAAATTGTCTTAATCTATTGACAAATACAGGGAGGCACTTTAAAGACAGGGCCGAATTATAGATTTTATGTTATTAATTTATATACCACTCCTGTGTGGAATGATTTTGGTATCATAGTTAAATTTTAATGTTATAAGATAATACGACTTTTTATGTAATTAGAAAATATTTTTAAAGAAAACTGAAAGATAGATGGTGTAATAGCGATTAAACAGGTGACCAGCCTTCCAGAGAAAAGTCGCAAAACGATTTTACGCCTAAACATTAAACCTCTGGGCCACGAAAAAGAATGAAACTATTAAAATGATATCAACAGAACGAAACCAAGAGAAAATAAAGCGTCCATATTTAAGTAAATTGAAATGTGAGTGGGTCCAATATTGACACGTCAAACAGCGTGCGAGACGGTAGCCATTTTGTTAAATAAATAAGATGGCCGCCAAAGACGTTGCCTTCCACGAAGGGTTTACACAAATTACATAACAATAAAATACCCGATTTACATATGAGATTGTATGCAAAATATTTTACTTGCAATAGGCAGACGCGGCGGGTTGGCAAGTTAAAACCGTTCTACTAAAATGTTAATTTTAATGTTCTAAAACAATCACAAGCTTTTTTGATATAAGATTTAAAGCACAATAATACAACTAAGTCGCCTCAAAGGCGCCTTAAAGCTTTGTCATTTATGATCGCGAGTCTCTTGACGACCCCACACAAATATAAAAGAAATTCGCTTATTAAGGAATTAAGTAGGCGCCTGGTAGTCAGTACCGGTGATCCAAGAGCTGGTGTTTTTCTCGCTCAGCGAGGAAATGCCGCCAGCATTGTGGGTACTCTGCCACGGGGACCAAACTTTTACAATTTGTTTTAGTTTTTTAATTTTATTTTAAGTTACATTAGTTTAGGTTAATATTAAGAATGTTTAGAAATATTAAGGTTGTCATTTTGTGTTTTTTTTTAAATCTACTATTATGTACGATAAGATATAATACAAACAAACAGGAAAACTATGAAAAAATAAAATTTTCCCAAAGAATTATAAAATGGTATATGGTAAAAAATGTCTCTAAACGAGATGTTGGCCGATTCTCAGTCCTACTCAATATGGCCACAAAATTTGATTGAGAATGTGAAGGTCAAGTGGTTTCGGAGGAGTACGGGAACGTTGTCACACGAGAATGTTATATAGTATATAGATATTGACTCATTCGCTGGTGCATGGTGGTTGCAGATCATTACAACCGTACTGTACATGCTTGGAGATTTAAAGACGGAGAGTTTCTTGCCAGTTCTTCTCGTTCTACACCCTTGATTTGGGAACTGGCAGTAAATGTATATATTTATTGATAGATTTTTATGACGATTCATAAGTGTTCCATAGTTACTTAAGTAAATAAAGATATTTATTTACCGATATTTACCTCCCAACTAATAAAAAATGGGGTTACATAGTGAATTGGCCAATCAAAATCCACCAATAATACGCACAATATTGTGAAAGTGACATCTAGTTAATAATATGATCACTTCCCGATCCTATCCGATCAGCCTCCTCACTATCATCTTATAAATCAATTCTTCGTAAGCATTTCTTGTCTACAATATAATTATTTATAATTCTAGATTTAAATTAGCATATTTTTCGGTTTTTCTGATTTTAATGTATGTTGTGTTTTGTTTCTGTATTATTATTATTATTTTTTGTATACTTCGCACCCTTTGCACCTGTCATATTATATTTTAAGTATTCCTTCATCGTGTGGGTTGTCTAGAAGAGATCGCTTATTAGCGGATAAGGCCGCCCGTTGCTTTTATATGTACTAACATCTGTTAACGTCATTTGCTTCTAGTGTTTAAGTGCAATAAAGTGTAAAATAAATAAATAAATGTTAAACATGTTAAATCACTCTTGTCAATGCATTGGATTCCAGTCATTATAACTAACAACCAGATATTTGACCTTGTTCGACTGACACACATATTCCGCTGACTAAGCCTTTGACGTTTGAATTAAAAACTTATAGTACAAGCATAATTCAGGGGCGGCATTGATTGCAGTAATATTCTGCGATCAATGCTAAGATTACATGCCCCTGATAATTTTCACCGGCTCAGGAGGCATCCATTGCTGGATGAGGTACGGTTTCCAACAAGCCTCCGCCGGCAAAGCCCAATTCCGCGTATGGTCACCCTAACGAATCGTCTCCGTAGCTCTGCACCAGAATGTGACATTTTTATGACAGGGTTAGGGAATGATAGTGGACGAATATGAGAGTTTGTTACATTTAAGTTAAAAATTGTATGTGTTTTTTTGGCTTCGGCCGTAAATAAATAAATAAATGATTAAGATCGTAATACTTTTTCAAATACATTGTTATATTTTTATGTTACAGGAGCATGCGGGTCACTGCCAGTGAAGTGCTAACCGCTCAACGACACCTGGAACGCCAGGAGGCTTACAAGTTGCCATCTTTTAAGGGTTAGCTCTCTTCTAAGGCCCCCAAGTCGTAACAGAATTACCTACGCTGGCAGTTGGTATCACAAAGTGATGGTGCGTGACAGAAACTGCCTTAAAAGCACAGTTGTGGAAACCAATAGCCGATTGATATTTAATTTATTGTCACTGTTTAAAACGTGTTCATATTAAATGTTTCGCAATATGCACAAAATAATTAAAAATAAAAATAGTGGTCCAGTCACCACGGTGACTTAAGTATACAAATAAGTATACTAGACTTAAATTACTCGGAGAGAAAAAAAATATCCCTTAAACAGAAGACAGCATGAAACCACACTGACGGAGCTTGATAGCTCCAGTTTTCTGTTTATCATCTCCGGTATATTTTGAAACTCACGAAGCGTCAGACAAACGTGCACAAGTGATCGTGTTACGATCCCATGTGGAAAATATATAAATAAATAGTATACAATAATTATCTCTGTCTGTCACTGTTGTGAAGCTGTCTCAAATTATTCGATTTGAACCGGTTCTATGCAATTTTATAACACTTGAGTTACAAGTTTGGGAGATATTGTTTTTTTAATTAATAATAAATAAATAACTTTAATAAATGGGTTGGTGGGGTGGATTGTCTGGAAGAGATCGCTTATAAGCGATAAGGCCGCCCGTTGCTCTTATATGTAACTAACATCTATTAACGTCATTTGCTTCTACTGTTTAAGTGCAATAAAGTGTAAAAAAATAAATAAATAAACATACCAAATTGTTTTAAGTTAGTGTGGATCTCTCAAAATCGTTATTTATATTAAGAAAAATGTCTCAAAGACCTTAAATAACTTCAACACGCAAATCAAAAAACTTGAATTTAACTTATTAAGTTGAATATTTTTAAAACATTGTTTAATTATAGTGTTAACCGCCCAACCGGCAACAGTTAAACTTAAACCTACGTATAATATCAAGTTTTAGAATGGCTACTGGGACATGGGCCAAACCTTTTAAACTTATTTAAAATTATTTATATATATATTTTTTTTTTGTTTTGTCTCTTAAGTTTTTCAAGTTCCCATTTAATTGTTTTATGTGTATACCTAGTTTTATTATCTCATAACTTTATTGTTTTTTTAAATATATTTAGCACATAAGATGTTTGGGGACAGATGTAATAAAATTAAATTAAATACAGTAGAATCCGGACATAACGACATTCAAGGGACCGGCGATACTGCGTCGTACAAACCGGGTGACGTAGAAAACGGACGGATTATATATGAATACTAGATGATCCCGACAAACGTCGTTTTGCCAAAACAAAAAATGTCTCTAAAAATAGATGTTGGCCGATTCTCAGACCTACTCAATGTGCTCAGAAAATTTCAGGAGAATCGGTCGAGCCGTTTCCGAGGAGTAAGGGAACGATAACTGTGACACGAGAATTTTATATATTAAATAATGCGAAACTTAAGTTAACATTATAGTCGCTAAAACAGGCCAGTCGTTATAAGCGACGTGTTAAGTATATTAATATCAAATTATGTCGTCAAAAATACATCAAAATACATCAAACTTTACCGGGTACTTTCATCTTCATAATTCACTTCACACACGAGTTGCGAACATTATACAAAACGAGCATCCAACAAATGAGGTCCGACAAACGAGGTTGTACTTCCGCGTCACAATGTCAAAGTTTGGCGTCGTCAGCGCCGCGTTGTGTAAGTAACTGGACTAAATATATATTGTATTTGCTATATAAGTTTTCTGTAATCTCTGAACTTGACATATAAGCATATTTACACGGAACACAAAGCGATACACATTTTTAACAAACTAACCTAATTGCAATCGGCCAGCGTTTCCCAAACCTTAAACATGTGTTTAATGCGCTTCGCGTGGGAATAGACAATTTATTTTAAAAAAAAGTATTTTTCTTAAGCACCCATTTCATTGAACAAAACTGTAATTACAATATTGCGATATTTCGTGTTTCGGTCAAACGGAGGACCTTCTGACCGTTGAATTTAATAATTTATTTATTTATTAATTTACACTTTGGAGATATTGTTTTTTAATTAAAAATAAATAAATTACTTTAATAAATGGGTTGGTGGGGTGGATTGTCTGGAAGAGATCGCTTATAAGCGATAAGGCCGCCCGTTGCTCTTATATGTAACTAACATAACGTCGTACAATATTGCGATATTTCGTTCAAACGGACGACCTTCTGAACATTGAACTAAATTATTTATTTATTTATTAATTTACACTTTGGAGGGTTACACGATTAGAGGTCAAGACAAATGGAGCAAGAGAGTGACACAATGGTATCCCCGAGAGGGTAAAAGGAAAAGAGGCAGACCACAGAAAAGGTGGTATGATGATATCAGAGAAGTGGCAGGAATATCGTGGAACAGAGTGGCTCTTGAAAGACCAGAATGGAAGAGGTTGGAGGAGGCCTTTGCCGATTGGCAAACAGATCTACAGATCATCAGGAAACAGAAAATACTAGAATGAAAAAATATTTTTATTACTCTAAATTAATTGTACTCTAGAATATTGTTATTAGGTTAAGTTGATCTGAATTAAAAGGGTATTATTATAATTTACACTTTATTGCACTTAAATACTAAAAGAAAATGACGTTAATAGTTTTTGTACATTTAAGAGCAACGGGCGGCCTTAACGCTCATAAGCGATCTCTTCCAGACAACTCACACGATAAAAGAATACTTAAAATACAATTAGACTGGTGCAAAGGGTGCGAATTATACAAAAAATATACAAAAACAAAACACAACATACATTAAATTAAGTAAAACTGAAAGGATATGCAGCGTAAGGGGCGGCCCTATCGCTAATAAGCGATCTCATACAGACAACAAATATATTTTGTCTCAATTGAAATTCCCATGTAAATCGCGTATGCGATTGTCGAAATATGAAAAAATCTTCATAATATCTTTGAACTTTAATAAATAGTTCAATTTTAGCCATACGTTGATTCAGTCTGTGTTATTTTAATACATAACTTCAATTATAGATAATAATTGCACACACAATCATCATTGGTCAATTGTTCATGAAATGTCACTGATAAGCGTTGCGACACAGATAATAAAACGTCACCGACGTTGTATAGTCTGTCGTAAGTTCTATTGTTTATTGGTTCTGCAATTTTTATCTACAAATCGTATATTTTTTATTACCTAACCCTCTCTTTATGGACTCTAAAACTAAAACTACTATCGGTCTAAAGAGTTTATTTTGTCTACATACCAATTACTCAAACTCAAAATATCTTTATTCAAGTGGGTCTTTATAAAGACACTTTTGAATCGTCAATTTTTACACTACTGAAACATACAATCTAGGCAAAGATTATTTTGGGTATTTTATTCAGTGGGTTGCCTGGAAGACATCGCTTATTAGCGGATAAGGCCACCCGTTGCTCTTATATGTATTAACATCATCAACTTCTACTGTTTAAGTGCAATAAAGTGTGAATAAATAAAAAGACAAAACAAAATAAAGACATTACATAACATAACTATATATATAAAAAAAAATATCGCAATTATCTTTAGGTCACATGGGTAACAACGGTACACTTATGAATCGTCAAAAAAGATATAAAAAAATTAACCCTAAGGGCGTAGAGCCGACGAGAAGAACTGTCAAGAGACAATTCAACACTTATCTTATTTATAATTTATTAATTAACAAATTTTATTAATTTTACCGCTGTAATGTGCCTTATGGACGTCAACCGATATTTTGCTACATACATACATTTAGGGTAAAAAAAAGACGTAAAATCCAAAAAATTAATTAATAAATCGAGCTGGTGGTTTCCTCGCTCAGCGTATAAGCATCGCGATACAGCGAGGAAATGCCGCCAGCATTGTGGGTACTCCGACACTATTATAACTTAACTAAAATAAGTAACTTAAAATAAAACAGTAACTTAAAATAAATATTAAGAATATTTTGTGTTAATATTTAAAAAGTTTGGTCCCTAAATTTGTGTGTTTACTTTTGTGTGTTTCATGTTTTATTTTAAGTTATAATAGTAAAAAGTATGACTTATTCGATAAAAGATCAATTAAATAAACACAAAATATTCTTAATATTAACTTTAACTTAATATTAATTTAGTTAAGTTATAATAGTTAGGTTAACATTAAAAATGTTCAGTATAATTTAAGTATTAACAATTATATATCAGTTGACAGTAGAAGAGTGATCTGTGTGGTCTACTAGCGTAAAGTACGTCCCTGGTATATGTACTAACATATATTAACATATAACTTAACTTGAACTGTATTTGCAACATAGTGTGAAGAGATTTTTACATAATTCGTTTGATTTAACCTTGACCTCTGACAACGATTGCTGACCACTCGACAATCGCAAATTTAATATTATTTATATAATTTTAATATTGAAAAGTAACATTTATATTATATCAGTATAAGCTTTATTATTTATTAACTAATAATGTATATATTTATTATATTCAATGTCACATTTAAATAATATCAACTGCCAAATAAAACACATAATTAAAACATAAATTATTCTTTATATTAACCTAAGTAATGTAACTTAAAATAAAACAAACCACAAAACTGTTGGTTGTCTGGAAGAGATCGCTTATTAGCGTTAATGCTGCCCTTTGCTCTTATATGTATTGACAGCTACTTCTACTGTTTAAGTGCAATGAAGTGTGAATAAATAAAACTAAAACAAATTTAATTTAATATAGAGTTGTAATTTTAGTATTATTTAAACATTAATAGGAATTAATATAATTGTGTTATAATTTAAATTAATATTCGTTTTGCGAACTAAAACTAATATCGATTGTGTGAATTAGATTTTTATTAAATAATCTGTTTGACATCAATTGACAATCCCTTTAAGAAAACACGATTCGATAAGATTTGCGAGAGATACGCGCCATTATGGGGCCCGCACGCAATAAAACTCGAGTGTCACTTTGACAGTTCATCAATTGGGCATAGACAATGCGGATTATTCAACGTCACGTACGTTGAACGGCGCATTGTTCTTTTACGGTTTAACGGTTATTGCTTGTTAAATTAATTTTATATGACATGGAAAATACATTTAATGTGTTGAAATATTTCAATATTTCCACGGAATATTGTTATAAATGTATGTGGTAGACATATTTTGTGGATAATTAATTCCATACTAATATTATATGTGTATGTGTATGCTTTCACGTTTAAACTACTGAACCGATTTCAATGAAATTTGGTATGGAGATAGACTTTAACGGACATTGACTTTTTATCTCGTAATAAAGTGTTGAAGAGGGGATAAAGTTTGTATAAAAAATTTACCAGATCTCTACGATTCATAAACCGATTATTCCAAATTCCTTTTGTATTTAAACCACGCGGACGAAGTCTAAAAGCTACTAATTTTATTAAATATTATTTATTATCATTTTTGCATATCGGGTCAACCTACCCTACGGTACGTAGGTACGGTAGGGTATAATAAAATGTAGGGTAAAAGATTTTCCTACATTTTAATTAATAATAATAGCTTTCAAAAATATATACCTAAGCGATCTCATCCAGACAACCCACAATATATACCTACGCTTTTATACCCAGTTAAACAAGTAAATATTATTCAGATCTTTTCCACATCGTATAAGCGAGCTTGTCTAACTGTCTAACTGTCTTCAAAGAAGGGTTCCAAAAGAAGGTCTGAGAAGATAGCCACTCAGCTGGCTTGCTATCATTATTAAGCGTGATCACTGCTTTACAGAAGAATTCACTTATAACGACTTCGCTTATAATGACTAACCGGTTTTAGCGACTATAATGTTAACTCAATGTTTGGTTTCGTATCGCATTATATTCATATATATCACCTGTGACATATATGAATGTGTGTGTGACAAAATATCACCTGTGTAATGGAATCTCGTACAATAATCAAGCTAAATTTATAAAATTCTTACTCAGCCAGCTTCAGGCCACTTGGGCATGTAAAACAGATGTTTATTTTAATAACACAAGCATTTAATAAAATACATTAAAGAGGCTTTACTATATCACCATAGACCTTTTATACTCCGTGCCACCGATGGGCTTTAAAAATCGTACAAAATACCAGACGCCCCAATAACATTCTATAGAGGTAAGCTATAATAGTAACACGCAATAATAAATCAGATTTATAAAAAAAGCACGAACGTGACGTGGAATGGAACGCCCGAATTACGCCCGGCGATTTGTCTACGGTCCGGGGTGACGTTTGTTTTGGCGGTAAATTTGGAGGCCATTGCGGAATGTCACACGTCAGTGTAAAATCGACTTACAATGAAAACTAATAAAAATATTATATAATTAATGAGAAGTCAACATCTCTATTCAGTAAGATATGTCCTCTAGGCCTGTTCGTACGCGACCGAGCTCGGTTGGGTTTAGTTTTTAGTATCGTACACATTTTGGGGCAAGGCTGTAATTCATTCCCAAAAATTTTTCATCATCACAACATTGAGATAATTTATAAAATAATTTCCTTCCTGACAGAGTTATCCAATTGTGTGGGATTTTGTTATAGAGGCGTACACATTGTCCTTTGAACTACTAACTTTATGGAGCCATGTAGTCGGAACAGCAAGCTTGTCCATATTTCTCGTATTGGCTATGATAGTCACTATCTTCGTTCTTTGAACATATTTGTGAACACACATCAAGCTTTCAAGAACATACTGTAAATAGATAGATGTTTGTCTATTCCTAATAGCGCGAAAAAAAAACATTATAAATTATGTTCTAGAACGAATCGTTCGTATATATTTATAATTGGGGCAGGTATGGGCGTGGCGTCTTTCGCACCGCCCCACCACAGATAATTGATCGGTTCACAGCCGCCGCCCGTCGGCCTACTTCCAAGTTCAAACGAGTTCGAATTTTAAATTATATAACCATTGACAACAGATGACATTTTGGTCATTGTCATAATTGCAAGATGTTACAGATAACATTTGATGATACATGCAATTAGTTGTTTCCCGCGTTTTTTTTTTCAGTATTATAATTCGTATAACATATTACGCAAGACGAACGAGTCATGAGTGTAATAAAATAACTTCGAGTAATGTATGTAGGCTCTTAAGGCGACATGAACTTAGGTGTAAGAAAGACAAGAAACAATCCGACGCACCTTTGAATTGCCAAAATTGTTGCAACCGTTAAGCTTCCCAAGCCTGGAGCCTAAATGGATTACGTGTAAGTATTGTTTGTTTTTTTTTTCACTTTTATTTCCAATAAATATGAAAATATCAACTACGAACAAAGCACAAGTTGCACATTAGAAACACATGCAGGCAAACGATAAAGTGCAAACTGGCACCCATAGACAGAACACCAGACTTTCAGTTAAGTCGTCGGCCCTTGAGAAGGGCTTTGTAACACAAAAGTTAATATATTCAAAAATTGACTCTACATATAGGGCCGGTTACACACCAACTCAGTTCCCAAATTAAGGGCGTAGATGTTGCGAAGAACTGCGAACAAAACAGTTTTATACAGTAGGTAAGCCTAACCTAACCTACTGATATATATATATATATATATATATATATATATATATATATATATATATATTATACACGGCATAGTGAAATAGGAGCACACATTCACGTTATAGTGAGATTAGTCTAGAACAAAATAGCTCCCCAGTTATCGCAAGAATGTAAGCTACACACATACAGACCCAGGAGGCATGGATGCCTGGTTGAGTTTCAAACCGAGCATTCGCCAGCAAAGCTCCATTTTTCTTACTAAATCGTTTTCCCCAGAATGTGAGATATGACAGGGTTAGAATAAGGATTTTAAAAGTTTATAACTTTGTGTATCTTTACACAAACATAAAATTAGCTAGAACAAAATTGATAAATACATAGTTGGGATATTTTCTCATCTCCCACTACCACCTACGGCTCACAACAATTATAACTGTGTGAGAATCACATCATTATCGGCACCCGCGGTGATATTGTTAGGGGTTGAATTGAGCTTTCGCTGGAAAGCTCCAATACTCATCAAATGTCTCATTATTAATTTAACTTCAAATTACAGTGTTATAATTACAGAAGTTAATCGTCTAATGAGTGAGGTTTTAAATTTTCACAGGATTCGGCCTACATGGTTTTACAAGTCTAAATGTGTTTTAAGTATTCTTCTATTGTGTGCGTTGTCTGGAGGAGATCGCTTACTAGCGATAAGGCCGCCCGTTGCTCTTATATATACAAGCATCTATTTACGTCATTTGTTTCTACTGTTTAAGTGAAAATAAATAGTTAAAATTACAGCTGCTCCCTCAACGGTAGAATGATGGTACTCCCGCAAATTAAAAGGGATTGCCTTGGCAAAAACAAGTCCTTGGACCAAACTTAAATTTAAAAAGAGCTGTCGAGTTTCTTGCTGTCTCTTCTCGGTTGATGTCGAACCGGTTATGTTAATACCGATTGAAAAGTGTCTATATACATACTTAATAGTCGAGTTAAATTTTATATATATATATATATATATAATAAAATATTTGTAATCCATACAAATGTTTTAAATGTAACGGTATGTCACGCTCAAACTACTGAACTGACTTTGATGAAAATTCTGGAGATGTGGGATGAATGTTTGTAGAATAAAATTTCACCAAAACTCTGCCATTTGTATTTTAACCACGCGGACGAAGTCGCGGTACAAAGCTACTAGTTCACACTTAAAGTATATCACAGCATTATCGTTTGGCCATTTCAAACCGATCCGCAAATGGTTTAACTGACGAACGCACGCGCACCATGTGCTGCCTGAGCTTTGTGATAAATTTTAAAGAAACACACCAAACTTTTAATGAAGCATTGGTATCTACTTTCATTTGATGATAACAACCATCCGTTATACACATATTAAATCGTATTTATCACGTAAATCGATTAATCTCTTTTACGAAGTTGAAAGAACTTTAAAGTCATATGGGAGCTGTGATTTCTTTTTAATGTTTATATTTAGTCGCACCAAGGCTACATTTAACGATACAAATTAAATTTACATAATACTTAGAGACAACTTAAAGCTAGAGAAAAGCACATCATTCGGAAAGCCAGAATAAATCGTTATGTATGATGTAACTTCTCATTCTAACTCTCTTCTCTTCTCGTAGCGTAAAAACCCAAGTTAGAATGTTGATTACTTGAAATAATTTTTTTGTGTTAAACTTTATGTTATAAAATCAGCGCTGTGGTCATTAGACTAGTCTGAACAGTTAAGGAGAAGAATGGAGAAACATCATATCTGCAGTCTGCCCCGATGTGGGGCTTAGGACACTAAGTATTTACATTTACAGTTAAAAAAAAACGATTTTAAAGTCGCGGTAGCCATACTGCAATACATAGTTCTAACTATACACATGCCTAGTTCTATGGGCAATAAAATGTAGGTACCCACCTAACGTTAGCACTTCGCAGAGTACTTAAAGGTTATAGTTTGAACTTCGAACGCCACGTCAAAACAGTATCGAATTGCGATTGTAAATTTTTTTAAAACAAACGCTTTGTTCGCTCGCCCTTCGACATTCCATTTTTGAAATATTGTTTTTGTTCTTTGTTTAATTTGTGACCGTTAATAATCGTTCGACATTCGAACTTTATTACAGTAAAGGAAAGGCTGATTTATCATACCTACATTTTTATTGTATTACCATTTTTAATTTAAATGTAGGTAGTTGGTATACGGATATTATTTTGAAGGTTCTGACTCGCATTTTTTTTAGTTAAGTAGACACAAAACAATCTATTTTTTTATAGAAGAGACTAGACTATTTCATATAGTTATATGTGAATACGTATACAGTGTAAACTCTATATAACGAGACTGAAGGGACTGTGCATTGTAGGCGTCGTAGAGGGTGGTCGTTAAAGAGAAGAAAAATCATTGTATGGAATTCCTACAACCAAAGCCAATTGACTCCGACGCTTTAGAGAGTTTGTCGTTAAGTGACGTTACAAGTTTGCACTGTATCAACAGCGTTCACTTGTGTAATTCAATTTTCCTCCAGTCTACGAGAGTTCCAAAAAAAAAACCACTCTGGAACATGAACATACCCAACTATCATGTTTTTACCGAAAACCAAAGGTCCTTATTTTTTATTTGTTCCAATACATAATACTTAAATGCTCCTTAAATAATAAAATACATTAAGCAGACGTCACAGAAACACATACCAATTACATTAGAAACAAAAAAATAAAAAATAAACACAGAAAAGAATAAATAGACACAAAAAACATGCTTAAACTTAGTCTCAGCTTTTTTTGAAGCTTTTCTATAATTTAAATAGTCCCATACAGAACAATCAAATATATCAAACCACCCAACGTACCACAGACAAAAAACTAGAACCGTACCTCATTGAAATTAAACCATCCCAAAACCACTCGTAATCCTGTCAAACAAGTTCAAAAACGGAATGTCCTTTTCGTTATTGGCCCCGGGGGTGATCTCGCCCCCCGATTGGTCGACGGTGGGGTGGCGGCCTCCGCTCTCGACCAATCACGGCACGCGAAATTACGTGCCCTATCTACACGGGGAAGCTGTTTGCGTTGCATTTTAGTTGTTTGTCGAATTAATTGATTCCATTTTTTTAAATGTTCAATCACAAAACTCCTCGCTAAAATGTTGCTTATAATGTGCTTATTCTTAGCCTTAAGCCTTAAGCCTTAAGCCTCCTGGCGTTGCAGGTGTCCATGGGTGGCTGTTGGCACATCACACGAAGTGACACTTGCTCGTTTGCCTTCTCTTACATAAAAAAAATTGTAACATACACTATATATATATAAACACGATTCATTTATATAAACGCGATTTATGTATTGTAAAATTAAAGTGGATAATCGATTTTTTTAATAGTGTTAAAGAAACTACTTAGTTTTTGTCCTCATTTTCTCTTTTGTTTCATTTTTAATGTAATTTAAGTATGTAAGCACGTGCTTGGTAACTCTGTAATCTATAGTGGACAATTTGATATTGTATGAGTTTTAAAACAAAAATATTTTGTTCTATAAGTCAGTCAGTGACAGACTTTTATTGTGTGAGGTTTATTTAACAAAACAAATATTCAAGTTATTGTGATAGTGACGAGGTAATATTAGGTTTCCATACAGTATTTAAAAACATCTTACACTTTTAAACCTCCAACCGATCTAAACGTATGAATTTTCAAATGAAAAAACTTTTCCACTAAGAAAACTATGTTGTACAATTTTCTTTATTTATGGCTACAAAGTGTGCTCTTACGGCATAGCTACTCAAAAGTTTTCCAAATTGCAATTACTCAACCGCCGTGTGAAGAGTTAGGAAGAGATGCGTAAGGCAAAAACTTCACTGTAAAAAAATATTCTATATGACCACAGCTGAGCAAAGCCTAATTCTCTTCTTTTAAGAGTGCATCTTCAACTAGTGAAGGTAACAAAAAACCTTATTAACACTGCGATTTTTTTTAATATAGGTAGCTTAGTAGTAGCTAGTAGCTTTTGCCCGCGACATTGTCCGCGCGGTTTAAATACAAAAGGAATTCAGAAAATCGCTTTATAAATGGCAGAGTCCTGGTGAAATTTTTATACAATTGGTTAAACCCATGTCTTATGTTCTTCCCTAAAGTTTGGCTATCTCCATACCGAATTTCATCAATAACGAGTTCATTATTTTCAGTGTAAAAGCGTAACAGAGTTATTTTCGCATTTATAATAAGCGATAATCTTATTTTTTAGTAAAGAACGCCTCGGAAATAGAAATCTCACAGAACACGACAAATAGGTCTCATTTTGGAACCGCTGCGCTTAAAATTCATTTAAAAATTACAACTAAAATAACATTACTGGAATTTTCAAATGTGTAATTAGCAAAGCATTTGATCGAATGAATGAACAGCTTGATAAAAAGTATTTAGAAACACATATATACTTAAGTAAATAATATTTAAAATGGCGTCGAATATTATTTTTTTTACAATAAAACATATATTATAACATCTTAAAGACTTGCCTTATAAGAATCCGGTTTGAACGCACAAAACATCACCAAACATCATCACAACACAAATCATTGGACGTCTCAAATCGGTTTTTTTTAATTGTCAAAACTGTCAATGTAAAAGAATTAAAACCAAAAAGGTCCTATTAGAACAATTACGTATCACTGGCCACCAACTTTTTTTGAATTGTCAGAACTATCTATATAAACTAAACCGAAAAGGTTAAGAACAATTACGTATCACTGGCCACAAAGACAATCAACAAGATCGGACCATAGAGTATTAATTGATTTTTAACGTGCGTTGTCATTTAGCGCTCGCGCGGCACTGGTGCGTCCCGCCCACGTTCCAGAGGGATTATGGGGGAAGGGGGCAAACACGGGGCAAAGCGATAACGTCGCTAATTCATGTTTAATATAACATTGATTTAACGTTTACAAAACACTTTTCTTAAAAGACACAGAGTCACGCGTAGAAAATAGACCTATGTACCTTAGTGAATAAAATATGAAAAAACTAAAGCTTTATTAGGACGCTTTAATTATGAGATATTTTGTGTATAATTCAAGGTTAGCTATCATAATGTATCGTAAACATGGCTGTGAATAGACCAAACATTTTGATCAAAATGGCTTAATCTTTACGTTTTATAATCTATATATGTATAACCCGATTATATGTGTTATTCAAGTATTATAGCAACACATACGTTCTCAGTATATATTAGTTTGCATTTAATTGGTACCTAAACGAAAATTTGTATAAATATAAACAAACGAAATATTGTAACAACATTTTTTTAATAAGTTCTAGTAGGCTTAATACAATGGGACGAAGGAATTTCAAATTTTACATACACACACATTAGAATATAAAATTTAAAAAAAAACAAGAATATAAGAAACAAACACAGAAACAGTTAAAATGTTTAACCTTTGAAACCTACGTAAACCTTATATGACAGAAAATATTTAGATTATTGCAAATTATATCTATAATATAATTAATAAGAGAATTATAAGAACCTGTACACAGGAGAATTTAAAGTAGAATCGAGTAGTAGGCAGATAAAAATTTACTATTAGGTATATGTATATTTAGTATGTATTTATTCCTGGTGTCTTTCCCTACAAAATAATTTGCAAGGACTTTGATAATATGAATTAACTAACGACCTTTGTTTATATTGAAATTATAATATCTATGTTCAACCTACTAAAAAAATAATTCTGTTTGTCCTTCTGCAATTTTGGTAATGTTCTCAGCCGTCTGGACCGCGTCCTTTATATGAGACATTCCCTTTTTATTATGCCGTGTTAGCCAACAACTAGGCTAAAATTGTAATTAACTCTTCTTTATACAAAAACACATCGATTTTGAACTATATGGGTAAAAAACAATTAAATGTTTATAAAAAAATATAATTTACGGTATTAATTATATGCTAATATTTATTTTCTTATAGGTAGAGTATTTATAAAATCATTCTAATGAAGATTAATTCCATTTTACATTCTTATAAGGTTCTATAGTCGAGTTCGACACACATAAAACCTCTTACGACAAAAATCGTACTGGCCGTGAATGCGCTTGGAACCGGTTTAAATAAAGAACGTCATTTACATTTGACGTTTCGCTTTTCCCGCCTCCACGGCACTATGTGCCGATTGGACACGCTCCGGCCAATAGGTCCGAGTCGTAATTTTAATTTAACATTGAATAGGCCAGGCGCTTGTAAAATTAATACAATGTTGTCTACTAATAAATATACCTCGTTCTATTTTAATATTTCCTATTTGAAATTTAGCGTTAAATTATTCGTAACGGTAAATGTGTCAAATTAAGTAATGGTTTGACAGCTCTTATCGGATGTATGAGTGAAGTTTTGGTCTTAAATGAAGTATTTAAAAGTAAATATGGTTTGGGCATCTGATTACCCAGTTAAATCGAGTCAAGGTTGGTTATATTTTTATTATAAAATTTTTCTTATCAGTTGATTTTTTATGTAACTTTGTCATAAGAGCTCCACTCCTGTGATGAACAGTTCAAGAAAGCATTAGCAAGCTTAACATACAGTTATTGCTGTAATAAAGTTAATAAAATTGTCAGTATCATTATTTTTTGATCGAAACGTTTAAGCTTTTCTTCACTAACACTTTCTTTCTAACATGTATCAGGCACAGATATCTTGTCTATGAATAAAAAAATCGGATAACCCGATGCCAGGGTGAACCTTTTCTGTTATAAAGTATAACTATGTACTTAATAGGATAATATAATATGTGAATTAAAAGTGTCTATGACTGTTGTCATGTGTTTATTGAAATGTAACTGTAAAAATAAGTGTTGAATGCTTTATCCTGATAATGGTTGGAGCGAGCGAGATTATAAATTAATATTATTTTTATTATTATACAAAGAAGAAGGCGCTTCAATGTTTTGAGAGTGACAAAAATGAAAATGGCGGGTTGACGTTTCTTCACTCTGACACAACTTCGGGCTCCCTTGGCGTGCAGCGTTGGAACGGAGGAGAACCACGGTCATCAGAGGATTTAGATCCGTTCGCATCGCGCCCAAGCAAGACGTGTTCGGTGGAGTGTCAATGTGTCCCAATTAATTATAAAGTACTGATCACAATTCTGTTCATATTTTGTGAAAATAATAATCGTACATTGTTAATTATCATAATATGGTTTTATTTCTACTCACCCGCCATGGCAAGCCATGATGAATACAGAATTAACTGATCACGACCACATGCCGTTAAAGATATTACTAAATATAATAAACTTTTTATTATAATAAACACGTAATAATATTAAAGTATTTTTTTCTAACAGACAGATGCTCCAATGTGTCTTTCATAATATTTCCCTACCTAAACAAAATATTTTAAGACAATTTTATAGAATCAAAATTTTTAAAAACCTAACCCTTATTCTAAATGAGAATGCATTTAACCTCTTTTGTCATCAGAATTTTCTTTATGCCTCGTTTATTTGCCACGTGTCGTTATAATGAGCGGTGCGGCATAGACAAAGTTCTATTGGCTTTGTTTTTCTTTTTTGGCGCGAACTCTCTGCCCTCTGGCGTTTGCTAATTGACTCAATCGTTAGTTCCAAAACTTATGTCACGTAAAATCTGTTCCGGTCGAAGTGTCATTATTTCAATGATTTGAATTCATAAAGTTCTTTAAACTGTAAGTCATCAATTCTAACAGTTATAGTTACATATATAGATTTAGGCACTAAAATATTATTTTCCAAACTTAAAGGCTTAGAGAAATATAGACTCCAGTTTTTTATTATTAATTACAACCACAAAAATATTTTACAATTAGTAATTACCTGATGAAAGCCATCAGCAATATCAATATTAAATGACTCATTTTATGTTACTAGAAGATTTTATGGTTATTAAGTGAGGCAAAACGAAATATATTTTTAAAATTTTATACGTTTTCGTGTACAAACTGAATATCATCATTAAGTTTATATTTAAAAAAAGCTCGATAAGGTTTGTTAATATTGTTTAAAGCACTACCTAGTGCAGTTTCAAATACTTAAAAAATCGTACAACGCCATCTTTGTTTGACTCTTAACAGTTAGAGCATCAACTGTGTGCTTTGTGCATATGAATGCTAAACGATGTCTCTATTTATTATGAAAATAACAAATCTATTGTGATTTGTAATGTTAATTAAATCAAATGAAAAATATTTTTAGTAACTAAGATACCATAGTACCAGTACTTAGTTATCATATAGGTAACTATGGTAAACTTAGTTATCATATAGGATACTATAACACTTATGTATCGTCAACAAAATAAGTTAGAAAAAATTTCAAATCTTCATTTACTGCCAGTTCTCAAATCGAGGGTGGAGAGGAGACAAAGAGAACTGGCAAGAAACTCTCCGCCACTCTTGGACATCGCCATTGTGTGCAACCATTACACCATGCACCAGTAAGTGTGTCAGTATCTATATTTATATATATAATTCTTAATGTAATCTTCGAACTATATTGTTTCCTTCAGAATATAATTAATCTGACTTCATTAATTTTTATACATATTTCATTATTACATTAATTGTATTGTATGTGAGATAAATCCATGACATTAGAACAATTGTATAACAAAAGAAAATTATAAATGGCCAATGACAAAAGGAACAAAAAAAAAGAAATAAAAATAGTTTCCACGTAAAAAGGTTTTAGTCCTGCGACTGAACAATATAATATATAGATAATAAAAGAAAAAAGTCTTTTAAACCTTAGAATGCCTTTCTCATATGAGCCGCTTAAAGATGTTTTATGTACAATTCAGTATGAGCAGTTCCTTTTTTTTCATATAATACAACATCCTATGTAAATATAATTTAATTATAAAAAGGTTTTTTTTAAGAGAACATAATCCTTGAATTGCATTAGTTGTGTCCAAACAGACTATGGAGTGCTGTGGTTAAATAACAAAAATAATCCCTTAAATAAAGACACTTTATTTCTTAGTTATTAACACACATATGCATAACAAATAGTTAAACCGGAAATCCAATTCCATATTCGTAGACTTTCTCTTACTATTTATTAACAAATCAAACTGTGTACTTGATTTAAATTATGTGTGGAATATTAATTAAAATATAATCCTGTCAGTAATAGTACAACTCGTTAAAACATACATTTAACTATGAGTTCTGTTGCAATTTACAAAGTTATTCATAAAATTTAAAGTCTAAAACGCCAATTTCTTCATAAGTAAATACATATGTTGGTCTACTTCAAAACCGTGTAAATTGTTTGCATCACCTTGTAATCTCATTAGGAGACCACCAAATGAGACATATGCCGATAATCTGGTTGCTGGCTCCATGCCCGCTTCATCACCATCTATCCTGGAAAGTTATGTCAATTTTATGAAAAACAATTCAACAATGACGGCATTATTACTACTAAATGAATATTTTTGTGTTAGTCTATACACCAATGAAAGATGTAAGCTATGCTACATCTTGCAACTTCCAACTCAAGCTGAACATTATTAAAATGTAAGAGTTCTGAAATAATGTCAGGTGAAATAACAGGGTTCAGCTTTTATGTCATAGTGTAATAAGTTACTCATGACCTTTAGAACAATAAATATGATTACCATTAAGTAGTTATAATTTTGGTATCAACATTTTGGCTTATATATATATATATATATATATATATATATATATTAACACACACAATATATTGTTCTTAAAAATAATCAAATGGCTCTGGTTAAAATAAGACTAAAGTTAGGACAGTAAACACGGCATCTAACCTATAAACTTTTCCATACATAACGTATTCAAAACTGTCTGCTCGGTTTCCTTCAGTCTCGAGAGGATTCCATTCCCCACCATCTGGATAACCATTCTCTCTTAAAGTGGTAGCAAGTACCAATCTAAACTTATCACCAAGTTCCATTGGATAAATCCACGAATTTATGTCCAAAATTAAATCCATTTTAAACGACTCCGATTCACAGTGAAGCCGGCTTACTCGATCAAATTTCTTCCCTTCAGGGTCCATATCCTTAACGTTAAATATATCTTCAAATAAAACACCTGCCATTGTGGTTTACGTTATCTCATTAACAAGAAGAAATAAAAAATAGTTACTCGCAAGTTTCCAAAAATCTAAACAAATTCACAAAATACAAAACTATTTTCAAATAGTCAACAGTCAAAACTCCAACCACTTGTGACGTTTTTTACCATTTTGACAGACCACATGAAAGTATATATAAATATTATTTTTATAATTTCTTTTAGGTGTAATAAATTAAAGGAAAATATTATTTTTATATTTAGATATTAGCCGTATATATAATAATAACATATAAATATATTAATAATATTTGGCAACTCAAATATTAAATCAACACAAAACGATGTGTTACAATCATAATAAAATAGTCAGTTAAGAATTGTAAGGATAATTACTTTAACAATGGTAAATAATAGTCAATTTTATTGTCAAAAAATAGCCAACAATTTTTTTAAAACAATTTTTTAATTTTCTGTACTTTGAACATTATCTGTAAAACAAGCATTGTTTGTACAACGTTGTCATTTGTTAACTAATGTCAGAAGTTCGACGCTTTAAAAGAAGCTAACCTCGCGTGTTTTGCACGTGTTGGTTAATAACATTTAACTTAATTAAAGTTTATGTAGTGTATTTAAAAAATCAATGATACTGTAAAGTGAATTAATCGAGACATTTAGAAACAACGACAACACGAAAATGACAGACGTTGCAGTACCGGGTAAAGAGGTGTTTTCGGAAAAGAAAAAGAAGAAAAACAAGGAAACCGTTTCTTTGGGCACGTTTCAGCAGATCGGCGATTTCAAAATCGAGCCATCTGAAAGTGTTGGCAAGCTTGACACAGCTTATTGGCCTTTGTTATTGAAAAACTTTGACCGTCTCAACGTGCGTACTAACCACTACACACCTTTACCGTTTGGACATTCACCACTCAAACGACCTATTTCTGAATACGTCAAGTCTGGCTTCATCAATGTCGATAAACCTAGCAATCCCAGCTCTCACGAAGTTGTATCGTGGATCAAGAGAATTTTGAAAGTGGAGAAAACGGGTCACTCGGGCACACTTGATCCGAAGGTCACCGGTTGCTTAATCGTATGTATTGACAAAGCCACACGTCTCGTCAAATCTCAACAGAATGCTGGTAAGGAGTATGTCGCAGTGTTTAACCTCCATTCTGCTGTGGAAAGTATCAAAAAAGTCACACAAGGATTGGAGAAGCTAAGGGGTGCTCTCTTCCAGAGACCACCGCTTATATCAGCTGTGAAACGTCAACTCCGTGTGCGTACTGTATATGACAGTAAATTAATAGACTACGATGAAGAGAAAAACATAGGAGTTTTCTGGGTTAGTTGTGAGGCAGGTTCCTACATCCGTACAATGTGTGTACATTTGGGTCTTATGCTTGGTGTCGGTGGACAGATGATTGAGCTCCGACGTGTAAGATCTGGAATACAAGGTGAAAAGGAAGGCATGGTCACTATGCATGATATATTGGATGCTCAGTGGGCATATGAAAACCATAAGGATGAAACTTACCTTCGACGGGTTATCAATCCATTGGAAGGACTATTAATTGCTCACAAGAGGATTTTCATTAAAGACAGTGCTGTTAACGCAGTATGCTATGGTGCAAAGGTGTTATTGCCAGGTATCTTACGATACGAAGATGGTATAGAAATTGACCAAGAGATTGTCATTGTAACTACAAAAGGTGAAGCGGTAGCCCTTGCTATTGCTTTGATGACAACATCAACGATGGCATCATGTGATCATGGTGTTGCAGCCAAACTTAAAAGAGTTATAATGGAAAGAGACACATACCCAAGAAAATGGGGCTTAGGGCCCAAAGCATCGCAGAAGAAACTGCTCATTCAGCAAGGAAAACTAGATAAACATGGAAAACCTAATGAAAACACACCAAAAGAGTTTCTTAATAGCTATGTAAGTTATGACAAGAAGGAGAATGGTAGTGCCGAAGTAGACGATGATAGTAGTAGAAAACGTACAGCCAGCACTGCTGAAATTGCAAATCCAGATGACTCTATGGAAGCTAAGGCTGAAAAGAAAAAGAAAAAAAAGAAGAAGGATTTAGAGAGTGCTGCTGATGCAGACACAACAGTAGACGCAGATACAACAGTAGAACAGGCGGAGGGAGATGCAGGTGAAGAATCAAGTAAAAAACAGAAGAAGAAAAAGAAGAAGAAGGACAAAGAACAAGAGAGGGAGGACGAGTAATTAAGCTGTAAGAACTATAGAAGTTATATGGTTATTAAAGTGACAGATCACATTTAATGCTTAAGCATAAACAGTATAAATCAGATGAACAAGTCTTGTTTATTACATTATTTTGAAACATATTAATCAAAATTTCCATAAATGTGTTTTATGCAGCTATTCGCTGTCAGCCAGTTGTGATCTTAAGTTGGGCTAAGTTTTATTTTTACTTAATGAAAAAAACCTCATGGATTTATTGTTAAGAATAAGACCTATTTTCATAGTTTTAAGGAATAATTGATACATTAAAAAGTTTCATAAAAAATGTGTTTTTTTTTTCAATCCCAAATTCAATACAGTAGAATTCACTTATAACGACTAACCGGTTTTATTTATTGATTTTACGGAAACAAAAATACAATAACAGAAAAAGATATTTGACAAAATGCAGAGGCATCCTAAAACATCTTTCACAGATAAAATATGTTATATACAGTCACAAGTACATAAACAAGAAACAGCCTCGGGAAGAAAAGCAAAAATAAAAAAATCTATAAATTAAAAGTTACAGATCTTATTACAAAAGGAGAAGTGAAATATAAGATATATTGTAAATACTAGCTTTCCGCCCGCGGCTTCGCCCACGTGTAATTTGGTTAAGTATATAGAGTTCTTTAATGATGTCGACAGGGACAATGGAGCATCTTAATACCGCGATGGATATATTTGGCCTAAGTAGAAGTTCTTTAAAAAAAAACTAAGACTCAACCTCGCACACTCACTCACACAGCAACACTATTGCACACACTGATACACACACACACACTAAAATGTTCGTACTTCACATAGTTCCACTTGTTCATGAGTATATATATTTTTATTTTTTTTTTCTGTTCGTTTTTTTTTTGTTATTCTTTTTTCTGATCTGAGATTCTATTTCCGGTTCTATATTTTAACCTTAATTTGGCTTTATTTTTAATCTATTTTTATTGTGTAAACTGTTTTTGTAAGCTGTATAGGTTTATTAGAAATAAAAAAATAAAATAAATCTAGGTTGATGACGAATTTTATCAACGCCATCTATCGAGCACATTGTTCAACACTTCAACCGCGCCCGCGCGCACTGCGTTATTTGTTATTTTTGTTACCTCTCATAAGTTTTAATATTAAGATTAACTTATATTAGAACAAATTTAACAATATATATATCTAATCAATCAATATAAGTGTTTAAAAGTTTTGAAGCAGTGGTTGAAGTAAATTTTCAATTGACTATAACTTCTTTTTTTCTTAACCGATTTTGACAAAATAAACTTTTGACAACGCTCCCAATTATATGTAATCCAACTGTGAAAACCGCGTTCAAATCCGTTCAGTAGTTTTCAAGTTATAACGTACCAGACAGACAGACCGACAGACAGACAAGAATTTCAAAAATTGTTTTTTTGGTTTATATGACTCTTCTTTAATTGCATCCTTTCAGTTTTTTGGAAAAATATTTAATGTACAGATTTTCGATTTTTACTGTCTTATTATTAGTATAGATGTCTCAAGTTCCCATTTAATTGTTTTATGTGTAAACCTAGTGTGTTATCTCATACGTTTATTTAGCACCTTATGTGCTAAATACATTTAAAACAACAAAATAGAAGTAAATAATGTTTTAAAACTCCGCCATTTATAAACCGCTTTTCCAAATTCCACTTGTACTTAAAACACACGGGCAAAAGATTCTAGGCATAAAATATTTGACCGAATAAAACGAGTAAATAAATAAAATTATTTATTACACAAGTCACAAATTGGGGTGCACGCGTGCATGGTCACAAGAGTTGTGCATGGTCACAAACGACGTGCATGGTCACAGGCGACGTGCGTGGTCACAGGCGACGTGCATGGTCACAAGCGACGTGCATGGTCACAGGCGACGTGCGTGGTCACAGGCGACGTGCATGGTCACAAGCGACGTGCATGGTCACAGGCGACGTGCATGGTCACAAGCGACGTGGATGCGCTGTGAATTGTTGTTCCACGCGGAAGTCACAAGGCATACTTTTCACTTTTAGCACCGCACTGCTTGGTCACCAGGTGCCGCTTCAGCGACCTCGCGCTGCTGTAGAGGGCGCCGCAGTCACAGATGTAGCGCTGCGAGGCGTGCGCGCACGACACGTGCACCTCGAGACTCTTCTTGTAAACGAACTTCTTGCCGCACACGGTGCACTGAAAAGGAGGAGATTCCTTTATACACACTCTGTTGCACTTGTGACAGTAGATGCAGACGATGTTAACACACGTGAGAGCAACGGGGCGGCCTTATCCGCTGATGAGCGACCACTTCCAGGCAACCGACAAAATAAAAGAACATACAAAAATGTGCACATACAATAGAAAAATAAGTTTAAGCTACTGTTATTATTATAAATGGGAATCCAGCTGATGTGTGCACCAATCACCAATGGCCCCTGGTTCGCGGGAAACATTGATGGAGGAAATTGGGTCCAAACGAACCACTCTAACCACTAAGCTAATCATTTACAATTACAACTCAGCCTAGTCGCATTTCAAACGGAGACGAATCGTCTAAAAGCTGGGCACCACCTGGCCTGAGGCGATGCCCTCCGAAGCCCTAAATATCCTTAATATCCCAGCCCAACTGATAGTAGTCTACTGATGGCAGTTGAAGAGAAAAAAGAAAAGAAAAGAAATAGCAATCAAAAAAATGTATTTATTACACCAACTATTAACAATTATTTGCTATGACTGGTCTAAGCCAGATCCATTGCTTGCCTCAAATATTTCATCTACAGTATACACTCCATGTAACGTCACTCGATTTAACGACAAACTATCTAAAGCGTAGAAATCTTGTGCTCCACACAATGGTTCTTCCCCTCTCCATTTAACGAGCACTCTCTTAAACGCCCATAAAATGTACAGTCCCACAGTGTCGTTATATAGAGATGATACTGTATGTATATATTCAGTTAATTCTATATATATTAGATCAAAATGTTGTTCTTGTCAAAACTAAACTTAAAAATTTGCTTAATGAAGACACTTTTGATTTCATTTTTTCACATTGCCACTCCTACTGCCCACCCACGGTTCGGTGGGCAGTAGGAGTACAGTATGAATAGAACCGGCAAGAAACTGAAAAAGGCAAGAGGCAAGATGCTCTTTTAAAACATTTAATATAAAACCATGTTACTTACAACTCAAATAACTGTAAGTTTACTCAAGAATTAAACTATCCCGATGCTGAGCCAAAAGGATCTTTGTCCTCTATATTCTTTAACCTTAAAAGCTCTGTACCCTTAACCTTTGTTATCAGTTGATCAGATACACTTGGTGAAATAATTACCTCGTACTGCTTCAGCCCTGAATGTTTTTGTATGTGTGCTTTAAGATTACCACTGGACACAGTACGGTATGAACAAATATCACATCCAAATGGTTTAACACCAGTATGTGTCCTGTAACACAATTAAACTTATTAACACTATTTTTATATGATACTAAAAAATTGTCATAGAAGCACCTTAGTGTCCCTGAGACACTTGCTCACCTATTATAAATTTAAATATAGGAATATGGTTGTGTGGATGGTCTAAAACTTTATAGAAGAGGGGGGAAACCAGCAGGAGGTCCACCATAAAGGTAAAGTCGCCGCCCATAGACACTCACGCGGCTGGGTGCTCGTGAGTGCGTTGCCGGGCTTTAAAGGAAAATTAGGAAATGGGGGGGTAGGGGAAGAGGACGGGGAAGGGGTAGGGATGGGGGATGGGAAGATCTCACCCCGAACAAAACGTACAAAATGAACAAAGTCTAATTGCACTTTAAGCCGGTTTTCTGTGAGAGAGTGGTATTTCTCTGGGCCGTGCCTGCCCATTCGGCTGAAACTCTAAGTAACAGCATGGCACTCCCACTCAAAAAAAATGCTATTATGCACAACATACAGCACAATACACAAAAAAATAAAACATGGAATTTAAGAGTAATCTTAAATATATAAGAACACCAAAGAATATGATGATGAAGTATTTCTTGTGGAGAGCAATTTGTGTGAGTGTGTATTTGTGTGTGTGTAATGGTGTTGCTGTGGAAGTGCATGAGTGTAATAATATTCTTCTTGATGTCATCTAGGTCGGGCTAGACCTGACACATTAGTGCCTTAAGAAGCTCACCATTAAATTAAATTCCACAATAGATGTTAAAACACATAAGTTTACCTCATATGCATATTTAATGCCGACTTCTGGTTGGTCCGATAAGAACAATATGTACACGTATAGTTTTTAACACCGTTATGTATAAATGTATGCTTGTAGAGATAATCGCGACGCCTGAACACACGACCACATGTCTGAAAAGCAGTTAAAATAAATATACTTATAAGGCATTTAATAATTAGTTTTAAAAATATTAAGGAATAAACATATATACTTAATAACTATTTTTCTGGGTAGAATATTGTGCTTTAATACTGGCACTTTGGGTGTGTTTGAAAAGAGTTGGAAGACAGATCATAATTTATATTATTCATAATATACAGTAGAACCCCAATTGTAAAAACTCCGATCATCCAAATTCCAGCCTTTTACTCAGTTCCCCAAACCTAGGATTTATTTTACATACATACATATGTACTTCATTTAATGCATACAATGCCTAAAAAGAAGCACTATAACATTAAAAAATACCCATTTTTCTGAATAATCCAATTATCTAATATATAAAATTCTTGTATCACAATGTTCATTCCCTTACTCCTCCAAACGGGCTTGACCAATTCTCATGAAATTTTGTGGCTATATTGAGTAGATCTCAGAATCGCTCAACATCGATTTTTAGACACTTTTTTTGGCAAAAAAACGTTTGTCAGGTCATCTAGTTTTTATATTTTAAATTATTCAAATGTGGCCCCGTCCCAATTGATTCGGATAATTTAAGTTATACTTTACATTAATTACAACTAACTTTAACAGTGCCAACACTAACTAGGATATACTCTTGTTACGTGAAGTCAATTTTTAATATTATTTAATTACGAAACTAATTTACCTCGCACACATATCTCTTTGGATTTTCATGTTTTCCCAGGTGCTTAATAAGTTTACTTTCATTTGCAAATCTCAAATGGCACAAGTCACATATAAATATATTATACTCTATGCTATCAACGTCTTTATTACTCTTGTGTTGTTGATCGTGGTTTTCGAAGCTCCTTCGTGTTGGTAAATATATGTTGCAAATATTACATTTGTAGCCATTAAGTAGTTTTCTACAGAATAGCCGTTCATGGCTAAGACAAAGATGTCTATTTCGAAAGCCTTTATCGCAACCTAAACATTTATGGAGACTATTCCCGTTCTGATGCTGTTCTTCCTTGTGCTTGTTAAGATATTCTGAAGATTTAAAATCTAGTAGACATACGTAGCACCAGGTTTCAGACCGTTTTTTCCTTATTCTTTTGTTTAGATTACTTTCATTAACTTTTGGTTTGGGTTTGGTAATTAAAGGTTTAGGTTTAACTGTAATTGGTATAGGTTCAACAACAATTGAGTTAGTATTGATTGTCTCATCAATTTCAACAAGTTTTGGTTTTATTTCAGGTTCTGGTGAGAACTCATTATCAGATGTGTTATTTGAATTTATTTCTGGAAATGCTTCTATTTTTATTGGTTTATTTGCTAAAAATTCATGAAACTTTCTATATGAATCTTGGCATGTTATTTTAAAGTCGTAGAACTGTTTTATCTTTACTTCACAAACTTTGCAAATCCTGCTCGGAAAATCATCAGTGACGTGAATTCCCAAACACTCTTCTACTTTCACTGTAATGCTTTGTGTGATTTGAAGAGCACCAGTGCCAATTTTATACAAACACAGTTGGCAAAAATCTTCTTGCAAGAAATATTCAAATGAATTATTTATATTTGATTGTAGCTGTAAACAATGTGCCATTTTCAATATATTTCGCAATCGACTGGGGTAGTTTTAGGAACACATATTTATTACACATTAAGTAAAATTAATATCTATAATAATAATGTTGACTTAGATATAAATAACGTTTTTATAACTGAACCGCTGAAATAATCAACAACTACTATAACCATACATCATAGAGAACAGTTGTTATTGACATTTAGCGATTGTCAGTTTGACAATTAACATATTACAAACGACAGCACACGAATCAGTACAGAATCTTGCGAGCATCGATTTAATTTTACTTATAAATTGATCCTCCTTGGGTGTGGACCACTTTTCAATTATTGTTTGATAGTTCTAGCAGTTCTTTATGCTGTCCGTAATATATTTGATGCAATGGTATCGATCTTAAAACACAAACTAATCTAAGAGCATATTCAGTTGTTTATTAAGTATGTAATTATTAAAAAATATTGTAATAAGTTTCCTTCCTGAATTTCGTTTAATGACTTCAATAACATTTAAAACTTTTAACTTTGGATAGGTTCGTTTTAGCATCTCATAACTTGAACATTTTTACTGTAGATGATAGATGTCGCTATAATAAGTCAATAATATTGTCTTTTTTATACTTTAATTGTCTTTGGTATACAAGAACATTCAACGTAAATATAAAATTTGTTTAACTTATATATTGCTGAAGAGTGCATTGCAATTGTAACGCTGTCGATAATGTAATAAATTAATTCACTTCTGTAAAGGATGGTTGGAGGTAAGGGTGGTAAAGTAATAAACAGAATGACAATTAATCATTTATCTTAAGTACAGCACATCTACACAACTCTAATATTGTCACGACAGGAACTTCAGAGATGCTTATATTAATTAAATATTATTGTTCTAAGCTCATTTAATCTACACACACATAAACATAAAGCAGTTTGTTTAAAACAATTAAAATACCCAATATGGAATTTTAATGACGTTGGGCTAGACAAACACTAAACGACTTTGGGAATCGTCACGTGACCAGGCGTCAACTAATATTATTATTAATCGTTCGGTGTTCAAGGTCTATTGAAAAATTACATTTCACTTTGTTTAATTTTAATAATTAATTGAATCTATATTATCTATACATGGTAATAATTTATTACATTAAATTATTTTAGTATATATTAGAAATTTATTATTGAGTAATTTATATACATTAAGCTGGGACTATCATAATAAAACCATAAAGTTAACATATTTTGTTCAGTTTTAATTAAATGTGTCAAAAAACTTCTCTCTCAAAAATTAAACACAAAATCAAACAAATCTTATGTCGATAACATTTTCATTTAAATAATTCGCAGGCCTTACCTCTATACTCTATGTCATATTGAACCTCGTTCGAATTTTACAAATATTTACAGTCGGTTCCTAAAATATCTTGCAAAAAAAATCTTTTTAAGTATCGAGAGTATTTTGCCGGTCCCTTTCATTCTACGCCCTTGAAACTTGCATTAGTAAATTTTAATTAAGTTTTTATTGGCCTTTATAGCTTAATATTATTACATAACGCGTTATATTGACAAACCGTCAAGTACTGTGTCACAGACTATGTGAAGTAAAACAATGCTTTAGAGTTGTATTACAGATTTGACAATTAAAATACATTGTTGTAATAATCGAATGACGTCTATAAACATGACTAATATATAAAACTAAAGCATGTCTAATGTAAAAAAAAGTTTACTTAATTTACTTACTACTATCTATATTAAAGATAATATGATCATTTGTGTATGCCCACACCTAAATACAGTTGAATTATTTCTTAGTTTATTTACTCCACCTGGCCGCTTAACTCTTTGTCATATTCTAAATATACTCATTGACAGTACACTTAAAATGGTTGACAGATGAATTCCCGCTTTTTTAACGGTGTATAAAATCATAGATTATATATCTCGTTTTTGTCCTGCCATGAGGAATTGTATTTAATTTATTTTTTATACGCAATTTCTTTACTCTATTATACAAGATTGACACTTTAACACACAAAAGGATTCTTAATACTAACGAAAAACATTGGCATTTTAACTTATTCAACTTTTAATAAGACTGATTTAGTTTTATTTAGATGATTAAGTCTATATATTTAGGAACATTATTGATCGTCTACAGTTTATACTAAACATTGGAAGATTCGTTATTACTATTAACTACATACATTCTTATATAACATAGTATATACACATAGCTTAAAAAATAGCGATTTTTTAATGTGACACGTAGCAAACGTGTAGGTGCAACTGCCGACACAGTTTTGGCCTTTGAAGAATATGGAGTAATATATTATATGAGCGTCTAAGTTAATTATGTCAGTTATATAAAAAATCTTATAAATAATAATATATTAATTGGAAGTTATTTTAGGTGACAACCAATCAAAAAGTCTTCTTAATTAAAGAGGTTTTACTCACGGTACGAATTGATAATTCAATGCGAAATTGTTGGTTATGGTTTTTTTTTGTTACCATGGTTATGGGAAAAGCACGTAGATGACGATAATGTGTGAAATTTGTTATTAAAAATGTACCAAGATCCGAATTAAACAGAAAAAGTATATATACCTACGAATTTATTTTTTAATGGTCAAACATATGAATTGTTCTGTGGTCATTAGGCTAGTCAGAGTGACCACAGGTATGTGAGCGATGCCTAAATGAAATCTGCGCACTTTTTTTATTAAGTTTATTTTAAAACAATCGGCTAAGTAATTCGATAGACTTTGGCTGCCGTTTATAACATTTGACACTGACAGTTAATACGGTAAATTGTCACGCAAGAACGCCTGTCGCATGTAACCTTTTCGTAAGCATTTGCCCCACCACGACCGCTGTTTACAGGCCTTGATAGGTTTGAGAACAAAACATTTTGTCTGTACAACATTGAAGAATAATTTGCCAACCATATTTGATACAGATGTGTCGGCCAGCTTCAGACACGCGCGGAACCTGAAAAAGTAAAATAAATCGATAGTAAAGATAGATAGAGAGATCGTTAGAAAAAGTTTCTATTTAGGCCATTGACTATTTTTTTCAATCCGTTCTGTCATGTTTTCTGGCATAAGAGATATTTAATATACAGAGTATTATGGTTTTTACAAAAAAAAGCTTCCCTATTTTTGTATAAGTATCTGTAAATATGTGTTCAGAATAAATACAATATCAGATAAATACATTTTTATATAAAATTAGATCAAATAATACTTATACGTTAAACTATTACGCTAAACTTTTTAATGTTATTTTTGCTGATTTAATGCAACACTAGATGAAAATATAAACGCTTTATCGTAAGACCGAATGTATTTCAATTGTGTTATAAAAATCTATATAGACAAAACCGTAAAATTTAACTTCTTTCTTAGTCAGTACTTATATGGAATTTACATCCGCGTTAAGAATTTTATTACACCAAATATGGCAACACTTAAATGCTAAAGGACACCATTAATAGCATCTTTATAGATATTTTATCGTCTTCGTCAGCGTTTCTTTAAAACATCTGAGATTCTTCTACCACATATTATTCAGAGGTTTGCTGGTTAGTGAGTTGAGTCCCACATATCCCCGTGACCTTTAGGTTGCGGGGAATGCGTAAAGCATTTCCTCCTCGATTATCAACAAAAAAAAACACATATTATTGAGATTATGGAAATTTATGTCTAAAAAATTTTTTTGCACTCTTAGAGTCACACTTTTTCGTTTCTATTAAATTGTGTTTAAGCTGTGGTAGTGATATGAGTACCTATTTATAATTAAATTTTATACAAAAATACAATTAACAAGTTGTATTTATTGGAATATCACGGTAATATAATACTATTATATATTATTACTTATTTTTTATTAAAGCATCAGCGATTATATCATTGCAAAATAGATAAATCAATGTATTTTACTAATATATAAGAAAAAAATTAACGTTAAAAAACAACAGAACCGAATGGTGGTATACTAATTTTAATATAATAAGGATGGCATTATGGTGTATAACACCAAACTTTTTTTTTTAGAAGAGGAGACAAACGAGCTGGAGACACACCATACAGATGAAGTCGCCGCCATGTGAATATATCTATCTTTTTTTTATCTATATCTATATTTTTATATAATATCATACTTAAATATCCTATCCAGACATCACAGACAATAAACCGTTTTCAAGTCGGTAAAAGCCAGGTGCACCCGATATAAAAAATTCGTACTTTCTTTAGATTCATTTATGGTTTATAGAATTTTATTATCTGTGTTATTAGCTTATAAAAAGAGCAGTGATCCTACCTTCGATTTTTAAACTTGCCGTATACTATCCACGAAAATTATTTCTTTAATAAACACATCAATAATCCATAATTGCATACTGGGTTTCGAGATAACTGACTAAAAGTGTAAAATTTCGATTGACGATTTGTGGTTTTTTATTTTAATTATTTATAAAAATATTCCTAAGCATTACACTTGAAATCACGGACCATTAAAAAACAAGGACAAAAAAAGAGACATGAAAATTACTTAGGAACCAAACTAAACAATGAAACCTATATAATAATATCAAATTAAATCCGAACTGACTGCTCTCTGTAAACAACTGTCAAATGTTCGCATAATCCCGCTCTTTTTGTACCACAGAATAAATTCCTGCAGAACATTGAAAAATCCATAGATAAAAATACGGCATTTCTACAACTTATTGAAAAATAGTTATAAATCTCGATGCACCGAACTCGAGCACCCTCCAACGAGCCGCAGCGGTGCATTTGACAGCACGCCATTACGTCAATGGCGGTTTTCGCGCCATTTATCCCGCGCGATTGCCGAACGAAAATAAAACGGTCAATTGTCAATTCGGTGATTCTGATCAGCGTTTATTCTATTCAGAATTAGTATAAATAAATTATGCACTTTTCAAAAGAATATTTCTATACTAATTAATACTTACTTATATTGTTATAGTTTCATTTTATAATAAGTGTTCAGGATAGTATACAGGGTTCGTCCACGCTTTTTAAATTACATATTTATATTAAAATAATACAAACATGCATCTAACTAACAGATCCACATTTATTAATTGTTATAATTTAATTAAAACTACGATACGATAAAAGAATAAAATCCATTATAAATCCAGTATTATTTATATTATCCAGTATTAATTATAGGTAGGTTAATAATATTTATATTTAAAGTTTTGTTACATAAAAGAACTTTCGAAGAATCAATATGAGGAATTGGTAGGGAGAAGCCGACTCGGATTACGTTGAGCTGACAAAGCTTACTTATTTCGCACTTAACGACCGCGTTTATGGCTTTTGTATGCATTGGCACAGAGTAATAGGAGACAGAGGTGCCATTAATTTTCTTCTTTCTTTTAATTTTTTTATTTATTAATTTTCATATTTTATTATTAATTGCTGTTAATATTATTATTTGAAATTGTTTTTGATGTATAAAATATTAGTTAAATGAAGAGTCAATTTATTAAATGTAATAACGCTTTTGAATAAAGTTATTTTTGATTTTTATACATAACGAAAAATACAACATATTAACAACATATTAACTGAAACAAGTTTAAAGTCGGCGAGTTGTCCATGGGCGACGACGAAATAAACATATGCTTCTCTTCTCTAATAAAAAATTATAAAGGCAACCTTTTTTAGCAGTGATATATAAAAATAGAATATTGACACACCTTCCAGTAACTAAAATATTGCCAAGACAACAAGCTCGCACTGTCAAAACTGACAGAGAGCCTAACTTCTAGGCTACAGCTTAGTCAAAATATATAACGGATATAATTTCTCTTTTTGGAAAGTTCCTTGTGTCTTAAAATTATTTTATCATTTTGCCATTATTTTCCATTTTTCAAAGGAAATCTGACATTACACGACAATTAATCTTTTTGTGTAGACTATAATTTAATATGCTCTATACTTATTACACTGTGGCGATTTCGTCAGGGTCACATTCTTTTACTTCATTTGTCAAAGGTCCGGTCAAGGCTAGTGATGTGTTTTTATCGACTGGTACTAAATTAATCGGTATACTTATAAAATGTCATTAAGAATTTGTAGCTATTTTTTTTTTAAAGTATGAAAAAATTAAAAATATCTTTATTCACATATTTAACTATGATACACTTATGAATCGACAGAAACAAAAAGTTCAATAAAAAATTGACTCTACATTTACTAACAGTTCACAAATCTCCTTTTAATCGCCAAGCATGTTTCACAGTACGGTTGTAAAGATCTGTAACCATTACACCATGCACCAGTGAAAGCGTCAGAATCTATATTAAATAACAACAATAAAAAAATAACCTTTACTATAGTGAAATCGGAGCACACATTTACGTTATAGTGAGAACAATACAAACACACAGTACACCGAGACTTAGATATATTTTTTGATTCTCAATTTTCCTTGAGACTCTTGTGAGTACTTGTGAATACTATTAAAGTAGCGCAGAAGTGTGGGCATTTGAAATACATCACAAAACCATGTAACATATAATATATAATGTGCGTTTTGTTTGAAATTACCATTGAGTTAACAGATATTCGAATAATTGTACGTCGTTTACTTTGATTGTGTATAAAGAAATGTATTTTATCCCATGACTATCGACAAAATATCGATAATGTCTCACATCACTACTCGAAAGCCGACCATAAGTGGCTTAGTTACTGTACAAGTGCCAAACACCGATGCGGGCAATCTTAAGAACAAAAGAAGGATTATTCCCGCCCAAAAAAAGAATTAGCGAAAATTCCAACTTCGAAATTCGAATTGTTTTTTTTTTCCCCTCGTTAACTCAATGGTCAGCTTTTGCCGTACAACCTTTATGGAGGTTTTATTTATGCCTGTTCAGCTTAAACTAGGTTCTCGCGTGACTTTTGAGCTTTGAAAAGTTCTATTGAAATATTTTAATTGGGTCATATTGTGGCTTACGTGAATAGTTTAACGTAAATGGCCAATGAAAAAGTTTTTTGTCCAAAAAGGTTTTAAGGTTTGTCATTGTGTTCTCAATTTGAGACTTTTTTGGTAAATAGAATTTGGTTACATTTATATTTTAAATCAATTTTAGTTTTACGTACGATGCATTTACATTTAAATATAATATTATTTCATCAAAGACGTCTTTATAAAGACTTTTAACTGTAATTTTTACAGATTACCACCACAGTTCGGTTATAGTTTTCAATAACACCCAAACTCAAACTCAAAATATCTTTATTCATGTAGGTCGTTATAAAGACACTTTTGAATCGTCGATTTTTATACTACCACCGGTTCGGAAGGCTACCGAGAAGAACCGGCAAGAAACTCTATAGCTGCTCTTTTAAAAAAATATTTATCATCAGGGTTTATTATAGTTGTATTAACCAAATAGTATGTTTAATTCTTGAGTAACGTATTCAAATCACAAAGCTTTTGTGATTTGAATTAGTCACGTAAGTAATAGTATTTGAAATATTTATTAAAAGAAGCTCTTCTTCTCGATTGAAATTCGGTGGTAATATAAAAAAAACATTCAAAGGTGTCTTTAATACCTACTTGAATTAACATAAATATTGATTTTGACTACAATCTAAGACTTTATTAACTTTAAGCAACGAACATTATAAATTAAATGGTATGAAATAACCTTATCTGTCTATTGAAACAGAATAAATATTTTACAATGAAACGAGAACAAAAAAAAAAATCTCAAAACCGACGCCTCCCAAAATTTATCTATTTGACAGATGACATCTCGTTGACATTTGCGGTAAATGTTCGATTTTCCGAACGGCGCGGCTCAATGGGCGGCTAATGGCGTGGAAACTATAGACTATAGACTAAACAGGTGTTCTCATATCAACACGTTTTCAAATAGGGGTGAAAGATTAATATTGTAGATGCAATTTTGTCAGTAGTCTGTTTGAATTTGTAACTTAAATAAATCATTCGTTTTTATATAACCGGAGGCAAACAAGTTGGGTCACTTTAAAGTGACCGTGCTAACTGAGCTGACAAGTTGCCGGCTTGAAAGGGTATGCTCTTGGAGACACCCAAGTCGTAAAGGGAATACCTGCGCTGGCAGTTGGTTCCACAAAGTGGTGGTGCGCGGCAGACTCTGCCTTAAAAGCACAGTTGTGGAGCGCCAGACGAGGTACGGATGGATTTGCGAATATACTTTAAAGCATTGTTTTATTATAGGACCGCTAACATAGTTTTCACATATATATAAACACTTGTGTACGTGAATAATTTTCTTATTAGGGCCACACAAGTGAACCGGTCCGAGAAAGCCACAATCTCTGGTTAACTATCAGTGAAGGTTTTAAAACTAATTCTCCAATTAATTAACCCATCCCAGTCACAGTATCACAATATTTCACATAAATACTTTTGAAAATAAATTAAAAAACATTATTGACATTTCCCAAGTGTCGGCATAGCTGTCAAGACGCGCCGTTCCGTCGTTATCGTCACGCTTCGTGGGATTTATAATCTGTGAATAATGCGTTAAATATCGTCTGACAATACATAAATTATGAACCGTCAGGGGGGGCGCAAATTCTTTGTCGTTTATCTATAACTATTTTCTTGTTTATCCGGGTGGAAATTTCTTTTTGTTGGTTGGCAACACTGTCCGTTAATCTAATGAGTGATTGGTGGGACATTAGTTTATATGTATGATTTTAACATATATACACTAACAAACTATAATTATGTATTTGTATACTTTTTACGTGCTGTCTGGTCTGCTTTTCAGAGACGGGGTGGGTAATACCCACTAAAACCACCTCGGGTTGATAAGATCCCATTGACCTTGAAGTCGCTCTCGCATCAACCAGTGACCCAGCTGCTGCTAATTTGCCTACTTAAGAGGAAGAAGGTTGGCATACTTTCTCTTACGCTTTTCGCGTCTCTCAATCCCCAGTGGATTAGTGGCGGAACTCTCTCTTTAAATCTTGTTACTAACACACTTTAATTTAATTCCATTCGTCTATAACTGATTCAAACCCGATAAATCATTGTGAGATTGTGTAAACAAAACACACACACATATATATATATATATCTTCATTAGCACAAAATATTTTAAAAATCCGTATTGATTTTGATAGAAATTAATAGAAATATAGTCTATCGTCACATCTACGATTAAAATCTATGCGGGCCCTCTTCACAAAGCCTTCCTCTCCATCTCTTCATGGATTAGCATACCATAAGAGCATAGACAAAAAACATAGACGCATATTAGCAAGGTATTATAGTAGTACTATTTTAATATTAACTAGTATTATAGTTTGCCTACATATGTTTCTACATAGTCCGAAAGCCCGGTCTGCGAGATGTGCTTTCTGTTTGCATCTTCACTATCATCACTTTGAACAGACTAAGAAGAGGTGGGTGTCTGGGTTGTCTGGAAGAGATCGCTTATTAGCGATAAGGCCGCCTGTTGCTCTAAAACTCAAAATATCTTTATTCAAGTAGGGGTTTATAAAGACACTTTTGAATCGTCAATTTTTACACTACCACCGGTTCGGAAGGCAGTCATCTACCGAGAAGAACCGGCAAGAGACTCGATAGCTGCTCTTATATAATAAACAATTAATACAAAATTGTGTTACTGACAATTATAATAACAAAGCATTGTAAGGCTACTCAAGAATTGAACTGTCCCGATGCTGAGCCAATTGCCGACACTTTAAAGGGATCTTATACTAACATCTATTAAAGTCATTTACTTCCACTGCTTAAATCCAATTAAATGTATTTAAATAAAATAAATAAGACAAAGACTGACTGTCTGAAGTTCATGATTTTGGGTTTGCCCTTGGCACATTATAATGTACCATATATATATGGCC
Source organism: Leptophobia aripa (assembly GCA_951799465.1). Classification (NCBI taxonomy): domain Eukaryota; kingdom Metazoa; phylum Arthropoda; class Insecta; order Lepidoptera; family Pieridae; genus Leptophobia; species Leptophobia aripa. Next base: position 4,113,907 of record OX637283.1, read on the forward strand.
AGTTGCTAATGTATTGGGACATTAGCAACGATAGCTTTAAAAAGAAAGTTCTAGGGCAACTTTAATACCTTATATCGACTTCGGACACTTTTTACACAAGCATCTATGTGGATTAAATATAATAAATATAGCATGTAGAAGTGAAGTCGCCCAAAGACTCGTGCTGGGTGACGGGCTTTTGCGTTGCCGACCTATTAAGAATTCATATAACCTCTGTAGCCTTTTTGCTGCATGTCATGTTTGTTTTGAATAATTAAGTGTTGTAAAAGTTTAAAATGTTTTTATAGGAGAGTTTATCTCTACGCCCTTGATTTGGGTACTCGCAGTAAATGTAATTAATCTTATATATATATAAATCTCCTGTCACGATGTTTGTCCCCGATGGATTCCTAAAGTACATAACCGATTTTAAATCAAATTGGCACACCGTGAGCCAGTCCGGTCCAACTTGAGATATGGGATAGCTTAGATCTTTAATTATAGTCGCAATTTTATTTTATTGCAAATTATTTGTCTATATAATTAATTGACAGAAACAATTATCTGTCAACTAAAAACGATTCTAACAGATGTCGATTCTTTTTGACTGGATTGAGAAAGTAATCAATAGATGGCACTGCTATGGTAAACCGACACACGTGTCATATAAGCTACAATTCAATAGCATCACTACCACGTGTTTTTGAGGCTAAAATATAAATTAAATTTATTTTGTAATAAACGAAATACCGTAAATTCAATTATTTCTACTTTTTTTTAATGATTTATATACAACGTTTGCCAGTTCAGCTGTTGTTTTATATAAATATTTGTTGACAATATTATTTGACCTACTTATGAATAAAGATATTTTTGAATTTTTTTTATTCTGACATTGACTGATAATAAGCTGTTCTCTATTTGGACACCCGTAACAGAACATAAAGAAAGCAATAAAAAATAAATATAATTGTCAATCAAGCGTACATTTACATGTACACAGCGAGACTGAATTTATGACCTCCAATTAGAAGGAATGCTAGATAAAATCGACCTTTTTATAATTGTCATTTGGAACAGGGAAGCGAATGGAGGCGTTTAGAACGAAAAAATAATTGTAAAAAAGTGCTATTAGTGAATTTAAGTTTACGATTTAATTTGGTCTAATACAAAATCTTTTATTTTAAAAAAAGTAATAATTTCATTATCTCTGCAGCTCGGACATTGGCGGCTGAACGGGAGAGAGAGCGTTCCACCACAAATCCACTGCGGTTTGGAAGATATGGAGAGCGTAGGAGAGGGTATGCCAACCTTCTTCCTCCGATGTAGACAACTACATTAGCAGCCGCTGGGTGCCTGGTTGACTGCGAAAGCGACCCCAGGGCCCTTTCAATGCGGTCTTGTAGGTTAACCCGAGGTGGTTTTAGTGGTTATTGCCCAGCTCGTCTCTGAAAAGCAGAGACACCAGCGTGGGTTGAGTCCCACATATCCCTTATCCTTTGGGACCAGGTAATGCGGATTTCCACCTCGATACAAAAAAAAAGCTCGGACATACATACATTCATTTTAACTGGATTGAGTAAAAGACAAGCATTTATCAAATTTTACCAGTAAGAGAGTATAGTAGAGAGAAGAGAATACAGATTACCATTCTTTAATAAACGTCAGGTTGAATAAAAGTCTTAGAGTTGCCTGGAAGAGGTCGCTTATATTACAATAGAGGTGGCTGAAGCATGGTATAATGGTTGCTGCTCTTTACAGTCGTCAATTTAAATCTTTCTTCTCGGACGCCATTGATGATGAACTAGCAGTAAATGCAATTCTTTGACGATTACTAAGTGTATGTGAACAAAGATATATATGATTTTTAAAGTCCACTCCACGCCACCCCTGTTCCAAATCAACCCGTCGACAGCTATCCTGTTTCTATACATTTTATACGCGATATAAAACATTTATCTCAAGCCGCGGCCTCCATAATGACTCTATTAATATACTTCGGTGATTATTTGGGGACATTCAAAGTTTTTTATAGGAAGGGTTAAGACTCTGTGTTGGGACGAACTGGATCGTTAAATGTTAACATACGAGAACTCGTCTATAATCTATGCTCTCTCATTCTAAAACCAAATCAAACTATTTATCTATATATACATAAGAATATTTTGAATCGCCTAAAATCTAACTCTACGCCTGTTCGTACGCAATCAAGCTGAGAAGAAGCAAAAGTCGGTTTTGAAGCAGGGCTGGAGCTTAATTCATTACGAAACTTTTTCATTATCAAAATAATCATATAATTTATAAAGCGCTTTTAATTAAAGCTTATTTTGTTAATCAAATATATCTCTCTCTGTGCGAATGAATCTAAAAATGTTATTGTTAAGATATCAACTCGTTTAAAGTTCGCTTTTCTTATTGACTTAATAAAATACAATAAACTAAATACAATATATACATAGAATATACAACTCAACGCTATTAACGTTCGTGTATCTAAGGAACACGTGCTAGGTGTGATCTAAGGTTAACATTTTAAATTCTACCGTGATAGTTTGCTAGGTGAAAATAGTGAGTTAGTTATATATCATTTTTTTTTTATTTTCGCACATTGTATATGCAGACTATATTGAATGTTTGTGTATTTTTCTTTTTAAATATCGTCCATAGACTATAAACGTACAGTGCTTTTTGCGTCGTACGAACACTGTACCAAATGGCATCTGTCTCGCTCTTTTAATATCAGTTACATATGTATAACTGATATTAAAAGAGCACTGACATTCATAGACAAGTCTAACTATGGTTAACCATAGTGTCTATGGATGATACAAAGAGAATATATTTTTTCCAAATTATATGTTAAAAAAAAATTTTTTTTAGGGAAAAACAAACAGTAACACACTTACATTGAATATATAAATGTGACAAATAGATAATTCTACTATGTGAAAACCACAGCGTTTTCCACGTATTAAACATAATTAATTCTAAGAACAGAAACAGATAGACATACAGACAAGTAATGAACAAATAAATACATGCAATTAAATGAAAATATATCACAATATAGAATACTAAAATAATATTGAATAATAATAATAATAGTTAACAAGAGTGTGTTGTATCCATATAAGAAAAATGACGTACACATGTGATGCAATTCTATGTGAAAAAAAAAGAAAAACAACCTTTTTTTATATAGCAAACACCTATTATAACCCCAGTGTGTTGCCGGCCTTTTAATACGTAAGTTACAAAGCTATACAGATCATTTTTGTAAATGTGTAACAGTCGCCATCTTTCGAAAAAATGCGTAAACATCTTTTTTACGATAATTTATTATATACGAAACAAAATTAATTATTAAATAAAAAAAAAATGAAATGCTTCTTAAACTTTTTAAATTTGTTTTATTTTTACTTATATTAATTAGGTTAATATTAAGGATATTTTGTGTTTATTTAATAATAAATTTTGTTCATTTTATTAAATACGTCTGGTTATTGGTTAAATCACAAATCAATTTTTGTAAATTAATATAAATTTCCAATTCTATTGAACAACACAATTTGCACAACATGCATCTATGTGAACTGACACACACTAGCACACAAACACACACACAAACATCATTAAAAGTGTAATTACAAACCTCTCGTCACACCGACAATGCATTAGCGTATTAACCCTCCAATTGTAGAGGCCATACTTTTTCTCCATACCACCAATCCAGAACGGACACCTCAAATCGTGGATCCTACAACATCTATCTGTGCGGGTGTAACCACCTAACTGTGAATAGTGCGTTGCAGAAAATCCCTTCCCACACCACTTGGTTCCGGGCACCCGCAGTACGTCCATCGCGTCCCGCTTATTTCTGTTGACGTTTGACAGGTCAGTCCGACAGCTGACATATCACCACCCAGTGTCAAGTGTCAACGATTTATGTCTCTTTATAACGCGCGCTACAATACTACACATAATAATTATATTGTTTACAAAAAAGTACCCGACGTTTTAATATCGATGATAAGCAGGGGCATGATAAGTACCGGTGATCCAAGAGCTGGTGCTTTTCTCGCTCAGCGTATAAGCATCGCGATACAGCGAGGAAATGCCAGCATTATTGGTACTCTGCCACAAGCACTATTGGAATTTTAGTGTTTTAATATAATTTCTTTATTAATTATTTATAGTTATGATGTATATACGTTAATTTTATATTAATTTTATATACGAAAAGAAGTTTTAACAACTACTTTTGAACGTCACCTTAAACTAAGTTTACCGTCAGACAAACCAAAGTTGTCATTTTCTTTGGGGGACATATGGATGTATAAATGTATACAATTATTTTACTGTTGTGAACATTATTTTGATTATTTTGTGTGTTTAAAGGAACACTCAATGTCTTACAAACGGGACTTTTACAAAGAAAAGACATCAACGCATACGCAGCTTTAGGTAAAACTCTTTCGTTCTGTGTATAATAACAGGAAATATTTAGAAGTTAATTTACTTATTTACAACCATATTAGAAATAACGTCCCGTGAGATTAATTCTGGCTTCGTATAACTTTGTATTGGAATTTATCGAAATACGGACACTATAGGATTTAAATCAGTTCTGACGTGATTCGTTTATAACGTCCTAAATCTGACGAAAGGATTAAATGAGAACCAACATAAATCACATAGACCATTGTGATTTTTATATTGATTTATTATTGAACTTAAAAATCACAAGCAAACAGTAGACAATTTATATATTTAAGTCGATACTGAATAAAATCGAAATTTAAGTAGTTTTTGTATGTAACCAAATACTAACAAGCTCGCAACAAGTTTGGTCCGTTGCGTATACAGCGTGTATAGAAATTCGACGTGTATCAAATATGTATTTATAGTGTGTAAATTATATTGCACCCCTTGTACCCGTACAAACCCAAAATGCGGACCCATAAAATCCCAATGATCCAGCAAAATACATACATAAGCGTATTGTCACACCCATTACACTCTGTGGGCTGTCACAACCAACGCCCACAGACCATAACCACACGTCAAACCCAAATATACTATAGATGAAAGTGAACTAACCTCCTATCACATTTGCAGTGTGAAATTGTATACGGTCTAAAGTTGAACAAGCCAAATCTTCTTTTAAATGGTCCTATGTTGGCACGACAGTTGTCATGGGCCCTACAGCATCGGTCCTCATTCCTATCTTGGCCCAATTCGTTGTATGTGTTAGCTAATTGACCGGCACCGCACCACTTCGTACCGGGAATTATTAAATTCTCCCGTAACGAACGCCGCGACCTGTCACGTGACATGATTAATGGCGGGAATGATTGTCACATTACGGATGCGAGTCTCAAACGTCTCCTCTGTTGTCATTGATCTGACGCACAGATATTTAATATATTGATAATCTGTGTTGGTTAGTCAAATGTTTGTGAGACCCTTGAGGTTATACGACTCAATGTTTAAGGCCATGCTTCACAGACTTGATGGTTAATGCAACGAATGATTTGATAGTTCATATATTATTTAATGACACTATATATTTAAAATGATGTATGTGTTTTTTTTAATTATACATATAATCCCATAGATAAGAAATCATTAGATTTAGGTATTGAAAATCATGCGGTATTGCCATAAAAACAGTTGTCCAACTTACATTTCCGCGATTAGCTACGGTCGTTGGTTTTTTGCGGTGGAAATTCTTGTCGTGAAATTTCTTTTAGCGAGAAAATGACCTTAAAGTAGAATTGAAGGCTTAGACAAATCGTACACAATTCGACAGAGAGATATTTAGAAAAGAGACATAAAAAGTTGGCGAGGTCACGTGAGAAGCGATGTCATTAGTCACAATGCGAAATAGAATGATCACAGAACATTACCTCGTCACAGATGTGTCCGTGTGTTTAACTTTAGCCTTCATCATGTACTTCAACTGTTCGTGCCTCTCAAAACACTCAGTTTTCAATCTCTCGTAATCCAACCAGGAACCGATGTCCGTTGGTAACATTTCGCCATCTGTCAAAAGGTGAAACGTCATGTTGCCAAAATGGCGGTAGAAACGTTCGTCCTCCGTTGCGTGCGTCCTCTTCTCGTTTATCCTGAACGCCTCCTCGTCCAACGCCAGTTTCAATTCACCGCGTAGTGTTTTCAAAAAGTCCCTCGTCGACTTGGCGTCAGCTATGTACTCGCAGTCTTGTATCGCACCGTTTGGTGTGTATATCATTTGTATTAAATGTCGGCCGTCTGTCATCTGGCGGAGTTTAAGCCCGTTACTGTAACAAAAAAGTATTTATAAGATTTATTAATGTATGGTCGGGGTGACCCGCATGGCTTAAAACACGGCATAGGCGAAGCTGGCATACAGTTCGTTAGTGAATAAGCTGGTGTCATTTGTACACCATCATTTTTTTTTTTTTTTTATAGAAGAGGGGGCAAACGAGCAGGCGGCCCACCATAAAGGTGAAGTCGCCGCCCATAGACACTCACGCGGCTGGTAGCTCGTGAGTGCGTTGTCGCCCTTTAGGGGAAAAGGATGGGCACCGGAAGATCTCACTCACCGAACGAAACGCGAGTGCAAAATGAACAAAGTCCAATTGCATCACTTTACGCCGGTTTTCTGTGAGAGAGTGGTATTGGTATTTATTTGCGTATGTTTCTAGAAATAATCAACGGATTGTTTTTTCTATATACATATGAGTCCTATCTGTCCTTGGATATATTTGGCCTAAGGAGAAATTCTTAAAAAAATTTATGACACGGTTAGGAATGATAGCGGACGAATATGAGAGGTTGTTAGATTTAAGTTAAGAACTGTATGTGTTTTTTTGGCTTCGGTCGTAAATAAATATATTAATAAATAACACACTCACATAGCAACACCATCACACTCACACTTAAATGCTCGTTCCTCACTTAATATACTCCGCTTGTTCATATGTATGTATACATATATATATATATATATATATATATATATATATATATATATATATATATATATATATTTTTTTTTTTTTTTTTGCTCTTTTTTTTTATTATTATGGTTATATCTGATCTTAGATTTAATTTCCGCTTCTATGTTTTAACCTTATTTTGGCTTTGTTTTTAATCTATTCTATATTGTGTAAACTTTTTTGATATGCTGATATAGGTTTCAAAAATAAAATAAAAATGTAAGTTGCACTTTAGTATTTTTTGATACCATGAATATGGAAGAGCGTGACCTTAGCACATATTATTGTATTTACTTTTTAAGTAAATAGGGGACATCGGACACTGTAAAGATTTTTGTACTAATATAGCGAATAATCTATTTTTTTAATTCTCATAAGATCACCAAAACGAAATGCGACTGTTTGAACTCAAAGTGAAGTTTACCCATTATTTAGGACCATTTTGAATAATCTTAAATATATGCCTGTTCGTACGCGACCAAGAAAACAGACAAGAACTTGCTTGATTTTTTGTAACACAATACGAATCGACGAATAAATAAAAAAAACAATTGATTTACAACCAATAACTACCATTTCGCCGTCATTATAACGTTTATAATATTGTTGATCGTAACGATAGTTGAAACGTTAAAACTCATACTATACACGCCCATACCGTGTTCAATCGTTATACAATTATTAAAATTAATTGAAAATATAAGCCAGTTTATGATATCTCAACTTTCTTTTTGAATGTCATTTACAAACGGTTGATTGGTTCAATATTTTTTTTAACACTTTTCATGGAATATTTACGAGACAAGATTGTGTGTATATTAGATATATTTATAACAATCTTTTATTGTTAAATAAAACCAATAGAACTCTTGGTTTTCTCTATAATTTTGTATCAATTTTTTCTACAATAAACAATAAAATAGAGAGTCATTGACATACAACTTTGACGTCATCTATCATAGTCAATCTGGATAGATGTCTTTTTCCCTACCATATAATCTTCAAAGCGATTTTAATTCTACATAATATAATGTTCTTAATATTAACCTAACTAATATAAGTAACTTTAAATAAAACCAAACACAAAACTAAAACAAATTTAAAAAGTTTGGTCCCTGCCAGAGTACCAACAATGCTGGCGGCATTTCCTCGCTGTATCGCGATGCTTATACGCTAATCAATCCTCCAGCATCTTCAAAGTATGCTGGAGGACCGCACTCTCTTACAAAGAGCCGCAAAGCTTCATTTTCTTCTCTTTGGGTTATGACAGGAGCATCATTCGCACGCGTTTCCTTGATGAATGATGAATTGATGAATGGAAAAAGCCCACACAACTCATCAGTTTATAGTACATACGGACTGATTGATCATAGAAATAAATAAAAAATAGACTTTATATTTTTTTGTACAGACCCGATAACTCAAGTCAATACCGCGAGCCAACATAAATAAATGGCCAAGCATTTGAATAGGGATCTTTGTGTTTAAAGCAAATTAAACAAATTTTGATTGTTTAATTTGTTTTTTATTTTATAATAATTAACTTAACTTGAACACACAAATTATTAACAATAAAAAAAAAATAATAATAATAAAGTAAAGAAAACTATAACAAAGCTATAACTAATTTAAAAAGTTCGGTCCTTGTGGCAGAGTACCCATAATGCTGGCATTACCTTGCTGTATCGCGATGCTTACGTCGAGCGAGAAAAGCACCAGCTCTTGGGTCACCGGTACTGACTAAAGCCTACTTAATTCCTTAATAAGCAAAAGTCGCTACTCCAAAGGGAACAAAATCAAAGTTGTAGGAAAGACTATATATTTTTTTTTATAAAAGAGGGAGCAAACGAGCAGGAGGCCCACCATAGAGGTGACGTCGCCGCCCATAGACACTCACGCGGCTGGTAGCTCGTGAGTGCGTTGCCGGCCTTTAAAGGATAATTTTCAAATGGGGGGGGGGGTAGGGGACGAGGACGGGAGAGGGGAATATCATAAATAATTGTTTTTTGTTTACACTATGAGTAGGAGTGCCATGCTGTTCCTTAGATTTTCAGCCGAATGGGCAGGCACGTCCGGAGAAATACCACTCTCTCACAGAAAACCGACGTAAAGTGATGCAATTGGACTTTGTACATTTTGTACTCGCGTTTCGTTCGGAGTGGGATTTTCCCGTCGCCCATCCTTTCCCCTACCCCATCCTTTTCCCCATACCCTCCATTTCCTTATTTTCATTTAAAGGCCGGCAGCGCACTCACGAGCTACCAGCAGCGTGAGTGTCTATGGGCGGCGACTTCACCTTTATGGTGGGCCTCCTGCTCGTTTACCCCTCTTCTATAAAAAAACTAACGATTAAATTCGTGAAGTTTTAATAGTTTGGACCATAGATTTATTAAGATAAGAGAAACCTTATATCACCAATATAATTGGAGATTACTACAAAAGAAAAATAATAATCTTAATGTGCAGAATTACCATCCGATTCCCCCTCGTGCATAATACATCAAAAATAACAAGGGTTGTCGGTGATATGCACTCAATACCAAATTAAATAATATTCGGTATAAACTAATTATTTCTATCGGGGGAATATAAAGTGATCCCTTCATAGGATAACAATTTAACTACGCTCAATGTTTCATCACACTTTCATTCATAATAAAACAATTCTGTAGACATACGTTCCAAAAAAAACAATACTTACTTAAGCACTGAGTGTCTATGATCAGTGATTAAGAAAGTACTCTCTTTTTTTCTAGTTTAAGAGGTCCCAAATCAAGACTGTGAAGCGGGGAGGAACTGGCGAAAAACCCTCCGTCACTTTAAATCGTCCAGCATGTTTTACAGTGCCGGGTGTTTAATGCCCAGTGCACTGGGCTCACTAACACAATGACATATATTAATATAGTTAAGACAAATATATAAAAAAATCATGAAAATCAGTCAAGCCGTTCGTTCACTTCGAGTGAAGTGCTAACCGCCCATGGACACCTGCAACGCCAGGTTTACAAGTGAGTTGCCGGCCTTTAAGTGGGCGGTACACTCTTGAAGGCAGCCATGTCGGAGTTCGGGAACACCTGCGCTGGCAGTTGGTTCCACAAAGAGGTGGTGCGCGGCAGAAACTGCCTTAAAAGTATAGTTGTGGAGCGCTAGACGTCAAGATGGTACTGTTAAAACCCTCAAGTGTAAGGCCTATTGCTGACCCTGTGTCCAGAATTGCTGAGTCAATAGGGCCTAGCTAACAGCTAATTATTGTATTCGTTAGATAAGTCAGTCTGCTTTCATAACTCCATTTTGAACGGTAGTTTTTAATTCTCTCAGTCCTTACTAAAGTGTTAAGTAAAACATATTGATTATACAATAATTTTTTTTTTAAAACCCATTTACAAGGACTCGTATAAACAGTACGAATGAAATTTCGTATTCTGCCTCTACGTCCGGTAATGGAACTCAGCTATAGATCAAGTCCGAACAAGTTATCAGAGCACTCCAGACGATATGCGGTAGAAGATGCAGAGGGAACCTACATCTCTCAAAGGATCAAGCCGATTGAAAAGAATTGTGCCGTCGAAGATACGAGCCGCTCTGTGTTGAATACGACAAAAAGGAGCTGGTATTGGGAAGCCCTCACCCAGAGGTAGGAACAGTGTTCCATGTAGGGTCAAATATGGGTCTGTCTTCCCAGGTATATATAAACATTTGATAATACACTCCAACGTTTGATTTGTTATCCAACGTTTGTTTTTTTTTTTATAGAAGAGGGGGCAAACGAGCAGCAGGCCCACCATATAGATGAAGTCGCCGCCCATAGACACTCACGCGGCTGGTAGCTCGTGAGTGCGTTGCCGGCCTTTAAAGGAAAATTAGGACAGGGGGGGGGGTGTGGGAAGAGGACAGGGGAAGGGGAGAGGATGGGCAGCGGAAGATCTCACTCACCGAACGAAACGCGAGTACAAAATGAACAAAGTCGTGATACAATTGAACTTTACGCCGGTTTTGTGTGAGAGAGTGGTATTTCTCCGACCGTGCCTGCCCATTCGGCTGAAACTCTAAGTAACAGCATGGCACTCCCTCCCACTCAAAAAAATAAAATAAATAAATCTTCAAATAATATTAAACTTTAAAAACAGTTAGATAAATTTGCAAACACAATATGAAAATACAAGTGATTAAAACAAATATATGAAAAACTGTGTCGCGTTCACAATGCAGACGTAACAAATTAAAATGTATTGTCGGAACGGTGTCAAAAACTAAATCGCTGTAGATTACATTTTGCAAACGTCAACCATGCGAAGGTCAATTGTCAACGGCTCAGAAAGGTATTAATGCAAATTGTCAAAACCGTTATGTCAAGACGGTTAGCCCAATGGCCATTGAGCCCTGAACGCCGAACAGAGGGTGCCTGGTTCGATTCCCGATACGGTCAACAATTATGACAAGAATTGTTTTTTTTATATTTATTTATATTGCATGCAATTAAACACTTACATTGGGCATACGAATAGGCGGGATCAACCGTCGCTCAAGGACACTTGCAATACCAGGAGGCTTACAAGATGCCAGCTTTTAAGGGCACGCTTTGAAGGTCCCTAAGTTGTAACGAGTTCTGCGCTGGCAGTTGGCAGATCTATATTATTACAGATCTTCCAACTGCCAGCGATAATTATATATATATAACAGGAGGCAAACGATCAGACGGTTCACTTCGAGTGAAGTGCCAACCACCATCCATGGACACCTTTAACGCCACGAGGCTTATAAGTACTAGCATGGTACCTGATCCATAAATAAACAATTTAAAATCATAGCGGTCCTGTGTATTAATTCCCGAAATTAGATTAAAACAAACAAAGTTTCAGCATCTCGCAAAATCCCACAATCGGCCCGCGGTAAATGCAATAAAGATCAGACTGGCTCGCGGTTGAACTTTGAGTGCAATACGCTTTCGCACCACGTTCGTATTAAAACGGAAAGATTGCGGACACTTTTTGTTTGGTATACGTAACTAGACTAGTATTTTTAAGTTTAAATACAAAGAAAAACTACTGGTTTAAATACAAAACGAATTTGGAAAATCGGTTTATAAATGGCAGAGTTTGACACTTCTATACAAAATTTCATCCCCTCGACCCTATTTCCGAAATAAAAAGTAGCCTATGTCCTTCCCTAAAGTTTAGTCTATCTCCATACGAAATTTTATCGTAATCGGTTTAGTAGTTTAAGCGTGAAAGTGTAACATACGCTTTCATATTAGTATGGATTTGTATTGTTAATATTTGGAGACATATTTAAATGTGACATTCTTGGTTTGATGGCATGATCTTTGCCAGCCGCTTATATAAGTAGCAGAGTGGTAGCAAAAATGAATCCCAAAGATTTCGCTTTGGTATCCCAATATGGTAGAAGAGGGAAAGCTACTACATGGGAAAACTGCTTTTTACATATACAAGGAAAACAGAGGAATTTTCATTTATCGGTTTAAATTATTATTTTAACACTTCTGTAAAGGTAAGTTAAGGTAGTGGTTAAGTGGTAAAATCTATATTCTCTATCTAATTTTATTTATTTATTTTTTCCGTTCATGTTTTTTTTGTTGTATTATTTTATTCTGATGTTAGATTCTATTTTCGGTTGTATGTTTTAACCTTATTTTGGCTTTATTTTTAATCTATTTTTATTGAGTAAACTTTTTGTGATAAGCTGTATAGGTTTAAGAAATAAAAAAATAAATAAATAAAATCTACCAAGAAAAAAATAAGCTTACTTATAGTCATGTACTAATAACTTATACGTAACTGTTTTTTTCTTTGTATAATTAATTGTTTTCTAATTTGTGTACTTTTAAGACTAATAAAAGTGAGTAAGTAGATTCTTACTTAAACAGTGGCACTATTGACAAATATATTTTATTTAAAATCAACAATAAAACAAATCCCAATACATCTAAAATCAATTTAAATTACAAAACACGTTTTCAATTTATCACGCTTAAAATCGAAATGAATCATCGACGCGGGCGACAACATTTTTTAATTTCACCAAAAAGTTTTTAATACGTAACAATAAGATCGAATTTATTGTCTATGTTTAGCCTTGCTTCAAAAGCGTACTGAGATCATTACCAAAAAATGAACCAAGCCGAGTTCATCTCAGCTTGTTCGCGTACGAACAGGCGTAGATTTAAGACCTTACAAAATGTTTTTCCCTTCCCTTTTTTTCCGAGGTGGAAATGCATTTCCGCATTCCCTGGTCCCAAAGGATAAGGGATATGTGGGACTCAGTCCACGCTGGTGTCTCTGCTTTTCAGAGTAGAGGTGGGCAATACCCACTAAAACCACCTCGGGTAAACCTACAAGACCGCATTGAAAGGGCCCTGGGGTCGCTTTCGCACTCAACCAGACACCCAGCGGCTGCTAATTTAGTTGACATCGGAAAAAGAAGGTTGGCATACTTTCTCCTACGCTCTCCATGTCTCCCAACCCGCAATGGATTTGCGGTGGAACGCTCTCTCTCCCGTTCAGCCGCCTCCTTCAATAAAAATAACCGTCTCGCAGAAGGATGCCACTGCACTCCACTCCTCCTCACTACTGAGCATCTTTTGGACAACAACAGACATGTTGAGGTTGTTGCACACCACACAGCATAAATCACTCCGAATACAAAATGTACCCTAAGATACATAATTAATTTAGATATTTTGACTTTCAATAAAAATATTAATATGTTAATAATCAAAGAAGCTTACGAAGCATTTGCACAATCAACGATTGACAATCAATGGAACATTCATTCAGATAAAATATTTCTTATATTATGTCATTAACTTGTTCATTATGTAAAGATGTGTCATGGCCAATCTACGTCAAATTAAAACTAGCAGAACACTAGATTAACACTACAGTACTGATTTTCAAGGCCAAAAACAATTTTTTTTTATAGGAGAGGGGGTAAGCGAGCAGCAGGCCCACCGTATAGGTGAAGTCGCCGCCCATAGACACTCACGCGGCTGGTAGCTCGTGAGTGGAAGGAAAATTAGGAAATGGCGGGGGGGGGTAGGGGAAGAGGACTGGGGAGGAGAAAGGATGGGCACCGGAAGATCTCATTGACCGAACGCAACGCGTGTACAAAAGAACAAAGTCCAATTGCCCATTCGGCTGAAACTCTAAGTAACAGCATGGCACTCCCACTCAAACAATTAATAATTTCATTCGGTATATACTTCACAGTAATCAAAATACTGATAGGTAGTTTATAGTAAGTATTTCAGAAAAAATATGATTAAAAAAAACTTCGTTTGATAATGGATGGCGTGTCATAGATGTCGCTACGTGTTCGTAAAATACAATAAGATCTTTTCACGGCTGAAAAAGGAAACAAACATACATATATAAAAACACCACATTAAATTAATATACGTGTTTTATATGTTTGTGTGTGTCAACTTGTAGAAAAAAATAAATAAATGCATAATTCTAATGTATATTTTTATTTTGTTCTTTTTTCTTTCCGTCGATTAATTGTTTGTATTTGTGAATATGTATATTTTTATCTAATATCACATATTATAGAAGAGAGGGCAAACGAGCAGGAGGCATAACATAAAGGTGATGACTGCCCATAGACACATGGCTGGGAGCTCGTGAGTGCGTTGCCGGCCTCTTGGGGAACGGAGTTGTTTTGTGATATGTTTTGTCTACTAAATTTTTCCACTATGATACACCCCTGTCATGTGTCACATTCTGGTGGAGAATTATGTAAATGATTATGGAGAGGCTGGAAAACAAGTAATGAATGCCTACTAGGAATAATAGATTACTAAAAAAATACAGTACAAAATTATCCAGACGTCTGTTGATTCGGTTTATCAAGTCAAATTTAGTTTTTGTCCAACAGGAGGCAAACGAGCAGGCGGGTCGCCCATCGACACCTGCAACCCCAAGAGGTGTTCCTAAACTCAAACTAAAAATATCTTTATTCAAGTAGGTCTTTATAAAGACACTTTTGAATCGTCAATTTTTACACTACCACCGTTTCGGAAGGCAGTCATCTAACGAAAAGAACTGGCGAGAAACTCGATAGCTGCTCTTTTAAAATAAACAATTAATACAAAAGTGTGCTACTGACAATTAAAATAACAAAGCATTGTGAGGCTACTCAAGAATTGAACTGTCCCGATGCTGAGCCAATTGCCGACACATTAAAGGGATCTTTGTCCTCTAAATATTTTATAAATATTTTATTTATAAGTGGGACTTTGTTATAAAAACGTATGCTCATACCTACAAACGATTTATGAACTTTACTAAGGCGAGAATCAGGCACAACAATCTTTTCTCTATTTCTTGTGTTGTGGTCGTGTTTATCTCCTAGTGAGTTTAAGACACGAAGTCGCCACTAATGTTTTAAGTGATGGTTTTATTTACACCATGGTAAGTTGACATTATAAGTGATACTTAACACCTACACGACATCTGGATGTTATTGACATTCTTGAGTGTCAAATAAATAATTTAAAATAGAAATAATGTCTCATAAGACTACCGATAAATGACAAATGCAAAAAAAAATTGGTTAGTTGTGTCTGTGTCGAATATCAATTGGTCACAGACTATCGTCCGTGAGTCATAGACAAAAAAAAGTTAGCACCGTTTCACGGTAGCGTTAAAATGTTGCATCAAATAATATTTTTTTTTGTATGAATTGACTAGACACAATCATAGGTCACCTTTAATAATAATAATTACTAATAAGTGTCTGTGCACTTGTACCAGGGTCGAAGAGTCTCTACTCCAAAGGGAACAAAATTAAAGTAGGAGAAAGGACTTGTAGTCAAGGAATTCCGCTACAAGGAATTTAGGAATTAAGTAGGCGCCTGGTAGTCAGTACCGGTGATCCAAGAGCTGGTGCTTTCTTCGCCAGCATATAAGCATCGCGATACAGCGAGGAAATGACAGCATTGTGGGTACTCTGCCACGGCGACCAAACTTTTTAAATTTGTTTTAGTTTTTTTAATTACTAATAATGTTAACACGTCAATTATATAATAAAATACCTAGTTGATATATTAAAGTGTCAAAATATATGTCAAATGATTATGAATTTTGTGTGTTGATTTTCAATCCGGATGAATTAAAATTAGTATATATTATTATTGATAATTATCAGTTTGGACAAGTCAGATCCGGACTGTGAACAGATGGTACAAGTTTGATTTCCGGAACGGTAAACATTGTGAGAGCACATTTACTGATATCTAGGTGTTATATAATACAGTGTAAAGTCTATATAACGACACTGAAGGGAGTGTGCATTTTATGGCGTTATAGAGAGTACTTAAATGGAGAGAAGAAAAGTGAGAATGGAATACGAGCTACACCAACGTCGAAGTCATTTGACTTCGACGCTTTAGAGAGCTCGTCGTTAAATCGATTGACGTTACATGGAGATTACACTGTATTTGTTTATATGTATTTGCAAAAATATGTCTGTTAATTCTCTAAACACCAATTTTTTATATTTAATTTTAGTCTTAATGATTCTATAATATCCTAAACTATTGTAGGCTGTTAAAATACATTAAATTATTGTATATGAAAGCATGTATACCACGAATACAAGTTAAACTATTATGTATTGTTATCAAGTAATAAGTATTTATATATATATCGACGCAACTACAACAATTAGTATTAAAATAACTAGAATAATTAAGTTCGGGCATCATTTAATTGTCCCAAAGTTTAAAAACATAAGTTGAACACTTTCATGTTTAATACGCTGTGAAATGTCATCCTTATTATTTCGATACGTGGTCTGTGAAAGAGACACAAGTGCGGCCATGTCAGCATCATAAAAGATGGATGCATTGTGACTACACGAAGGCTTATTGTGAAAATGAAACCTGGCAAATATCAGCGAAGTGTTGTTTTTATAATGAGTGGTAATCGTTAAGTCGGCACGCCTTACAGAATCCCTACGGAGACACTTCTTTATATATAAGTCTGCAATTCTGTGTTAAACTCAAGTCCAAATAAGCGGACATTGAAATTTTCTATACTTTAACAAAAAATATATAGATATCAATTATTATCTTAATTATTATCTCAGTAATCATCTTTTGTCGTAACCTTGACACTATGAAATTATCGGCTTTATTATTTACACAATTTGTTGACGCTGATTTATAGATAATAGAGAGGTATTTACAAATGATGTTATCTATGGCCAGAGATGTAATTATAAGCAATAGACTTGTAAACATAATATGGTGTAAACAACTCTTATTTTCATTGTTGAGAAGTAATTAAATTGACTTCTGAGAATGTGACAAACTGTAGACAAAGACGCCAACTCGTAATTACATCAAAGTAGGCACATCGCCAATAATTTAACTCCTCTGTTCTAATATTCTTTTAGGATTGTGACCAACCATTTTTGAACGCCATTAAGAAGAACTGTGCGGCCCTCAGTCGAGAACCCACATGAAACTCATTGGATTGTCAAGTTCTGGTGGTAAACTAACTGCAGTGATTTAAGAGTAAAAAGACCCATAGTAGTCATTTTTATCAAAAGTTTTTTAATCGACAATTAGTCTTTGATAGCGCGTTAAAGAGAGTGGTTGTCTTAACAACCACTGTCTCTCTTAAGAGAAGAAAAATCAGAATTGGATTACAATCTAAAACAACCGAAGGCTATTGATTTCGACGCTTTAGAGAGTTTATCGTTAAATCGCAGTCGTTACATGGAGTTGACGCCGTAAAAAATGGCAAAAATAACACTTTTACTGAAAGAGCGTTAAATTGACTTATAGATATTCTTTGACAGAGAACTATTATAAAATTATTAGCTGATCCCGACAAACGTCGTTTAGCCAAAAAAAAAAATGTCTCTAAAAATAGATGTCGGCCGATTCTCAGTCCTACTCAACTATGACGACGAAATTACATGATAATCGGTCGAGCCGTTTCGGAGGAGTAAGGGAACGAACAATTTTATATATTATATAAAATAAATATTAATTATAATTATGAATAAATATAATAAAATTCACGTATCGTTTTACGTTTTACGTTCATTATGTTTAATTTTACATGCTGGTCGTATATGGAACTAAATGGGAGGCACATATGTCACACATCCATACAAGGTAGTAGTGGCCGGTTCGTCTGGTCCGAAGCCCTTGACCTGGTGAATGTATTTCACGAAATATTTTTGACGTTCGTATGTGTAAGGTTATTCTAATTTTTTTTTTAGTTATGTTAAAAAAAATGTGTTTAATTGAAAATACATACAATACATGAGGAACTTAAGTAAATCATTATTGAAAAAGATTCTAACGGTATTAAACTAGTGTCTCGAGTTTAAATACAACGTACATACAAAATAAATCCAACGAATTATTTACGATAATAATAATGCGTCATTTTAGGTGTCCAATTTTTTTATAAGATTCTACGAAGTGAACGACCGACACCTTTGCAACGCTCTAATTATAGAAAAAAGTGTGAAATCTGTTCCCTTATTTTTTGCATTGTATCTATTGATTCATAGAAAAATTCTTCATTTAATTCTACTCATCAATAAAAGCAACGAACAGTTCATATTTAATACATATGTATGTATTAAATAGCTAGACACATGTAGACATGTGTCTAGCTATTTATATTTATGTCTATATATTTATAATAATTGTCTATATATTTATAAATATCTATTTATGTCTATATATTTATAATCACTTTGCGTGATTTAAATACAAAAGTAATTTTATTTATTTACACTTTCGTGCACTTAAACAGTAGAAGTAAGTGACGTTAATAGATGTTAGTACATATAAGAGCAACGGGCGGCCTTATCCGCTAATAAGCGATCTCTTCTAGACAACCCAACTTTATATATATTTTATACAAACTCTAATCCCCTATATCAAACTTTTCAACCTTTTTTTTCGCAAAAGTATGTCCTCCCCTAAAGTTTAGTCTACCTCCATACGACATTTCATCGAAATCTGTTCAGTCGTATACGCTTGAAAGCCTAACATACGCATTCGTATTTATACTCAAACTCAAAATATCTTTATTCAAGTAGGTCTTTATAAAGACACTTTTGAATCGTCATTAACACTACCACCGGTTCGGAAGGCAGTCATCTACCGAGAAGAACCGGCAAGAAACTCGATAAGTGCTCTTTTATAATAAACAATTAATACAAAATTGTGCTACTGACAATTAAAATAACAAAGCATTGTAAGGCTAAAGAATTGAACTGTCCCGATGCTGAGCCAATTGCCGACACATTAAAGGGATATTTGTCCTCTAAATATTCGTTTACGTACATGTTTTGTTGTATATATATATATATATATATATATATATATATATACAGTTTTTCATACAATAATGCACGTTTACAAATAACTATTCTCTATGAATTTGCATTCATAAAAGGCTTCGAATCAGCAATATTTTGTCTATGGTCAGCGTCGGCAGATTGCGAGCCGCGCGGGAATCCATTTTCAAAACTTTGACGTTTCGTTGTTCACCGCAAATGGCGCGCTAATCTTGTTGTCCAGCTTTGAGCTTTTGTGGGCAGGAAAAGCATTCGGAATATCGTCAGCATCGTTAGAAATTGTACACTTAGAGGTATTTATTTGATCTTGCAATGACGAAATGCCAACATTTTATCCTTTTATTTAAAAAAACAATTACAATCCACGCATGATATTTGAAAAATTTAATTCGACGCCACAAAGTCCAAATATCTTTATTGAGTAAGGTACATAGGACCATTTGGTAACGTCTTAATTCTAACTCTACGGCTGTTCGCACGTGAGATGAGAAGAAGGCAGGCAAGACCAGTGGCGTAGCGTGCATTGCCGGGCCCCGTATGAAAAATATGTTTGGGGGCCCTCATATAGGGGTTAAAGATTTTTCACAAAAGAATAAAAATATTGTGAAAAGAAATAATTATTTATCATAACATAATTTAACCATTTTATAAATAAAATTTTTAACGTTCATTCTCCTTGCCTTTCTTTCGGCAAACTGATTTATTAAATCGTTTATGGCTGATGATTATTTAAAATTTTTCCAAAGTTTCTGCCTCTATGCACAGAAGTGAGAGGTCTGACAGCGGTTCTTGTCCCATCGTTGTTCTTAAGTAAGTATCCAGTTTTAATCTTAAAAACTTCACACTTTTGGGGGCCCCGTGGCCCGGGGGCACCGTATAATTGGTACAGCCCCTGCAAGAGACTCGGACAACATATAAAGTATGATCGCTTCAACGAATGGCGTGTGTTCGTGTCAATTATCACCAATTCAATACATAATTCGCAGTCACACAACTCAAACGGTCACTTGACATTTGTTACAACAATAAAACTAATGATTGGTCTATTAGTGGAATATCTGGTCTTCTATAGCGACTTTTGAGGGTCGTGATGTCTCCACAGGTTCCTATACAATGCTTCTGTCAATGGTGTATCAATTTGAGTGAGAGTTTGGTAATAATAATCCAGGATCCAAGTTTAATCCCCTTTTGGACGCCTGTAGATATGTGAATACTTTCATTTTGAATAATAAAATAGTAAAAAAAAATATGAACTAAAAATCACTTCGCATAAATAAAATGTTTTAGGATTTATGTTTATTGTGATCCAAGAGCTGGTGCTTTCCTTGCTCAGCGTGTAAGCATCGCCATACAGCGAGGTAATGCCGCCAGCATTGTGGGTACTCTGCCACAGGGAACAACTTTTTATTTGTTTTATTTTAAGTTACTTATATTAGTTAATATTAACAATATTTTGTGTTTATTTAATAATTAATTTTGTTTCTTATATTGATAACTTAAATTATTATAAAAAATTAAAAAATAAATGTATTAAGATGGGCCCCATATGAAATTCTGATTCATTCGTCACGTGATTTTGTCACGTGAACAGGCGCTTATTAAAGAATTAAGTAGGCGCCTGGTAGTCAGTACCGGTGATCCAAGAGCTGGTGCTTTACTTGCTCAGCGTATAAGCATCGCGATACAGCGAGGAAATGCCGCCAGCATTGTGGGTACTCAGCCCCAGGGACCATACTTTTTAAATTTGTTTTAGTTTTGTGTTTTGTTTTATTTTAAGTTATATAAGGTTAATATAATAAATGTTTATGTTATATATCAACTTACTTAAGAGTCGTAGTTATGTAATAAATATATATCAAGACGCTAAATGTTGTCCAAAGAAAAAAGATTTTCAGAAAGGCAAATGTTGTACTTTCGCTCGGAGGAACTTGGCTTTGTTGGATGTGGGTTCTTGTTTTTGTAGGGCTGCCACAATTTCAACCGGTTGGATTAAACAGTGTTAACCGCTCAAAATCATATTTTTTAATTTTATTAATTAGTACAGAATGTATGTATACACATAAGAAAAAGAAAAGACAATAACAATTTTCACACGCACAGACAAAAATTACATTAAAAACATATATTTTTTAAACGTAAGTTAAAATTAAAAAGTAAATGGACACAAAAAAACAAAAGTAGGTATGTATACTCAATTAACTTAGCCTAACCTAAAGTCAAAATATCTTTATTCATTAAGGTACATAGGACCATTTTGAATCGTCTTAAATCTATGTGATTTTACGCCTGTTCGTACGCGACCAAGCTGAGAAGAAGCAGGCTAGAAACTCGACATGATTTTTTTTTTGAAAATGCACCCAGTACACTTTTTTATGGAGTAAGCTGGAGCTAATTCATTCCCAAACAGGACTATACAAGAGTATGGTAGATATTTTTTTTAATACCGAGTTAATGCGATGTTGCCTGGGAGCGTCTTGAAATGCGCAGGAGTGCGCGAGAAAAAGATTTACTGCAGCGCCACTGAACTCATAATCATCTTAATTCAAGTAGGTCAAGACACTTTTCACACTACCACCGGTTCGGAAGTCACTTATCTACCCACCACAGTGAAGTCCATAAATTTCACATCATATGAAAAGATGGCTTGTGAAAAAATGAACTGGACACACGAACATCCCACGGGAGTACACCCCGTATTATTGAATTTGAGCGTTTCGACAGCCCTACGAAGCGATTATTCACATCTCGATATAAATCTATTCATTATAATGAAATTGACACCTCGGCTAATGGAGGTGTCTATTTCTCTTTAATTACAGATGCATTCTCATTTAGATAAAACCTTTTTACATTTTTAAATGTAGTCTGTGGTTTTTTGTTAGACCAGCCTGTTGCCGAGAGCTTAAACCTTTATGGAAGCTTGAACGATATAATATTGAATGATTGTTTGTTTTCAACATTTATTATAAGCTTTTTGATGATAGGATAGGATTTATTTACGGCTGCAGCCAACAAAACACAGTATTAGTTCATAAGCTAACGCCTACTATTCTTCCGAAGACTGGTGATCATGCGCAGAATTATTAATATTATTATTTTATAGAAGAGGCCACAAACGAGCAGGAGGCACACCATAAATGTAATGGCATAGACATTCACGTGTCTGTGAGCTCGTGATTGCGTTGCCGGCCTTTAAGGGAGTGCTTTTATCTTGAATGGGGCTTATGAAAACCACAGCCAACAATGGATGATTCTTGGGACGTTCAAAATTATCAGAGGCGTGTAGCCTTAGTAAATCAATCAGTTCCACACCTGACATCATTTCTGGGTAATTTTAAAGTTGGGCTTCGCCTATTTAAAAACCAAAAGCTTCGGCTACCTTGAAACTTTTTTTGTAACATCCCTAAAGTGTACCATTTACCATCTCTATACATTTAGTATGAAGGAAGGAACAGTATATTCTTCAAGGGTCGGATTTAGAAGACCAAACCGCTAAGGTCCCGAACGATTAAGTGGCTATGATCAAGTACTTTTTACGATCATTATTTGATTTCTTAAACCCATACAGCATATCAAAACAGTTTACACAATAAATAATAGATGAAAAACAAACCCAAAATAAGCTTAAAACATAGAACCAGCAATTAAATCTAAAACCAGAAACAATAAAAAAAAAAAATACGAACAATAATATATATACATATGAACAAGTGGAGTATATCAAGTGAGGAACGAGCATTGTGTGAGTGAGTGTTGAATTTTAGTTTTTTTTTAAAAGATGATTATTTTTAGTGTATAGTTTTATTTATAATCATTCATGTACATACCTGTAATGCTGTGCAAACCTTTAAATTTATGCACACACATGTCTTGTGTGTTCTTGTTTTGGTGATGTTTGTGTGTTGTTGGTGTGTCTTATTTATAAACAAATGAAAATCGCGTAAATCCAATATTTCGTTTACCGTTACGTTCGTTAAAGTTTTATTATCTGATCGCGTAACAACGATAGCTTTTATTATTTCAAATCAAACGGTTGAGATACGAGTCGCACTTAAGCTTTCAAAAGCCCTGATTGGATATGATTAATTGAAATGCGTAGGCGCACAATATTTCGAAATTTTTAAGAACTTGTGCGGCGTAACGGTTTTGAATATAATTAATGTATGTATTTTATGTAACTCTATTTTTATATGTATATATATTATACAATATTTGTGAACTGCCAAAGTTATCAAAACAAAAAATTCAATTGAGTGACTATGTGACTCATTGTAATATGAATTTATTTTGTATTGAATGCTGAATGATTTTTTTTTAATTTGGCACTCGCGTGACCTACTTTTTTACACCACGTGAGGTTAAATATAAGAAATAAATTTGAATCTACATTTACTGCCAGTTCCCAAATCAAGGACGAGAAGAACTAGCAAGATTCTCCGCCACTCCTTTTAATCGCAAAGCATTCACAGTAGAGTTGTAAAGATCTGCTACCATTACACCATGCACCGCCACCAGTTATAGTAAGAACAATACAAGCACACATTATGTACACTGAGACTTATCCAGGAAAAAAATATTAGCATATGGACCATGACGATTTAAAGGACGAGAGCATCTTGCCAGTTCTTCTCGTCCGCTCTACGCCCTCGATTTGGGAACTCGCACAAAACGTAGAGTCGATTTTTTTTATCTTTTGTTTAAAATAAAACTTTCATTTTTTATACACACTAATTATTAAATAAACACAAAATATACTTAATATTAACCTAACTAATATAGGTAACTTAAACTAAAACTAAAACAAATATAAAAAGTTTGGTCCCCGTGGCAGAGTACCCATAATGCTGGTGGCATTTCCTCGCTGTATCGCGATGCTGACACGCTGAGCAAAGCACCAGCTCCTAAATGTACTATAGTTACTTATGTGAAAAAAGATATTCATATTTAAGAATTAAAACACAGCTCCGCGCAATCACTTAAAATTTCCCTCGCTGTCAATGTGACGGCACAGATTATTCACGATTCGCATTTGACATCCAGCCGACTGTCAAACTGTTTTGTCTGCGTCACACAATGGCGCAAGATTAGAAATAGGTGAGTGGATGTCTTTTAAAATCAACTTAAGAATTTTAAACTTTTTCGTTCACAGAATATAAATACAATTGTCTATAGTGACTCGTAATTTCTTTTTGAATAAGACAAAACGCTTAATGGACCTCCTTCGTTATTGGTTCGAATGATATCTGGAGTATTTAATTTTGGGTTTTTATTGCACGTGTTAGCGTTACATATATTTTGTCTAATAGTTGTACTATTTTCTATATTAATTAACCATTTAGTACTTGTATTTCTCATTGCATCGTTATATATGCTTAATTATCTATTGTCGGGATTATAAAACATATATAATAAGCAATATTAACCAAACACAGTAATCATTGTCATAACAGGTATATTTACTAAAAGTAACTGTTTAATAATAATTTTACAAAAGTACAATCAGGGAATAACACTTACGTTTATCTCGTTAGCTAATCAGACCCAAACTGGCCGCTTACCACCGAAATAACAAAAGCTATCGAACATTATTCAAAAATGCTTCTAATCAATTCATTTAACCAAAAAGAGGTTCTAATCATATTTAAAGATATGATTATACATGATATAACATCGTCTTACTATATTTAACATCAGTATATTAATATGGTACTTATTAATATACTGACACATTCGTTTTGTACTTTATTTTTTAGAACATTGAGTAAGCTGCCTTCCGCCACTTGAGGAAGCTACTACTAAGCTTTTAAAAACCATGACCACATCGTGGTTGCAATACCACCAAATTTGTTACGAACAGTGACAACACTTGAGAGTTTTTACAAAAACACTTTATTTGGTCTGTTCTTAATAGTATTTACAATGGATGTCTTTGGAAGTTGGATCAGGAATGGTTGTGGAGTGGAAAGGATAACGTATTTAAAGGATAGAATTTGTGGTAGGGGTTGTCTATGGGGAATAAACAATAAAGACTTATATCTAATTATAATTATGCTTATATCTAATGTGGGCATGTAACAACTTAGGCTAACATTTTGTTTTTTTCTCGGCTTTAATATGTCTAACACAAGAAATCCTAATTCGTCCTCATTTTATTTTGTTTCTCAAACTCACAGCACAATAACAGATTACGTAATAATTATATAAAAAAACGCTACAATAGGTTTTAAACAGAATATAAGTAAGGAAATATATGTAATACCAACAAGAATTACAAGTGAAGTGTTTTAAGTTTATTATAACAATAAACATAAATAAATGAATCGTACAATAAGGCTATCTACAATTTAGCTCTTTTCTTGTTAACTAAAAAAAAAAATGTTCTCCTAAAATGTGGTATATATAAATTAAAATCTTCAAACTTTTTAAATTTGTTTTAGTTTTGTGTTTTGTTTTATTTTAAGTTAATTATTTTAGTTAGGTTAATACTAAAAATATTTTGTGTTTATTTAAATGATCTTTTATTGTGAAAAATAAAATTATTATGTGTTTAAAATCTACGGGTATTTTCTATTCCACAGTAATAACCAGATAATGTTAAGTTTAATAATAAGCTTCTAATGACTATGGTAACACCTAGATAAGTTAGCCTTACACTGAAATGATTTTAATTAATCGTAAATTGTATGAGTTTAATAATAGAGGGGAGAGGAACTTTTACAACATTTTTTAATTTAAATATTTCGATTTTTTAAACGCTATATATTATGCTCGTGAAGGCTGCGCTGTTCCGCGCAGGTAGTTTCGTAGCCTTTTTTCTTGACCGCCTCCGGTACCTTGCACGACGTCGACATAATATGGACATTACGTTCAATAAATTATAGACTTATATATATATAACCATACAACATAATAAAACAGTATACATAATAAAGATAAGATAAAAGTCAAAATGGGGTTGAAACATAGAATAAGAAAGTCATCCAACATATATCAAAAACTACAATATGTACTCGTATTAGTGTGTGTAATGGTGTTGCTGTATGAGTGTGCGACTTTTGGGCATTTACTAGCCGGAATAAATATCCAACGAGCAGCGAGCTTTTGGAGCGCTGTCGGGAAATCCCGATTACCCGACTAGCGTCGTAAGTTAAACCTGGATTGGCCACACTCTTCGGAGAGATGCCAAGAATATTACCAAACAGGCACTTGCACAATCCTCAAGGGAAGCGGACGTGTGGCCGTCCCAAACAGCATGGTACTGTTGCAGATGAGGCGAAGAGAGCCGGTAAGACTTGGAGCGAGATCAAATGCAAAGCGTCGGACAGAGCGCAATGAAGGATGCCCTCTGCCCCATCGAGGTGACATAGGATTATAAGTCAAGTTTGAGGTATTTAACACGAATTTTGACTCGGTAAAAGGGAATAGATCTTTCTTTCATACTTTATTATTTATATGAAAATTATTTGTGCAACTATAAACTGAAAAAAATGCGAATGAAAATTCACGTATCCATACAAATCAATCGCTGTGTCTCCCCATCGCGTCATAATAGCGATGTATGCCGACTGCAGTCTTTCCATTGAAATTATTCTTCTACTTAACTAGGGTTGCCACTCCAATATTTAATACAATCACAGTATTAAAGTTTTATGTTTCAAACATTTAAAGAAATGCACAGATAATTGCTTGAAAACTTCGCGCCAAACATGGCGTATTAATTGAAAAGTCATAAGCTAATAATGTCATAAACTATTATAATAATCAAAAAATGTTTTATTTATATAATATGTGTAAAAGTCGATAAGCTAAATATTGTGTGAGCCCTGGAATGCCCTCAACTTCAAGTGGCCAAAAGCGATATGTCAAAATGACAGAAACACTGGGATCCAAGTCAATTATCAGTAGAAAATCTCCCTCAAAGTAATGGTAGTGATGATGATCAATGCTACGGTATTAAAATATACATCTAACCTAATCATTCAGAGTTTGATACATTATTGTGGTAACCATGGCAACGGAGTCAACATGGGTGTCTGGACGAAGTTAAAACCGCGTCATGGTAACCATGGCGACACAGTTAATGTGGGATTATGATTGGTCCACTCGAGTTTTACTCACAATTATCAATCTTTTAAGGCTATCGAATTGTCGAATATGTGATTCGACGAATCGAAATTATTATACTCTTCTCGTTCAGCGTAACAGCATCGTAATACAGCGAGGAAACGCCATCAGCACTTTGGATTCAAATAAAAAAAGCATTGTGGGTACTCTGCCATAAAAACCAAACTTTTAATTTTTGACGCTGAGCGAGAAAAGCACCAGCTCTTGAATCACCGGTCCTATCCAGGCGGCTACTCAATATCCTTAATAAGCACCTGTGCACTTGTACCTTAAGGTTCAAAAGTTCTACACCAAAAGTAACAAAAAGTTACTACTAATTTAAATAACAAAAAGCACCTATCAAATGCAGCCCTCAAATATTTCCCGTAAAGTGTCAACCCTGGGTGTGTAAAACTGAAACCGGTCGAGGTCCTGTTAATAACACTTCGATTCACACTGACAAACGTTTCTTTTAGGCTTTCAGAGCTACTAGGGCAGACAGCATTGTTCTTATATATGTGAAACTCTTATGGGCCTAAGTTTTTAGTCTTATAGTATAATGAAAACATACGTCCATTAGGACAAACATTTGGTTATTGAATTGTTTTTTGACATACATTTTTAGAAGACTTTATGTAACACAAACTTCAACTCAAAATATCTGTATTCAAGTAGGTCTTTATAAAGACACTTTTGAATCGTCAATTTATACACTACCACCGGTTCGGAAGGCAGTCATCTAACGAGAAGAACTGGCGAGAAACTCGATAGCTGCTCTTTTGAAATAAACAATTAATACAAAATTGTGCTACTGACAATTAAAATAACAAAGCATTGTAAGGCTACTCAAGAATTGAACTGTCCCGATGCTGAGCCAATTGCCGACACATTAATGGGATATTTGTCCTTTAAGTATTGGTTAAAATACATTTTACACACGTTTTAAAGGCAAAAGTGTAATCATGTTTAATTGAAAAAATAGGTTGTTTTTATAGAAGAGGGGGCAAACGACAAACCATATAGATGAAGTCACCGCCCATGGACACTTGGCTGGGAGCTCGTGAGTGCGTCGCCGGCCTTTGAAGGACATATGGTTCGGAAATACCGTGGCGGGCAGCTGATGTTAGATGTTATGTTTAGTTTATTTTTTATTGTTTTCTTTCCCGTGAAATGATTAAATTCCATCACTAATTATATATACCATGTTGCATTTTTGTGTGTAGTAGTTTATTAATTCCTCGCCATTCAGACAGTAGCCATATTAAAAATTAAATAACCCAAATAGAAAATCATTTTTCCAATTACTATATAAAACCGATCGAACTTTTAACATAGCATTTCATAAGAAACCTGGCAGAAGTTCCAGCTGAAGAGTAAGTACTGACGGATGTAAACGCCCTCTGTCCCATTTGGGACATAGGATATTATCCAGTGAAATTCATATTAAATTTCTCGTGAACAAATCAATTGTGGATGTTATATATTATTACTTTAACATACATATGTTATATGTAGTATGAGTATGTGTAATATACACAATATATATATATATATAAATAACAACGCGTGACAATGATGTAATAATATTATGTCTGAAGATTAGTGCTGTACGAAAAATAACGGTATATACCGTGAAATCAGTAGGGATGTATACTGATTTTATTTATTTATTTTACACTTTATCGTACTTAAACACTAGAAGCAAATGACATTAACAGATGTTAGAACATATAAGAGCAACGGGCGGCCTTATCGCTAATAAGCGATCTCTTCCAGACAACCCACATTTTGATTGTTTAAACGAACCCAATAATGAACTTGTAAATAAAATCAAATCAATACGTACGTAAAGTAGTAATGGAGCAATATCCCTTTATTACGAGAAGCTCCGTCATAATTAACAAGGTTTTAGAAGAAATGTAAAAAACGTAAATTTTCAATCGGTTTCTTTTATAGACAAATAGATAATCGTGAATACAACTGTAAAAAATTTAATTCGATTATAATTTATAATTAAAAAGAAGTATTAATAAAAATTTAATTCACGTACGCTAACTTGTTATGTTACTTAATACTCGATTGATTTACATAAATTGTGCTTTAATATATAAATTCCAAAAAAAATAAAAACTTAAATTTAAATACCCGCCCCGGTATTTTCGAACCATTACGACTTAGGTTACTTCAAGAAAGCATAGCAATGCCTAAAAGGCCAGCAACGTACTCTATGGTCTACGTATCCAGTGTCTATTGCCGGTGACTTCACCTTTATGAGGGGTTTCCTGCCCCCTCTTCTATTAAAAACACACAAATAACATAATAATTTACATTAGCAGTATTATTTTGAAAAATCCTTCAGTTTTGTTTATGTGATCGCGGTATAACAGTAGTTATACCGCAATGGCGCAGCACGCGAATGAATTGGCAACATGTAAGGTCGGCATATTTTACATTTCACGGTCAGTAACATCAGCATATTAGAAACCGTATGTTTTAATATGATTATGGTTTACATTCTTTTTTTCTCATGTGTTGTTTGCTTTTAAGTGTTTATATACCGGGAACACTGCATATAACGTCACTCGATTAAACGACAAGCGTCGAAATCAACTTTGATTGGTTCAGCTTGTATTCCATACAAATATTTCTTCTCTTAAAAATAAAATGCAGACTCCCTTCATTGTCGTTATATAGAGTTAACACTGCATATTGATATTGAATCGTTTATGTTTCTTACACACGAGTAAACATTACACGGTTATTTTGTTTTGAATTATTTTTTACTGTTATAAAATCAAATGGAAAAAAGGTTTGGCCATCCTTCACCCACTCAATATAGCGATATTATACAATTGATTTGTAGCGTTATTTACATACTATATCACCTGTGGGATTTGGAATATGCAAACCCCTTTTTTCGCGACAAGCCTGTCCTTCCCTGCAGTTTAATCCTTGACAGATTTCATCGAACTGTCGAGATGTTAGTATGGATACACAACGAATATTTAATATTTTAATTATTAAATACCTATATATTACTAACCTAACTAATATAAGTAACTAACTAACTAATAAAACTTAAATAAATTTAAAAAGTTTTGTACCTGTGCCAGAGTAGACACAGTACTGGCGGCATTTCCTCGCTGTATGGCGATGCTTACACGCTGAGCAAGGAAAGCACCAGCTCTTGGATCTCTTGGATGAATTTAATAAAAACTTTTATCTTTAATCTACAAATGAATCAAGCTACAAATATTTTTTTATTATATAATCATTGTGTTTGTTTAAAGTTATTGTCAGTTCCTGTTAAGTTTTGTTCTGTTAATACGCCTTCAAACTCACATGTTACGCGTACATTTGCATAATGATAATAAAACACGCCAAGATGTCTGTCTTGCCAGCTTCCTGGCATCTGTTGCTTTACGTTTATAAGCGTCATTAAACGGCTCATTATGTTATAAAACTATGAAAATTATTAGCGTATTGTGTAGACAAAACTAGACGAACATAGACATTTTTCATGCATGGATTTGTTAGAATGCTTAAAACTTGTAAACAATGACAAATAATTAAACCTTAATAAATAAATATAAAAAGACACATTTTAAGTAGGATTTTAAAAAAAGTGTATTCATAAACGCGTTTTAGCATAAAACTTTTCTCTAAAATTATACAATCCCTAGTTTAACAAATATGGCCGACATCGAACAGCTGATTGTGACGAAATATTTTGACATTTACCAGAGTGTGTCTTGTCAAGTTTTCAGTTGAATTTTTTTAAATTAAATTAGTAAAAATTAACACGTGTATAATTATTATTATAAATGCAAGGCATATATAATTTTATTAAATGGTAATAACAATGACTAATATTTGCATTTTCTGACGTACCACAGACTATAAATAAGTAATTCAGTCTGTGGACACATTAAATATCTGTTTTTAGGAAACTTTTATGACCGAATTCATTGTAATGAAAACAATTTGATACTAAATCGTTTTCTTTAGTCTCAGTTCTTAGAGGCTAGAACACATTCTATGTCACACCATATGACAGGCAGAATGTGACATATGACAGGTTTAGGAATCATAGTGAAATATAAGATTATAGCTAAAATCAATTTAATAATTTACATTTAATTTAATAATTCAACATAAGTCTTGAGAACCGCTGAACGTTATTCATAGGTCTAGATCGATGAGCGACAGATTATTTTGAGATTGACGACCACAGATGTCTTCTAGAAATAGAGTTTGCGAAGTGAATGTAAAATTTAAATTACACGCGAATTCATCTTTATAAGTTTTTGACGATATTTTTATATTCTATAGTTAACGTGAGTTATTTAAGAGCCCAATTTTATATATTATATAGCTATACAAAATGTACTGAAAATATTCACAATATAAATGTTTGCATTCATTTACAACAAGCATCAACGAATGGGTTATCTAATATATAGAGATCCCGTGTCATAATGTTTGTTCCTTTACTCCTCCGAAACGGGTTGACCGATTCTCCTGAAATGTGGCCATATAGAGTAGGTACTGAGAATCGGCAAACATCTATTTTTAGACACATTTTTTTTGGCCAAACAACGTTTGTCTAAATTATTATTAGTATTGTTTATATAAAACAATAAAAAGTTATGTATTGTAATCGGGGGGCATAGCGAAATAGGAGCACACATTTACGTCATAGTGAGAACAATACAAAGTATACAGAGACTCTGTTACCATAACTCAGCTAAGCTTTAAGCTGAGCTTTGTCAAAATTATTTTCATGAAAAATGTATGAGTTTAGTCATATTAGCGACGGGTCTAGAGTCGATACAACTGTCTTTTTCAGCTCAGCTGGACCTTGTTGGTGAGCTTAGCTCAGCCGAGATAGTTTTGGTTTGCTGTGACTAGCGCAAGGGTGCCTGTGAGATTCGCACCTGGGTTTGGGCCGTCCCGGGAGAGACTAGCCTGAAGGGCAGGGCGAAAGCTTACTGGAAGGGCTTTAGTAACTTGTTTTTTTTTTGCGAGGGATCTCGCTGTTCGCCTGGAGGCCTTTTCATTACAGCTCGGGCTTGTTGGCGAGCTTGGATCAGCCGCAATAGCTTCAGCAGCAAAAGTAAAGAGGTCTTAGAGGTCGAGCACTTCGTTAGCGTGCACTGTTGCTGCATCATAGATGTCGCTGCGTATTATTCTGACGAATTTTGATGGATCGTTTAAAAGCTAGCTATTAAAATAGATCGTTCCGCGATTGGTTGCCAAGAAATGTGTACTGTCAATATATTCAAACAAATTGACAAGACCAAAAAAAACCTACCATCAAAAAAACATTTTTTTGACATAAAAAGAATATTTATTTTAAATGAGCATCTACCGAGTTTCTTAATCTTCTCAGTAGATAACTGCCCTCCGAACCGGTAATAGTGTTAATGACGATTCAAAAGTTTCTTTATAAAAACAAACTTTAATAAAGATATTTTTAATATAGATAGATAGATTTAATTCAAAACATACCAACCCCAACACCATTGTGGTCAATAAAACCAACCGAGTTTTCTATTGAAACACAAAATTTGTTATTAACATAGACATTTCCAGAATCCCGGCGTTCCCTAAAACATTTTGGCCTACTGAGCGTGTTTGTTGTTACGTCTAAGTGTTGACGTATCTTCACCGGACTTTTTAAAATTAGAAATGGGAACGGAGTAAACCGGCACCTAACAGGCCTGGTGACCTGCGTTGTTTGTTCTCTTAATCAGGTATGGTTTTTTCTTTTTATTGAACAGGGGATAAAGACTAGGCATACCATAAACGTGAAGTCACCGCTCACAGACGTGGCTTTGAGTTTGTGAGCGTTCTTCTAGAAAAGAGACAACCGAACTGTTGCCCTGCCGTGAACAAACACGCAGCCCATAACCAGTATTTAACCGCGCTGCCAGTCATTAAAGAGTACGCTCTTTTCAATATTAGGAGCTGTGAAGCTTCCACAGCTGCCACAGTTCACCTTCCACATACTCTTAAAAAATAATACATGTATGATCTTAGTACTACTATGAGTATGAGGGCTGAGCCCACCAGAAGTGGAAATCTGTACGAGTCCTTGACGAAAGACCAAATGATATGCAGGAAATATTCCCGCAGACAATTATTTAGTTCAGGTAAGGCATAGGCAATAATGTAATAAGCATGTTAATTAACAAATAAATAAAACTATTACATACCCATTAGCACCAACAAAGGTCTCCTTCGCGGTGACGCCATTAAAATGAATCCTATTTTCAACTTCACCATCAATCAGCACGTCCCTCATAACAAAATTCAGTATCTCCTTATTTAAATTACGCCTCATATACCGTATGTCACTCAACACCTGTCTATCCACACGCTTGTCTGTGGTGTGTCTAACGTCAACGTCACTGTCACTGTCATTGTCACAACTTGACGAACCGAGGAGTAGGAGGATCAGGAACGGTGTGCCGAACAGCTTCTTCCACGACACGAACTTTGTGAGCGTCTTCTTCTTCGGTTTCGGTGATTTCAACTTCATTTTTTTTATCTGTAACAATTGATTTAACATAAAAAAATATATTAATTCATTGCTTTTTGGTTCGCTTTGACAATATTAGTGATACCATTAATATTCTACTTGTTTTTGGGAGATATGCTCTCTCTCTTATTGATCTTAAAAAAAAAACAAATAAACTACGAAATACAGTGTGAAATTGTGTGTGTTTATTTGTTCAAACACACAATGTGCAAATGAGATAGAACTGTCTTGGAGTCTGGTACATTTATCAAGTAAATACTAACCAGGCAAGTTCTTTTTTATTCAGTAAGGTACAAAGGACCATTTTGAATCGTCTTAAATCTACTATAAGCCTGTGCTTACGCGAATAAGCTGTGAAGAAGCAGGATGATGATGATGAAAGACTGTTTTAGAGCAAGGCTAAGCTGGAACAAATTAATTTCTATACTTATTGATAAAAATAATCAGATAATTTATAAAACGCCTTTTCTAATTGCTGGCATATGTGAAGCGTAGGTAGGTACACTTTGCCCAACTTTATGGAGACCAGTAGTGAGAGCAAAGCTTATCCATATTTCACTTATACACGTTAAAGAAAGTTGACTCCTGGAGTGCTCACTCATATCAAATAAGGCTTTTATACACATTACGTTAAAATGCTAATGTTTTTCCTGGATTAGTCTCACTGTTTGTGGGTTGTCTGGAAGAGATCGCTTATTAAGGCCGCCCGTTGATCTTGTATGTACTTACATCTATTAACGTCATTTACTTCTACTGTTTAAGTGCAATTAAGTGTAAATATATAAATAAATAAAACGTAAATGTGTGCTCCTATTTCGCTATGCCCACAGATGATAGTAGGTTCCTTTTTTGTTTCATATGATACCCATACGCTGGTGGTGCTAATGGTTGCAGATCTTAACAACCCTATAGCAACCACCTCTAAAACATGCTGGATTTAAAGGTGTAGCGGAGAGTTCATAGCCATTTCTTCTCGTTTGCGCCCTTGATTTGGGAACTGGCAGTAAATGTAGAGTTAATTTTTGTTTTTTTTTTGACGATTAATAAGTTAACTATTTTGTGTAATATTTTTGATTTTGATATATAATTTTTTTTTATAAAAGAGGGGGCAAACGAGCAGGAGGCCCACCATAAAAGTGAAGCCGCCGCCTATAGACACTCACGCGGCTGGGAGCTCGTGAGTGCGTTGCCGGTCTTTAAAGGAGAATTGGGAAATGGAGGGGTAGGGGAAGAGGACGGGGAGTGGAAAGGATGGGCACCGGAAGATCTTACTCACCGAACGAAACGCGTGTACAAAATGAACAAAGTCCAATTGTATCACTTTACGCCGGTTTTCTGTGAGAGAATGGTATTTCTCCGGCCGTACGGCTAAAACTCTAAGTAAGAGCATGGCACTCCCACTCAAGCTATATATGATTGTTCACATCATTATTAACTCAAACGTGAAAAAGAAAACTGGTCTACCTACTAACAATATGGACTTTAGACTTTGCTAAAATGCTATTTATATAAAAATAGCATTTTATCTATGTCACAGGCTTAATTTGATAAACTCACGTGTCAATCATAGCGTATAGAACGATGTTACGAGATCGCCTAATCAACATGTATAATAAAAAAAACAAATGGATATTTTTTCCACCATTTTAGACGCATCTGAACTAACCAAAGTCGACATACAAATAAATTAATTAAACTTTATTTAACATATAAGGAAAACACAAAAGACATTCATAACAACAGTATTGTGTCGCGCAGCAAGAACCTATAATGAGTCCTATCTGTCCTTGGATATATTTGGCCTAAATAGAAATTTTTTTCAAAAAAAACTAAGACTCAGCCTCGCACACTCACCCACACAGCAACACCATTGCACACACTAATACACACACACACTTAAATGCTCGTTCTTTACATAATATACTCCACTTGTTCATGTGTTGTATATTTTTATTTATTTTTTTCTGTTCGTGTTTTTTTTTTGTTATAGTTGTTTCTGATCTTAGATTAACTATTTCCGGTTCTATGTTTTAACCTTATTTTGGCTTTATTTTTTTTATTGTGTAAACTTTTTTTGATAAGCTGTATAGGTTTAAGAAATAAATAAAGAAAAACAATAAAATTTTCATAATCAAAAGTAGCCAAGACCAAACAAATACGCCACTTTTACACAAGATATTGGAAAGAAAGAAACACGTTTATTTGGACATACACACGACACATACATTAAATCAATAAAAAATATAACAAAAATGAGAATATATACATAAATATAGTAAAGGTTTCAAATATAAAAAAAAACATTTTACATTGTTGCAACGCAGTGTGTGAATACAATTTAAATAATAAAAAAAACTTTATTTAACAATTATGTTCCATAACGTTACACACAAGGAAAACACAAGAGACATACAAAGTATACATATGTAACAATTACTTGAACTATGTGTTATAACACTTATATATAAGCCATCCATTTCCAACAAAAAAAACCAACCAAGCCAAGTTTCTTGCCCGCTTCTTCTCAGCTTGGTCGCATACGAACAGGCGTAGAAACGCTTAGATTTAAGACGATTCAAAATGGTCCTATGTACCTTTATGAATAAAGATATTTTGACTTTAATAATATTTCTATTAAATAATTGAAAGTAGTGAAGACTAATCAAATACGCTACTTTAACACTTGATATTAGAAAGAAAGAAAGAAACGTTTATTTGGACATCGTACAGTCAAAAAAAATATAACATAACAGAGGAATATATACATAAATATAGTAATATTTTAAAATATAAACTAAAAAGAAACATTTTACATTGTTGCAACTTAATGTGTGAATACAATTTAAATAAACAAATTTAAAAAAAGGCCACTTTTACAAATGATATATGTAATATCACGAAAGCCACTTGTCTATGTGCAACGCAAATCGAAAAATAACAACTTAGGCTGCCCATACACGAACTGCTTCAAGCAGTTAAGAACGACTGTTTGAAGCCGCGACCGCACGGTGAACTATGGTCATTCATTCGCTGCCGTACACACGACTGCTCGAGCAGTCGCGGCCGCTTCAAGCTGCATGATGAAATCGTGCAGTTGACAGCTCGCGAGCGGTCGCGAAGCATACACCGACTGCTCGAGCAGTCGACAGCTCAAAACTTCAAAACACCCTAACATCATATATTGACGAATAATATGGTTATCGCAACGAAAATCTTTGTGACTTTACTATTATTTAATTTAGTGAATAAATATGTTGAAATAGCTTAGGTTACATTTAGTAGAACCGCGCGAGCGCTACGAACCGCTCGAGCAGTTCATTATCTGCTGTTGACAGCTCAAGCGATCGCGACTGCTCGAGCAGTCGTGTGCACGGCAGCGAATGAATGACCATAGTTGACCGCGCGGTCGCGGCTTCAAGCAGTCGTTCTCAACTGTCCGTGTACGGCCAGGGTTATACACAACAGAACAATTAAAAAATGACGTCATTGTACACAGAATAAATACACAAACATTTCTCAATACAATGTAAACGTCACACGTCATATGTCATTCCCACTTAGTATCACCAAAGAGTTTCTTATATACTTCTTATATTATAGCGCATTGTTTTTTTTCTCTATATTATTAGTACTTATATATAAGAATACTTAAAATGCAATAAGACTGGTGCGAAGGGTGCGAAGAATACAAAAAACAACACAACATACATTAAATTAAGTAAAACCGGAAAAAACTATGCTGAATTAAATCTAGATTTATACATAACTACTACATTGTAGACAAGAAATGCTTACGAAGAAGTGATTTGAAAGATGATAGTGAGTTATTCCAATATACTATATATGTGACAATTTGGCTTGTATGTTGTCCCCCCCCCCTGGGTCAGAACCTACATTAATGTTCATAAAATTCCATTATCTCAAGAATTCACGGAGATATCTTATCGATTGTTGCATAACTCATCATATCACTGATCAAGGAAGAACCGAAAAAATGTGTCTTAAGATGATAAATACATCTTAAGACACTTTTTTTTTGCAATTTCACAAAATTCTACCAGCACCAGGTCTATAGCTCTTACTCTATATAGACTCTTTCTTTTTTATAGAAGAGGGGGCAAACGAGCAGGAGGCCCACCATAAAGGTGAAGTCGCCGCCCATAGACACTCACGCGGCTGGGTGCTCGTGAGTGCGTTGCCGGCCTTTAAAGGAAAATTAGGAAATGGGGGGTAAGTTAACGGGGTTCGAACCCAGAATCCAGCCATTCATTGCACCAAATGTCTGAAATTAAGTTTTATGTTTGTATGTTTTTTATTAATATTTTGTTACCTATACAAACGTCTCGCGAAAAGCCTGATGGTCAGGTTTGACCAACGGGAGTGCAAGCCTCCCTTCGAGGTAACTTCAGTGAAGACTTTCCCTGTATTCAACCGAGAAATGATTGTCAACGTACAAAACTTTTAGCCTTCAAAAAAAGAGCGTACTTAAGGGCCGGCAACTCATTTATAATCCTCCTAATTTGCAGGTATCTAGCTTGCGGTTAGCACATCACTCAAAGTGAATCACCTGCTCGTTTGCCTGCCTGTTGTTGAAATATTTGCGTGGGCAGGCATTCCCGAACTGAAACGACTTGGAGGCCTAAAATCGGACAACTCAACTATAAGCCCCCCGGTATTGCATCCGGCAATAGTACTACACACAAAGTGACCCTCCTCGTTTGTCTTCTGATAAAAAAAGCAACAGACAAGTCCGTTTGGTGCTGGAATCCTCTTAGGGTCCTTCAAGCAAAGCAAACCTCCGTAATAAGGCCGGCAACCTACTCACAAGCTCCACGCCATGAGTGTAATATAGGCAGCGACTTCATTTTTATCGTGTTAAACTCAAACTCAAAATATCTTTATTCAAGTAGGTCAGTCATAAAGACACTTTTGAATCGTCATTAACACTTACACCGGCTCGGAAGTCAGTCATCTACCGAGAAGAACCGGCAAGAAAATCGATAGCTGCTCTTTTGAAATAAACAATTAATACAAAATTGTGCTACTGACAATTAAAATAACTAAAGCATTGTAAGGCTACTCAAGAATTGAACTGTCCCGATGCTGAGCCAATTGCCGACACATTAAATTGATCTTTGTCCTCTAAATATTCGTTTACGGTATAGTCATATATTGTGGTTAGTCTGTAATATCTAATTACTTACACTTGTTAGAATTATTTTCCATCGTTGTCAGCGTAATAGAACTCGTGTTCTGAATGTAATTTAATAGGAAGAATCAAATATTGTTAAAGGTGTTTTATTTAATCGGTAAACAGTTTTTTTTCTCTTCAATATGTGGTGGTGCGTGAGACATGACTCACGAAACGTTTAACCAATGTGAATTAATACAAAATTATTTTATTGTGTGGGCTGCCTGGAAGAGGTCGCTCATTAGCGGAGAAGTCCGCCCGTTGCTCTTATATGTAACTGACATCTATTAACGTCATTTACTTCTACTGTTCAAGTGCAATAAAGTGTAAATAAATATTAAATAATTCATGTAATTTTATGTTTTATTTGTATGTTATAAAGATATTAATAATTTAAAAGAGTTGGCGGAGTGTTTCTCAACGAAGGTTCACAAGTTTTTCATAGGTTTTTGGACCTATGTGAATAAATATATTTTTCATTTGGAATAATGCAACCTCGACCTATATACAAATAAAATGAAGCTAACACAAATGATTGTGTAACTCGTGTATTGTATTGTATGCCAAACAATACTCAACGTAATAGTTTGTTTCTTAAATGTCACCTGCATCAAATATATTTATTTATAGGCAAATAAATCATTTAAGTCAAGAGTTAAGTACGCCTGGTAGTCCGGTGAGCCAGGAGCTAGTGCTTCCTCTGCTACGTATAAGTATCGCGAGACAGTTTTTTTTATGTAACAGTAGGCAAACGAGCAGGCAGATCACTTCGAGTGAAAACAGTGAGGATATGCCAATGGGTACTCTGTCACGTGGATCGAAACTTTTTCTGTAACTTGGTGTTAAACAGGGGATGCTTTTATTTAAGATGGGCAAACGAGCAGGAGGTACACTATAAGGGTGAAGGACTTGGTATAGACCAGAGCTTCTTATACTATAGGTAAGCGACCCCATATGGGGTCGCGTAGCAAAATTGTTACAGTTCTATACTTTTTTTGGTCAATTTTTACTTTTTGGCAATCTTGTACATTTCACAATGAATTCAAAAACTATATACAGTAGAATTAACTTATAAAGACTTTAGCGATTTATCGCCTTATGTTATATATATATATATAAATTTTCCAGTCACGATGTTTGTCCCCGATGGATTCCTAAACTGCATAACCGATTTTAAATCAAATTGGCACACCGTGAGCCAGTCCGGTCCAACTTGAGATATAGGATAGCTTAGATCTTTAATTATAGTCGCAATTTTATTTTATTGCAAATTATTTGTCTATATAATTAATTGACAGTCACAATTATCTGTCAACTCCAAAAGACTCCAACAGATGTCGATACTTTTCGACTGGATTGAGTATGTAATCAATAGATGGCACTGCTATGGTAAACCGACAAACGTGTCATTTAAGCTACAATTCAACAGCATGACTACCACGTGTTATTGAGGCTAAAGTATAAATTAAATTTATTCTGTAGTAAACGAAATACAGTGAAATTCAATTATTTCTACTTTTTTTAATAATTTATAAGCTAAAACAACGTTTGCCGGTTCAGCTAGTATTCATATATAATCAGTTCGTTTTGTACGTAACCCGGTTAGTACGACATAGTATCGCCGTAGTAGAATCCGTTATGAATATATCTTATAAGTGGATGCTACTGTATATGCATATTTTTACCCAATAAATAAATCATCATACTATAAAATATATATATATATATATATATGATTTTCTTTCATAAAACAAAACACGAATGTAATGTAAGCAACAGAGTTTTATTATATAAAAGAAACACAAATCTTAAAACAGATAATCGACAATCAATTGTTCATGCTTTAAAATAAAAACTTAAATATTTTTCACATTAAGAAAAAAAATCCATATATATATATATGTGTGTATGGGGTCGTCAAGAAACACGCAGTCCTAAATGTTTAAGAAGCCCCGGTATACAAATCTGACTTATTGTCAATCGGTCACTTGCAAAATAATAAATACAGCGTGGAAATGCCGCCAGCATTGTGGGTACTCTGCCACGGAGACCAAAACTGTTTAAATAAGTTTTATTTTTCAGTTATATTTAGTTATTTTTTTGTTATTATAATAAACCATTAAGTGGGATAACCAATGCAAATTATTATGGCTGCATGCAAT
The DNA here is from genome assembly GCA_951799465.1 of Leptophobia aripa. Lineage (NCBI taxonomy): Eukaryota > Metazoa > Arthropoda > Insecta > Lepidoptera > Pieridae > Leptophobia > Leptophobia aripa. The sequence goes on from OX637283.1 coordinate 4,155,217, forward strand.
CTGGGGCCAAATGTTAAAGAGATAATTAAAATATATATTTGAGATAAACCATTTTTGATAATGTCTTTATAGCGTTGACCTTGTAATGAACGCGAAATGGATGAAAAAAATATTATCATACAGTGTTTACTATATATAACTGAGGGGACTGTTCATCTTATGGCGTTATAGAGTATGGACGTTAAAGAGAATATAAGTCATTATATGGAATACAAGCTAAACCAACTAGAGCCAATTTTGACGCTTTAGAGAGTTTGCCGTTAAAGTTTATCTTATGGCGTTATAGAGTATGGACGTTAAAGAGAATATAAGTCATTATATGGAATACAAGCTAAACCAACTAGAGCCAATTTTGACGCTTTAGAGAGTTTGCCGTTAAAGTTTATCTTACGGCGTTATATAGACTGGACGTTAAAGAGAAGAGAAGCCAATTTTGACGCTTTAGTATTTTGCCGTTAAATCGAGTGACGTTATATGGTGTTTATGGTAATACTCAGAGAGATGTCAATATGCGCTTAAAAGAGTGAATAAAGTCTATATTGTCTCTGGTCGAATAAATTGAGTTGCAAAACGTAGATTATGTAAATGTTAAATTCAAAATAGTCCCAGAAATATATCTGACACGAACGTGTTTTGTTGTCTCTTGTTTGAATTATCCTTTTTTTTTAAATTGTGGTAAATGCGTACCATAAAAGTTGTCTGATTCACACAATTTACCCGTAAACAATATGGCGTATGACTCGTTTTACCGACAATCCGTGAATTAATCAAATGAGTAATAGTTATTTAATACGTCAATTGTCCATTGAAATAACAAAAAAATTAACTACACGAGAATCCGGATATAAGGACGTACGGATACTATGTCGTGCTAACCGGGTGACGTTCCAAACGAACGGATTATTTAAATAACAATGCAATAACTAACTTGTGTAAACATTATAGTAACTAAAAGCGGTTAGTAGTAGCGTTATAAGTGAATTCTACTGTATAACTACATAATACTTTATTATATACGCAAAGTAATATCTAATATGATGAGCATATAGTATTTAATATAATTTTAAATAAGCAATAAACGATATCCTTTTTTTTAATAACCGAGGTAGTATACACTGCTAGTCAGTGAATGGGTAAGCCGTACCCACTAATACACTCCTCGGGTGTACGCATATAAAGTCTACTGGGGTTTTCATGAAATAAAACTAAAATAAATTAAAAAAGTTTGGACCTTGTGGCTGTGTACCAATAATGCTGGCACTTCCTCGCGATGATACGCTGAGCGAGAAAAGCACCAGCTCTTGCATCACCGGTACAAACCAGGTGCCTACTGAATTCCTTAATAATCACATGTAAACTTGCACCCCAAGCTCCAAAAGAAAGAAAGACATTTTGTACTGTGACCTTTTCTTTTTTATAAATTATTTGTGTCATCATAAATCCCAGACTAAAGACTAAAGACCCAGCACTTATAACAAAATTAATTTCTAATACAGTAAGGTATACCGTAAAAGAATATTTAGAGAATAAAGTGTGTCGGCAATTGGCTCAGCATCGGGACAGTTCAATTCTTGAGTAGCCTAACAATGCTTAAGTTATTTGAATCGTAACATAATTTTGTATTAAATGTATATGTTAAAAGAGCAGCTATCGAGTTTCTTGCCGGTTCTTCTCGGTAGGTGACTGACTTCCGAACCGGTGGTAGTGTAAATGACGATTCAAAAGTGTCTTTATAAAGACCTACTCGAATAAAGATATATATGAGTTTGAGTTTATTATGTTAACTATAAATTAATATATGTATATGACACGAATAAAATTTAATTATTAGGGCTTTTTGGGGCAAAATTACAAGTACTCAACCGATCTCATATTAAGTGTGACACTGATTTAATTGACCTGTCGTATAACGTATAACGATTATTATCTATACGATAAATAATTTATAACATTTATGGAACTAGAGGCAAACGAGAAGGGTTAATGGCTTATATGCCCATGGGCATACAAGGAGTCTTTTAATTACGGTCAATAATATGTGTTTTATTTCTGTTATTTTTGGTTATTTTTTTTAAATATATTTGAATGTTTTAGTGTTGTGGTTTGATTCGTTTGTTATCTTATATTTTAAGTTTATATATTTAAATAAATTAACACAAATCAATAATGAAACATAAAAATAAAATCAATTTAAAAAAATATATATAGGGCTGGCAACATTGTATAGCTGATCTGAGGAAGTAATTACTATTTCCCATATTTACGAAATAAATTAATAATACATATAAAATAACAGAACCTTATATTATCAAGAACGCTAGGTTTAGAATGGTATCGCCTGTATTTAATTATTAAGGAGACATATACAAAAAAATACAAGTCTTACGAATGGATGCGAAAGAAAAGTGTTGCCATATTAAAAAAAAATTACGTTTACACGTAATTTACTATATATAATATTTTATATATAGTATTTAGAGTTTAATAAAGTAATTACGCAGGATAAAGTTATCCTTAAAAGTTATCGTTCAATTTAAAAGCTTTTTTTCCTGGCTCGAGGGGTGTAATGTGTTTATGAACGTAATTAAGAGTCACTTAAATTTATCCCAATACAAGACGTTATTATGAAAAAAGTATGCAAACAAGAAAACTTTTACCGTAGTGTTTTTATTTGAATTCATTGTATACGATTTAAATTAATATAATTATTTATGAAAAGTTTTTTCGCTTTTCAATTTTGCCTTAAGGTTTCTGTGTGGACCGATAGAATATATTATAATTTCACAATTACATTGAAAGCCTTGTAGATAAGGAATCATTAGACGTACACAAGCGATCGGACTACGTGAAAATAAATAAATCTATATGAAAATTATTAATTTTACATTTGACACAAAATACTCCGTGAATGGACTGTACCAATTGTAAATGGGATCCCCGGAATAGTGAAGTGACCCGGATAGTAATTAGCGTGATTTTTGTATTGACAAAAATAGGTCAAAGATTAACTTGCAAGACAATGGTCCTAATTTACAATTGTAATATTCAATTAGAGAAAATATTTACATAGTTATTCTAACATTTGCCGTAAGGATGTGGTAAAAACATAACCGGTAACTTACACCGGTTTTTAGGCTAAACTCATATTAAGAGCATACACGAAAGTTAATTGTAATGACTTTCTCTATTCGTTCAGTTTTATGAAAAACTAACATTAATTCACAATAAATAATTGAACGTAAAGTGTTTAATAACGGTTATTTGTATGTGTGTTTTATTTTAAACGTTACCTTGTGTGATTAAAACACTTTCACATCACCTTAAATCACTAAACACCTTATAATAAAGTTTCGTATTTCGCGCGGCAATTTCGCCCGGTCAACGGCACAACGTCTCACTGCGAACGATCGGAGAGCACTGGTTGATAAACCGTAACGATTATAGCACAATAATATATTGTATTACATTTAATGTTTGACGTAACGTCACGTGCATACAACATACATACATACAAAAAAAAACTTAAAAGATAGTTAATACATACAAAATAATTGTTTGGGAATCGACATTACTACTAAGTGTAGGGTCACACATTTGTAGATTCGGCGCGTAAGCTGTACGCATATGTGAGTGTGCTCACATTACTTCCCGACCGCAAGATTTCATTAAATATTAGTTAATAGTGTACCATCAGTTAAAGGAAATAAACGTGTTGATTGGGCATTCTTTTATTCTCTATAAATGAACATCATATAGACACACTACTCAACACTAGGTAATCATATTTCCAAACAGACACTTGACTGGAATCCTCAAGGGAAGCGAACGTGTGATCACCCCAAACAGACCTGGTGACGTACTTTTGCAGATGGGGCGAAAGGAGTCAGTAAGACTTGGAGCGAGATCAAATCGCGAAGCGTCTGATTGATTGCGGTGGATGCCCACTGTACCATCGAGGGGACATAGGATTATAAGTCAAAGTTAGTCAAGACTAACTATGACACTTTGTTAGTAGAGTGGTTAATTGTCTATTGTCATGTGCAATGGTATCCAATGTAAGCGATGAATTAATTAAAATTATTTTATGTTTTTTTTGTTATATTTCACAACTGGACATAATAACATCTAACATTTACAAAGAGACTTTAGTGCAATAAATATTTTTTGACTAAAAACAATATTGTTCGATTGATTTAATTTAATTATATATTTTACACATATAAACATGTGTATGACAATTATCTTAAGCTACAAGAGTTCCAAAAAACCGATCTGAGAAGATACAAACTCATCTCAACATCATTTAATTAATCAATGAATATTAATTAATTTAATATTAATGATGTAATTATCATCAATTTAATTCATTAATGTATAAGCATACCATATGATTATTACGCCATGTGCCGCGTTGCACCGGCATTGCCAACGTGTTCATCGTATGATCTCGGTATTTGGTTATAAAAAGGAATGGCTGACTTTCACGAACGCAGGTAAAGCAAAAAAAAAAAAACTAACTACTAACTCACATTAAATGCTCGTATCTAAACATACATCCATATTCAACTGAATGTAATAAGTTTTATTATCTATTATATAAGAAACAAAATTAATTATTAAATAAACACATTCTTAATATTAACCTAACTAATATAAGTAACTTAAATTAAAACTAAAACTAATTTTAAGTAAGTTTGGTCCTTGTGGCAGAGTACCCATAACGGCAATCCTCGCTGTAACACGATGCTTATACGCTAAGCAAGGAAAGCACCAGCTCTTGGATCACCGGTACTGACTACCAGGCACCTACTTAATTCCTTAATAAGCGCTGTGCACTTGCACCCCATGTTCCAAAAGTCTCTACACCTAAAAAAAAAAAAAAAATACATACTCTAGTTAATATTCTTATATAACAAATATTAGTATATACTAGCTGACCCAGTAAACGATGTTTTGCCATAAAATTTCTAAAAAAAATAGGGATTAATCATAAAAGTGTATGTTTTAATGCGGGAATATTAAAAAAATGTTTATCTAAAAATAGTTATTGACGGATTCAGACCTACTCAATATGCTCATGTAATTTATTCAGAATCGGTCAGCCGTTTCGGAGTACGAGAACTAATATTGTGACATCAGAATTTTATATATTAGATTAATTATCTTATATATATAAATCTCCTGTCACGATGTTTGTCCCCGATGGATTCCTAAAGTACATAACCGATTTTAAATGAAATTGGCACACCGTGAGCCAGTCTGCTCCAACTTGAGATATAGGATAGCCTAGATCTTTAATTATAGTCGCAATTTTATTTTATTGCAAATTATTTGTCTATATAATTAATTGACAGTCACAATTATCTGTCAACCCCAAAAGAATCGAACAGATGTCGATACTTTCCGACTGGATTGAGTAAGTTATCAATAGATGGCACTGCTATGGTAAACAGACAAACGTGGCATATAAGCTACAAATCAAAAGTGTTATTGAGGCTAAATTATAAATTAAATTTATTTTGTAGTAAACGAAATACTGTGAAATTCAATTATTTCTACTCTTTTAAATAATTCATATGGTAAAACCAAGTTTACCGGTTCAGCTAGAAAAGCTATATATTTCAGATGATTCAAATATGACATACATTAAAGCGTGACATATATATTATATATAACAATTTAAATACTCCTTAGTGATATATATGTATGTATTTTTTATTAATATGTCGGATTAGAAAGCCATAACAACCATTAAATTTTTACCCTTTTTAACACCACCACCTATTTTTCAATAATTTAATCACTTTCATAACTGTTTAATCGTCATTTAATAGATTATTTTTTGTGTACACTAGAAATTTCTTAAAAAAAACGTTTGCCAGTGCACCTAATATTGCATTCGTCAGATCATAGTTGCAACCGAACAACCTTTCAGTAGAACATACTTAAATTAAAAGCAGAGTGTTACTTGATTTGAGAACTGGCATTAAATGAAGGCCCAATGTTTTATCATGATATATATTTGGTCTAAAGAGAAATTCTTTAAAAAAAACAAAGCACACACACACACAGCAACACCATTGCACACACTAATACACACACAGTTAAATACTCCACTTGTTCATATATATATTGTTTTGTTGGTATTTATTTATTATTGTTGTTTCTGATCTTAGATTTAATTTCTGGTTCTATGTTTTAACCTTATTATAACTTTGTTTTTTATCTATTCTTTACTGTGTAAACTGATTTGATATGCTGTATGGGTTTAAGAAATAAAAAATAAAATAAACGATCAGAAAGTTACCTATATTTATTGATGTTTTGTTGTCATGGCAACCCATATGAATCAGTCCCGGATGTTAGGAGGCCGTTAATTTTCACTTACTCATTTGGGCTACTGATTCGATTAGACACTTGTTCTCATCAAAATTTCTATTTAGTCTCCGCATTAAGTCCCCGCAAATGTGGGGCAACTGCTTTTGCCCGCGACATCGTTCGCGTGGTTTAAAAAGAAAAGGAATTTGGCGTACAAATCCCTAAAAGGCCAGCAGCGCACTCACGACCTCCCAGAGTGGGTGTAGTAGTCTATGGGCGGCGACTTCAACATGGGCCTCCTCCTCGTTTGCCCCCTCTTCTATAAAAAAAACGGTTAATAAATGGCAGAGTTCTGGTGAAATTTTATACAAACTTTCATATCCCATCTCAACCCGTTTGATAAGCCTATGTCTTTCCCTAAAGTTTAGTCTATCTCCATACCAAACTGCATCGAGATCGGTTCAGTCGTTTAAGCGTAACATAACATGCATTCGTTTTACAGCGAAAATCAGGGTTTGCATATAGGGGATGATAGTTTTTATTCATAATAAACCGATTTACCAAATTCCTTGTGTTTAAACCGCGCGGACGAAGTCGCGGGCAAAAACCACTAGCTATCAATAAATCTCTTATTAATTATGTAGGAACACTTTTGCACTTAGGATATATGAAAGCATCGGGCTGTCTTCGCTAATAAGGCAAACCACAATTAATAAATATAAACTTTTCTATAGCGTATCAACTTAAAAGGCCTGCGACCTACCAGCACCAGGCTATGGGCAGCGTCAACAACCTGGTCTTGCAAGTTTGCTCGGAATCTGGAACGGTCTGAATATGTAGACACTTTATGTAAATAGGGACTCTTAAAGTATTTATTTAGGCGTCAGAATGCCACCCGGTGGGTCGATTGAGCTTTCGACTATTTACAGGACACTGGGTTAACGAGCTTTTTAAGCTTTTCAAGCCCACTTAAAAGCTTAACCATGGTGGTAAGAGAGAAAACACTTGCGCCGTAACATGTGACTACATTTTTCAATTTTGCAGTTTTTAAATACAGTGTAAACTGTATATAACGACACTGAAGGGATTGTGCATTTTATGGCGTTATAGAGACTGGTCGTTAATTGGAGAAAATGAAAATTTAGAATTATAATGCAAGCTATACCAATGTAAGCCCATTGATTTTGCCGTTAAATCGAGTGACGCTATACTGTATTTTAATTACTATCATTTTAATCGATGGTTTTAAGGTAAGGTAAGAGAAAGAGAGAGAAGACAAATGTGTATGGAATACAAGCTAAACCAAACAAAGCCAATTGATTGCGACGCTTTAGAGAGTTTGTCGTTTTATCGTGTGACGTTACGTTGTTTAGGGTGAAATTTCTGATTTTTTTTATCCTTTATATATATATCAATCTTGATAACTATTAGTTAATGTGTCCGTCAGGCCTCGCTGAGAATCAGTGCTGTCATTAGGACTAATCTGTTGTAGTATGAGCTAGGGTACTAACATTAATTCATTGTCTGGAAGAGATCGCTTATTAGCTGATAAGTCCGCCCGTTGCTCTTAAATTTACTATCATCTAAACGTCATTTGCTTATTCTGTTTAAGTGCAATAAAGTGTAAATAAATAAATAATTATTGGAGAGAGATGTTTTGTAGAAGTCTCCCGCCTGACTGCATCCGAGATCACTTTATAACCTTGAAAATATTCCATAAAATGTGACAAACAAAAAAAATGTCCGCGCAGACAGATTGATTTTAATGATCTCGTTCACTTGTCAACAGCACAATTGTCAATCAATAATAATTTAACATATATGAAACGGGGATTTTAAAAAGGAAATATTTACAATGTGTATCCATTCCAGGACCGTCTTGACCTGGTGCAGGAGGTGCAGGGAGGGGGGGGGGCTGTTTAGGTGCTAGAGCCCTGCTCACCCTGAACATCATTATGATGGGCCTGTATTGACATCTTGAATACTTTTTATCTCTCAAACAATAAAAAACAATAAACACAAAGCCAAAATAGAATAAAAGAAAGTATATAAGACATATATAAGACCAAAGGTAACAATAATTTTGATTTCAAATTATTTTTGAAAAAAAAAAAAAGAATAACTTTTTTTTAAATACAACATTCGAGCGACTTTCAGTTTTTATTTATTTAGCACAGCCAAGAAGGTGAGATACTTCGAAAATGAACGACCAATATTTCGTCCCCGTGATTGGGATAATTTTTCACGTGATAAAACGTTCTTGCTAGTCCAAAAGGATTTTACACAGTCGAATCTAGAAGGAATCTCTCGAATCCAGATCTTCAAGGCACGTGTGAATAATATTTACTTATATTTTGATAGTGGAAATATAATTATTTAATTAAAAGTTGAAATGGTGTCTTTTTTAAAATTATTTAAAAAAAACAGAAAAAATTACTTCCAACAGACCATAAGCAAGCTTAGTTTTTGAAGTCTAGTCATTGAGTTTTTCTTTTCTTTACATCAGTGTTAGCTGTATATAACGACACTGAAGGGACTGTGCATTTGATAGCGTTTTAGAGAGTGGTCGTTAAATAGACAACCAACCAAAGCCGAGAGATTTAGTTAAATTGAGTAATGTGTTTTAATTATTATAATTTAAATCGTTGATGATGAGCATAAGTAACATTGAACGTTTTAAATCTACGATTGTAGAAGGCTTTATTTATTTAATAAGGTTATTTAGGGTTAGAGTATGAAAAATTTATATATATATATGTATAAATAAATGCACTTGTCAAATGTCAAACTACCACTATTCACAAATATGCCTTATCTGGTGATCTAGAATCGACAAACTGTGTAAAATCGTTTTTTTTTACTGGGTAGAAAACATTTTGTCACGTAGTCAAATTATCCAAATCACAAAAAAAATATGGTATTATTTATGTCTACGCTGAATAAAAAAACAATCAAGTCGATAATCGAAGGTCTCAAACGATACAGGTCATATATCAATTTTTTTAAATCGCCCCAATATCTGGAAATAAATTATAATCTGTGGATATTTTTTTCGAAATATGTAAATGAAATATTGTTAATATTGGTATTTGTGTTCTTATTATAAGAAATCTTATAATAACCTTTGTTATCTGTAAATAAAAAATAAAATCACCCCGCAGCTATTTCGTTTATGACGTCATCAATTGTGCATTCTGCATCTGACAGTTAGAACTGCAAAGTCGGCACTTATCTGCAAGTCAAGACATGGGCATCTCAAGTAATGTCTTTTAATCGCTGTGGTCAAAATCTTTTATAGTGTTTAAAGCGAAATAAAGGACTCATCACCTCAGCGATATTTTTTTAAAGGACTTTGCTAATTTTATTGGCTAAAACATTATTGGTCAAAAAGTTTTTGGAATCAATGACTTTTTTTAGGTCTCGTTTACAGTGACATCTAGTTACAAAGCAGTGCCCTTTCATAATTCTAGTTCCTGATCAGTTCTCGTGAGTCGCGTTAGTTATTTAATAAATCGTAAGATGGTGCTGATCGTAGCCAACAAATTGAATTTGTAATATTCAAAATATAAAAATACTACTTTATATACATAAATATACGTAATTCAGAATAAAAAATTCGCTTTAATTTGGTGATTACTAGATGACAATTTTAATTTAATTCTCAAACGTTGCGTTCCGTTACGTCAAATTGCCAACATGAGACGACATTACGAAATCGCACCACTGCGTGACAGGCGGCGCCAACACGATCGTGGCGTAAAAGACTCGACTTGTCGGACGAAATAAATGTAGATCTTGGGCTTATTTTATAACATAAAGCAGCGCTGTTTAATCAAAAGTGAAGTATATTTTGTGATTTTTATGTGCAATTACATAACAGCTATGAACTAAATAACCTAGCAAAAATCAATACATATTTCGGTGTAGTAGTGTCATGGGACTTAGCTTATGTAACACATATAACTGAAAATAACTTTTTAAATACATCTGGTAACTGTTTACCTAGCCGACGGTAAGCATGCTCATGTGTTCTAATTAACATTATTTATTAACCTTGAATTTCACTGCAATCCTGACCTCATATCATCCATATCACTAATAGATCATTTCATTAAAAATAGATTATTATTATTTAATTTGCATCGGCCGCTGGATTTGATGTTATTAAAAGTCCACGGTACTCTTTTCGTAGACCGTTGCACTCAAACATTTTTATTTTAGATCAGGGGTTTAATCTTTAATAAAGAGATTTTTTGCATATTACTGATAACATTTAAGTTTTTCGGCATCTGAATCTCTTTAGAAATTGAGGTAACAAGTGTTTATTAGGGTTTTCGAAAATTATGGTTCAATTATGTGAAATTCATCCAAAAAAAAGTTTTATTATAATCTTAAATTTTCATGGAATCTGCACTGTGTTTTTATAAGCAATTCATACTTCATAATCTTTTTGTTAGGAGTTATTGATAAGACATTTTAATGTTTGTATAGGGTTTGTACTTTTGCAATTTCATACATTTCTCACTAAATTATGACTTTCTTAAATCAAACAATATTTTTTAATTGTACATACTCAGTAGTGTTTCAAATGTTTAATTAAATCTAATTTATCTTATATATATATATCTTATATAATATTTTGTAATATTACAGGGTAAATCTACCAAAATGTTGCGTCGCTGCTCAAGAAATCTCCAGACTGTATACCGGAGGCAGAGCCAAGCCCTTCGGTATCGGTCAACAGAAATATCCAAGATCTATGGGGCTGCTCACCATGCCACTTTGAAACCTAGACTACTTGCCCACAACCAGGTAGCTTCTATTCATTTTACCAACCCATTAATGGCTGAACAGGATGTGTTGACACCCAGCTTCCCCGATTCGGTATCAGAGGGTGATGTCAAACTCGACAAGAAAGTAGGCGATGCGGTGGCAGCCGACGAAGTAGTACTAGAAATCGAAACCGACAAAACGGCTATCCCTGTCATGGCGCCAGACAATGGAATAATTAAGGAGATATATGTAAAGGATGGAGAAACTGTTAAAGCAGGACAAAAGCTGTTACGTATTGAAATCACTAGTGGTCCACCCAAAAAGGAAGCACCAGCTGCACCCAAAGCTGAACCAACTCCTCCACCAGCAGCTGCTCCACCTCCCGCTGCTGCTCCACCACCTGCAGCTGCCCCACCACCAGCAGCTGCCCCACCGCCAACCGCAGCTACACCGGCATCTGCTCCGGCCACCCCACCTCCCCAAACCCCCAAAACCGGTGCACCCATCTCATCAATACCCGTCGCAGCTATCCGCCACGCCCAAGCGATAGAGACAGCGTCAGTCCGTGTACCACCATCTGACTACAGCAAAGAAATCGTCGGCACACGCAGCGAACAGCGTGTCAAAATGAACAGAATGAGGCAGCGTATCGCTGAACGTTTGAAGCAGGCTCAGGACACGAACGCCCTCCTGACAACCTTCAACGAAGTGGACATGTCACATATAATGGCATTTAGGAAGAAGAACCTGGAAGCGTTCACCAAGAAGTTTGGTGTGAAGCTAGGTCTGATGTCACCGTTTGTTAAGGCAGCTGCCAGTGCATTACTGGACCAGCCGGTTGTCAATGCTGTAATCGATGGCAATGAAATTGTTTACAGGGATTATGTGGATATATCAGTTGCGGTTGCAACACCCAAAGGCCTTGTCGTTCCTGTCATAAGGAACGTTCAAACTATGACATATGCCGATATTGAATTGACCGTTGCCGGTCTAGCTGAGAAGGCAAGAAACGGTAAGTTGACCATCGAAGAAATGGATGGTGGTACATTCACAATTAGCAACGGTGGTGTGTTTGGTTCATTAATGGGTACACCGATTGTGAATCCTCCACAATCGGGTATTTTGGGTATGCATGGTATATTTGAACGTCCAATTGCATTGAACGGACAGGTTGTCATACGACCAATGATGTACATAGCATTAACATATGACCACAGATTGATTGATGGTCGTGAAGCGGTGCTATTCTTGAAGAAAATCAAACAGGGCGTAGAGGATCCGGCCAGCATTGTCGCTGGACTCTAAATCGTATACACTTAACAATACAATAATCGCACTGATATTAAACTCGACTTCAGTTTTGCAATTGTGATAATTTTATAAACACTTTCAATTTCTGTAAATATAAATCATTTTTTTATATATATATATATATATATTTAATTAGTGCGATTTTTAAAAAGTGTTACATTGTCTGAATAATGCTGAAATGGAATTCTTAATATTGTTAAAATTATCTATAGCTTAATATATTTATTTTTATATATTATATATATGTTTCTCTTAATTTCAAGGTATCTTGGAATATTTTAGTTTTTTTGTTTTGTTTATGCAGTTTTACATTAAGATGTGGATAATTTTAGCTTATATTAAGATTAATAAAAACATACATAATAGATGCCTGCCTGTGTTAAGGTTCCTCACTGAAAATAAGTATTAAAAGTATTTAAGTGAAATAAACGTAGTAAAAATCTTATTTAAAAAGGTCCTTTTTTGCTTTCTTGTCTTATTTTTATGCAATTTGAATAATTGCTATGTTATTAATAGCGTCATATGTAGTGTTCGTTGCAATTTAATGAGTGATTTGATGGAGGTGATGCGAAATTTAGTATTAATTGTATTGAACAAAGTTTTGTATAAGTTTTTAATTATTTATTTAATTTACAATTTCAGTGGGTAACCTATGAGTATTTATTTACGTCCTTTGCGTATTTCGTTTTTTTTTGTGTAATAAGTTATAATAAATTACCTCTATCCGAATGTTTGTTTCATTTATAAAATTCACGACACGCCATCACGTGTGTAATCCAATGGCACTCAGACGACAGGAGTTTCATAATCCTGTCGCTCAATAATTTTTGTAATTAAAAAGAGGTTCTATATTTCTGTATTAAATACATTCGAAACCTTTTTTTACAAGACGCGTTAGATTAGATAAAACAAGTAAAACTGAAAGGAGGCAATTAAAGAAGAGTCATAGAAACCAAAAAAACAATTTTTGGAATTGTTGTCTGTCTGTCTGTCTGGTACGTTATAACTTCAAAACTACTGAACGGATTTGAACGCGGTTTGAAATACATATAATTGGGAGCGTTGTCAAAACTTTATTTCGTCAAAATCGGTTAAGAGAAAGAGAAGTTATGTTCAATTGAAAATTTACTTCAACCACTGCTTCAAAATTTTTAAACACTTATATTGATTGATTAGTTATATATTGTTAAATATGTTCTAATATAAGTTAATCTTAATATTAAAACTTATGAGAGGTAACAAAAATAACAAATAACGCAGTGCGCGCGGGCGCGGTTGAAGTGTTGAACTATGTGCTCGATAGATGGCGTTGATAAAATTCGTCATCAACCTAGATTTATTTATTTTTTTATTTCTTAAACCTACACAGCTTATCAAAAAAAGTTTACACAATAAATATAGATTAATAATAAAGCCAAAATAAGGTTAAAATATAGAACCGGAAATAGAATCTAAGATCAGAAAAAAGAATAACAAAAAAAACACGAACAGAAAAAATAAAATAAAAAAAGATATATATATACACATGAACAAGTGGAGTATATTATGTGAAGTACGAGCAATTAAGTGTGTGTGTGTGTATTAGTGTGTGCAATGGTATTGCTGTGTGAACATAATATCTGATAAAATTCTGAAAAGGATAAATACGAGTTTGATAAAATCTTCTTCTCACTGAAAATAGATGCTCTTCATACAGTTATTTTATATCTTTAATATTATTTCAGGTTGCTAAAATTAACAAAACATATCGAGAAAACTAGAAAAACAACAATTTTGCACAGACAATCAGCACTCAATTAAATCTGTTCATAAGCGTAGATCTTGATTGGCGTTTAAGAATAAGGCGAAGCGTCGATTTTTTTGATCGTTGATCCAATGAATGTCGTTCGTTAAACCGAGCCAAATCTGCAATTAACAGTGAATCAAATCTCCAATCAAGCGACAATTGAGCGTTGATTGACGACTTGGAATACCGGCCTAGTACTATAATTTATCTATGGTATGTGGCATAAAAAAAATAGAGTTATATCTATGGTTTTATCGCTGTATCCGCCATCGCCAGACGGACGCCGGTTGACAATTCGACATTATTTCAAAGCTGTTAACTAGTGCGAGTTACGAGGAAGTGAACCAAGTGTTAACTGATATTAAGAAATATAAAAAGTAAGATGAAAGTTGCACCAAATATTAATTTGAAAAATTGGGCAGATCGTTGATAGGTTTTAGTTAGTTGATGTTTTTGGTAGGCACCATAAGTCATTTGTTTCAATGTTGAACTCTCCGTCCGCCATGTGTTGTTCTTTCAGCGTCGCAATTTTGCCATTGTCATGTAAGACAATGAGCATAAATTGGTGTAAGGTTGAACATATTGTTATTAGTTTGTTTATTAAAAGTTTCAAATATATGTTGATTCCTCTCATAAGAAGGAAGTGTATGTTTGATACAAAAATATTTTCTCTTTCGCATGTTAGTGCTTTCTCACATAGTTGCTTATTGCCTAGTTTTCATTATGCCAAGTCTGGCTTAATTCAACAAATTGGAAATGTGTAAATATTTGAGTAACAAACTCATAATTTTGAATATTGTCTTTAAATATGTCTTCCATTGGATAATGCCTATTTTGACTTGGCATAATAATTTTGTCTTCCTACAGCTAACAGTACATTACCAAAAAATACACATTTAACACAACAAAAGTTACATACAGGAACAACAACAAAAATGTTGGAATTAGTTTTTTGTTTATCAGGATGCTTGGTTTTAGTTGTGTAGTATTTGTTTAGAATATTTCAAGGTACTTAGGGTTGTGTTTAGCTGATTCTATCCGCTTACCGTTTCATGATTTTTGTGCTATATAAAAATTATATTGTGTCCTAGCTAGGGTTTGCAAAAAGGTCAAATAATTGGCAAATCAAACAACAAACATTAGGGATGATTTAAATATTGTCTTCTCGTTGATCATTTAAGTTGCCCTAGTGATTTAGCTCTTTGCTCCTTATGTTATGAACATAAAATTGAATACAATGTTTATGATAACTTATATTGGCTCTTGCAAGATAAGCTGATAAAAGGAATATTTTGATTTCATTCAGACTCAGACATTTAGTAATTCAACTTACTAAGTTTATATGTTGTAATTAATTGTAGCTTTCGCTTGAGAAGTTGTCCGTTTGTCTGCAAAACCAGGCAACTATACTATAGGCAAATATACAACTATATTTTCAATGTTAGGTGGTGGGGACTAGGACTCAAGTCCCCACAACTTGAGTCCTAATATTACAGATAATATATGATCAATTCTTTATTATCTGCGATGGTTAAGAATATTTATTATATATTTTTATCCTATGAACTAAGCTTGTTGTTTTTAATTTTTGGAACATGTTTTTGATTGTTATGTATTTTATATAAAAAATTAAGGAAGTTTTGCAATGCAAATGTGGCAATCGCTTTGTACCAGGTCCGGACTGTATACTCCGAGCATAAAAAGCTTTAACAATTTGTATGCTTATTGATAATGGGTAATTGAATTACTTAATTTTTTTTAAATATCGGTATTATTATTTTGACAAAAGTCATGATTGCAGCATAGACAGGACTTATCATATTATCAGTATGCTACTTGTCTTGTTCTAGAATCTAGATGAATGTCTAGAAATGTTTATATTGCATTTGATAGCATCATCTCATAAATCTAGTTGGTAATAAAGAATATAAAGGTTATCTTTTCTGATACAGTTGTCTGTTTTAGGACTATTTTGGTTATCATTTTCCTATTTAAAATGTCCTTAATCGGCAACAATCTATCTTCAAGGTATCGTTGGACTTCTCTTATTGCCACTGCATTTGGAGATTGTTGTGGCTGAACTTCTCTTAATATTTTGTCAATGTTTTAAGGTATTGACAACCTGTCTGTTAAAAGAGCTGTAGTAACGGTGGACTGATGCTGATTTGAGTTTTCTTGTTGATATTGTAGTTACGAGCTCTATAAGTATTTTTTTTTGCTTTTTCAGCAGCAGCTTTATCCTTGAAGCAGTAAATATTGTACATGGGATCTAGTAGTGAACAAATAGAAAAGGTTCTGCTGTGCTCTATGTACCCCAATCTCTTTTTTTAGTTGTCTACAATGACCTTAACGGATGTGGCTACACCAGGGTGGATTGTAGATGGAATTTTATTTTCGTAAACGTTTAAAAGTATTCTTGTAAACACAATAACTATGCTTCCGGTTGCATACCCTTGGCCACTCATCCGTTGAGTGACCTCAAAATGAGGCAGAGATCTTTGCATATATGCCATTCATCTACAAAGCATTCGTACATATTTGTCCAATAATCCTGCTGTACTATTTAGTGCATCTTGTAACTCCAGGCATCGTTCTAACATGTAGACACAGTTCCACCACGTAAAAACTACTTGCAGAAACCTCTTTGGTTGGGTAACTCTGAATTTGATAACGTAGTAGCTTTATAGCTGTGGTGCTTTGTTTATAGTGAGAAACGATAACCTTGACTCTCTATTGTTGATTTTACAGCGGCAATGTCTAAAACCTTCTCGACTACCGTATTCAACGTGTGAGCAAAATAGCCAATATGTTTAAGTTCTAAATGTTTTTTAATTTTACAGCATTTTGCATGTTCATTGCATTTTTGCTTCTAATTCAAAATAATTAATAGTGCTGGTTGCACTAAATATAGTGCTGTATGAGAGCCGAGTATTGGTGCGCATTCCTTTCATCAATGAAAAGCACTACGATGGTAATGTCTGAGACGCCGATTGATGACCACAAGTCGTTAAACTTACAGAAGTTCTGCTTTTATCAGTTCGAACTCTGGACATAATTTTTTCATACCATGTCGGTAAATGTGTATTTGACAGTCTTGTCGGTTATTGGTGAGCAGGATTCAAAGTGTTTGAGTATTCTCTAAAACCTCTATCCTCGACTACAGAAAAGGAGTGGAAGTCCTTTATAAAAAGCAGTAATAGCTTCTGGTCGATAAGTCTCCGTTGAGATACAGTCATCTTATTGTATAGTAGCCTTGATAAGCCCGAGGTATGTATCACCAGTAATACGAGGACATTATTGTCCGTGTCTTTTGGAATTAAACACAGAATTTTTGATGTAGTCTCTCTCTCTTTTCAACGTAGTCTCCCTTGAGCTCTTTGAGCACTTTGTCCAACGCTTCTCCATAAAACAATTTTTTATCCCTTTCAAAAAGAATGATTTGTCGGGGACCTCAAAATAGGTCTTTCTTTGCGTGATGACTTCATCATTGGAGTCAAATCTTTTTCCACCAAGCCATTTCTTCAGGTTAGGTTCTTCAGGTAATTTATTGATTTTTGCCATGGCAACTGCACATGTGTGCACCCTTGCATTGTCTTGGTGGAAAATTACATTTTTCTTGGCCGAATGAGGTTGGTTTTTTTTTTAAATCGACAAATAAGTTTGTATAAGATTCCCCATTGATTGTTCTTCCCTTTTGAAGGTAGTCAATGTGGATCGCGCATCCATAACTTTATTGGCTGACAAACCCATCTTGGCCTTCACTGGCGCCGTTTCACCCTTATATACCCACTATTTTGACTGTTTTTTGGTCTCTGGTGTGTTGTGATGGATCCATGTTTTGCCAACGGTTACAAAACGGCGCAAAAACTCCTCCACATTGCGATTGAACAACGTCAAACCTTCCTGTGAAGTTGTTAGACGATAGAGTTTGTGGTCGACAGTGAGCAAACGCGGCACCCGTCTTGCAGAAAGCTTTTTCATGCCCATGTGATCATTCAAAATTGAAATCACTGAGCCATGCGAGATCCCTACGGCTTCCACAATCTCTCGCACATTCAACCTTCGCTCGGCCAACACCATATTGGGATTTTTTTTTGTGTCGGGACCTCAACTGGACGTTCTGCGTCTTCAGTGCTTCTACGACCACAACGAAATTCAGTAAACCAATTTTTTACGTCGGTCCCCATAGTACTTAGTCTTGCCATAAATATTGTTATAAAGAAAAGCACGATTTTTTTTTATACGTAACATTTATTCCTTTCATAGTGAGTTAGTTTAATACATCAATATATAACTATTAAAAATATACAATGTTTATTCGAAGTGGTCTCCATTGGCTGCAATACAGTCTTTTAAACGTTGAGGCCAGTTATCAATAGCAGCACGAACTCTTTCTAGAGGAAAATTCTTCACTGCCAACCGAATGGATCGTTTTAGGGACTCCAAATTATCATGGCGTTTAGAGCAAGCCTTACTCTCTAAAACTGACCATAAATCATAATCCAATGGATTTAGGTCAGGACTTGACGACGGCCAGTTTTCAGTGCTGATAAAGTCCGGAACGTTAGTTTTCAACCAAGATTGGGTGGATCGAGCTCTATGACCCGGTGCCGAGTCTTGTTGAAAGCACCATTCTTTGTTATTGAACATGGTGTTAGTTAAAGGCTTAACTACCGTCTCAAGAATGGTATTTTGATAAACTTGTGCCGACGTTTTAATACCTTTTTCACAAAAATATGGCTCAGTCACCCCTTCATAGCTAACACCCCACCAAACCATCACTGAAGTGGGATAATGCCCACGTTGTACTCTGTTTACTAATTGCGAAGCTTCTTTAGAGCTTCCAGCATAAATACGGTCATTTTGTTTATTAAAATACTGCTCAATTGTAAAAATTTTCTCATCCGTAAACAAAATTTTTTTGTGACCTCCCTTTGCGTACCGCTTAAGTAGTTGTTTGGATTTTACCACCCTATTCTTCTTTAAATTATCAGTTAAGAAGTGACCAGTACGTCTCTTATAGGCTGCAAGTCCTAAGTCATCTTTTAATATACGCGACATGGTTCTAGGAGCTATCTTCATCTCCCGAGATAAAATCTTTTGCTTACGGACAGGATTTCTTCGAATTCTTTC
This sequence comes from Leptophobia aripa, assembly GCA_951799465.1. Classification (NCBI taxonomy): domain Eukaryota; kingdom Metazoa; phylum Arthropoda; class Insecta; order Lepidoptera; family Pieridae; genus Leptophobia; species Leptophobia aripa. The sequence goes on from OX637283.1 coordinate 4,174,538, forward strand.
CCTAACTGCTTTAATCACCTTTTTCACACGAACGGTACGTGGACGGCCAGATCTTTTTCTGTCACAAACAGAGGAGGTATCATTGTACCTATCAATAGCCCGGTAAACAAACATTTGACTAATACCAAGCGGGTGGAGGGTTTTAAAAATTGCACTTTTCTCCATACCTACTTTATGTAAGGCAATCACAGCGATTCGGTTCTCTTTATCACCCCACTCCATTTTAATATAACAAAATATTTAACAATATAATGGCGCGAAAATAAGAAAACACATCAAGCAATCATATAAAAATGACAGATTCCAAATTCAAACGTAATATTTTCTTTTTTTGAATAGTAACAGTATTTATGGCCAGACTAAGTATTTATCAAGCTTTGCCTTGGTCTCGGTAATGGTTTTCCTTCGCAAGAAATAATGCTTAATAAGCACACGAAATTTCAATTTGCACCTCAAATTAGTGAGTGGTCTGATATAAATATCTGTCAAACACATAGTTTGTGTTTCAAAGGTAGTCGCCGCGAGATAAAAATTTGACAGGAGCAGTGTTGTTGTTTTGGTAGAGGTCAGAAATTCAAAAATCGTCAATTGTATGTTATTGTTATTATCGCATGACAGGAGAGAAATTATAACAAAAGAAAGTTACAAATGACAATTTGGGAAAAAAAAGGAAATAACAGCTTACACATAAAGAGGTTTTAGTCTTGTGACTGAACAAACACAGTATATATAATAATATATCTAGGCATACACTAATTATGAGAACTTTCTAACTCGAGATTATAAAAAAAACCAAGAGATTATATTAAAATTTAATCAAAACTTATTACAATACTCTTAAATTAAATGAAACTACAATTAGCCAATTCGAGGCGTAAAAATAGAATGAATACAAAATACATTATTAATTATAAAGTAAACTACACATCAGCAATCATTGGAATGCAGCACGTGTAGCAGCGTCAGCAATCTCCATAAGGGTACCGTATGTAAATCCTCCATCCTCAGAACAGCAACTATTGGAGAACTTTGAGCGAGAATGTTGCTGGAAGTTCAGATACGCCAGGTTCCCCTGGACTGCTAGTTCTGCTTCTTTTATAATCCTGACATATAATGGGTGTCTTCAACAAATATCTTCGTATTAAAAAGGCAAAGAAAATTATTGCTAATGCCAAAAGAAGAATATACAGTGGTAGTGTTGTATGATACATGGACGAATGGAATTGAGAAACGGGACTAACAGGATTCTGGAGCAAAACTCTGCTTTCGAAACGATGTAGTTTTTCCAAATTGTGAGCACTAAGAGTGATATGCGGAATCATATTGTCATCGTAATTAATACTGTTGTTCCGAATTTCAGTGATCTTCAATGGTTGTCCTTTCAACTTATCTTCATTGTTACTAATTCTGAAGAAATCATTTAAAAGAGAGCATTCGTGAGGAATAGTCGCTAAGTAACTTCCAGATAATGAAATAAATTCTTGTCGTTCACACCGCAACTCAACTTTTATAGGCCTGGGGAAGACTAGGCTATAATGACGGTCATCTAACTGCTCCATTGCTGGCCTGGTTACTGTGGCCTTTGTAGGGCTGCATGATTTGTCTAAGGATTGCCTGACTATGATGCCCTGGATACAATCAGCTTGTTCTCGTAATTGATAATAATTCGTGCTTTCTTCACAGAGAAGGTATTCACCAATCTTTGGGCATTCCGTTTGTAGATACATTGAAAATTTTCCATTTGTTGCTATGAAAGGATGAATAGGGATAAAGGTTTGTTGGAATTTATTAGGAACAATGGAAAGCCTAAATAAGGTCATAACTATCATTAGATATAATAGGAAAGTTACAAATTATTAATATCCTACTACCCATAAAATAACTACTCGGTTTAATAACATTATAATATTCCCTTGGGTCAATATCCAAAATCCTATCATTACCATAAATCCCCTTAAGTCTAATTATCATCTGCGATAAAATATCGATACTTAACATACTATGATGCGTGCTCCCTGCACGCATAAATCCTAATATATTTTCCACTCTTATTAATTCTAAATATAAATCATCCGTATTTTCAGTTATAATTGCTAATAATTGGGCAAATCGTAGAAATGTAGCTTCGAAAAGAACATATTCATCTAAGAATGAACTTAAAGTACGGTTTATTTTTACCTGATTTTCCGCTAGAGTACTAATGAGTTGTGAACATTGGCTCATCCAAGCTTTATTAATACTGATCATTTAATTCTGAGACTAATTTTTGTTCAGCACTTATTAATAATTCTATCGCATTATTAAATCTCTCAGCATCAGAATGATCCATGTTACCCGTGAGACCTTTAATCAAAGATCCTAAACCATTTATGAGTCCTCCTTTTACTCGTGTAGGATTTAGAGTTTTTAACTGTGAATTATCTTTAACCAACTTTGCAGTTCATATATAGGTAAAGTTGTGTTATCCAATTTATTCCTAAAATAGTCTAATTGGTCATTAATTGAAGTAACATTATTATCTATATCTGACAATTCTAAATATTGTATACAAGCATCATAATGAATTATGAATTTAGTCTGTCCAAGTTTAAAGGAAAGAAGACCTGGTCCATTGTCAAGAGTCTCAAGTTTTATATCTGCTGCTTGTGTCATCGTCATTAACAGTATTAGTCGATACCTTTAACAATTTTGATGTCTTAGGCACTCGTTTTTAACGAGATTTCGCAACAGGTCCTTTTTTCTTTGATGTATAAATATGTATGGGAAGGTCGGCTAATATAGTGTCGCGAGTGTAACATGGTGCTAATTTCTGTCTAGGAGCTAACGGGTTCCTAATAAAAACCTGGTCTGGAACATATTCAACTTCAGTTTCCCTATTCATATTCCTTATTGGTCATTAAGTTTGTACGATCAATTTATTTATTTATTTATTTATTTCATGGAAACAAAACAGACACATCACAAAAATACAATAAAAGAAGAAGATATATGAACAAAAGTACAGAGGCATCCTAAAATATGTTTCACAGATAAAATATGTTATATAAACAGTCACAAGTACAGAAAACAAACAAAATCCACAGGAAGAAAAAACAAAACAAAATTAAACTATAAATTAAAAGTTACATACCTAAACACACAATAAGAGACGTAAACTATATGATATATAGATATAAAAAAAAAATTCTATAACATTGACCTCAATCTCGATTCTATATCACACCTGAACGCAGCAGAGGGGCACGAAAAAATGTCTAAATTAGGAAAGTTATCATTAAACGTTTTAAACATTCTCTGTAATGGCACACGAAAACCGATGTTTGTCCTTGTAGACGATATTAAAAAAGTGTGAGACAAGCGGAGAGACCTGGTTGGTACGTTAAAATCAATTAGAGAGAGGAGCTCGGATGAAGTCAGCTCCCCCTTACAAATCCTTCTCAGCACCATACAATCTGCCATAGTACGGCGCCGGCCTAGCTGCATAAGAGTTGAAATGTGTGCGCGATTGCATTGTGAGCGGTTGCGGTATTTTAGTATTCGGAGAAACTTTTTTTGGACACCCTCGATTGATGTAGTTCTATTAATTAACTCATATGCCGTTTTCATTTGTTCTCTATGATTTATATTGTTGCATAAGATATTCATTTAAATTAACATCCAATGGGTCTCTAGGATCAAAGTGTCCTCTTACAATATCATGTGGTCTATCTACACTTAGTAAAACTATGAACTGAGCTATTATAAGCAAGTATGGCGTAAGGCATTTGATTAACTGTGGGTTTGTCCTTCCTTTTTAAACGAAGTATACGAAGATGTTCTAATAAAGTGGAATGAAATCTTTCAACAATTCCATTATCATTAGGTGAATGAGCTAGTGTCTTATGATGTTTGATATTGTACTTAGTCTTGCCATAAATATTGTTATAAAGAAAAGCACGATTTTTTTTTTATACGTAACATTTATTCCTTTCATAGTGAGTTAGTTTAATACATCAATATATAACTATTAAAAATATACAATGTTTATTCGAAGTGGTCTCCATTGGCTGCAATACAGTCTTTTAAACGTTGAGGCCAGTTATCAATAGCAGCACGAACTCTTTCTAGAGGAAAATTCTTCACTGCCAACCGAATGGATCGTTTTAGGGACTCCAAATTATCATGGCGTTTAGAGCAAGCCTTACTCTCTAAAACTGACCATAAATCATAATCCAATGGATTTAGGTCAGGACTTGACGACGGCCAGTTTTCAGTGCTGATAAAGTCCGGAACGTTAGTTTTCAACCAAGATTGGGTGGATCGAGCTCTATGACCCGGTGCCGAGTCTTGTTGAAAGCACCATTCTTTGTTATTGAACATGGTGTTAGTTAAAGGCTTAACTACCGTCTCAAGAATGGTATTTTGATAAACTTGTGCCGACGTTTTAATACCTTTTTCACAAAAATATGGCTCAGTCACCCCTTCATAGCTAACACCCCACCAAACCATCACTGAAGTGGGATAATGCCCACGTTGTACTCTGTTTACTAATTGCGAAGCTTCTTTAGAGCTTCCAGCATAAATACGGTCATTTTGTTTATTAAAATACTGCTCAATTGTAAAAATTTTCTCATCCGTAAACAAAATTTTTTTGTGACCTCCCTTTGCGTACCGCTTAAGTAGTTGTTTGGATTTTACCACCCTATTCTTCTTTAAATTATCAGTTAAGAAGTGACCAGTACGTCTCTTATAGGCTGCAAGTCCTAAGTCATCTTTTAATATACGCGACATGGTTCTAGGAGCTATCTTCATCTCCCGAGATAAAATCTTTTGCTTACGGACAGGATTTCTTCGAATTCTTTCCCTAACTGCTTTAATCACCTTTTTCACACGAACGGTACGTGGACGGCCAGATCTTTTTCTGTCACAAACAGAGGAGGTATCATTGTACCTATCAATAGCCCGGTAAACAAACATTTGACTAATACCAAGCGGGTGGAGGGTTTTAAAAATTGCACTTTTCTCCATACCTACTTTATGTAAGGCAATCACAGCGATTCGGTTCTCTTTATCACCCCACTCCATTTTAATATAACAAAATATTTAACAATATAATGGCGCGAAAATAAGAAAACACATCAAGCAATCATATAAAAATGACAGATTCCAAATTCAAACGTAATATTTTCTTTTTTTGAATAGTAACAGTATTTATGGCCAGACTAAGTATTTATCAAGCTTTGCCTTGGTCTCGGTAATGGTTTTCCTTCGCAAGAAATAATGCTTAATAAGCACACGAAATTTCAATTTGCACCTCAAATTAGTGAGTGGTCTGATATAAATATCTGTCAAACACATAGTTTGTGTTTCAAAGGTAGTCGCCGCGAGATAAAAATTTGACAGGAGCAGTGTTGTTGTTTTGGTAGAGGTCAGAAATTCAAAAATCGTCAATTGTATGTTATTGTTATTATCGCATGACAGGAGAGAAATTATAACAAAAGAAAGTTACAAATGACAATTTGGGAAAAAAAAGGAAATAACAGCTTACACATAAAGAGGTTTTAGTCTTGTGACTGAACAAACACAGTATATATAATAATATATCTAGGCATACACTAATTATGAGAACTTTCTAACTCGAGATTATAAAAAAAACCAAGAGATTATATTAAAATTTAATCAAAACTTATTACAATACTCTTAAATTAAATGAAACTACAATTAGCCAATTCGAGGCGTAAAAATAGAATGAATACAAAATACATTATTAATTATAAAGTAAACTACACATCAGCAATCATTGGAATGCAGCACGTGTAGCAGCGTCAGCAATCTCCATAAGGGTACCGTATGTAAATCCTCCATCCTCAGAACAGCAACTATTGGAGAACTTTGAGCGAGAATGTTGCTGGAAGTTCAGATACGCCAGGTTCCCCTGGACTGCTAGTTCTGCTTCTTTTATAATCCTGACATATAATGGGTGTCTTCAACAAATATCTTCGTATTAAAAAGGCAAAGAAAATTATTGCTAATGCCAAAAGAAGAATATACAGTGGTAGTGTTGTATGATACATGGACGAATGGAATTGAGAAACGGGACTAACAGGATTCTGGAGCAAAACTCTGCTTTCGAAACGATGTAGTTTTTCCAAATTGTGAGCACTAAGAGTGATATGCGGAATCATATTGTCATCGTAATTAATACTGTTGTTCCGAATTTCAGTGATCTTCAATGGTTGTCCTTTCAACTTATCTTCATTGTTACTAATTCTGAAGAAATCATTTAAAAGAGAGCATTCGTGAGGAATAGTCGCTAAGTAACTTCCAGATAATGAAATAAATTCTTGTCGTTCACACCGCAACTCAACTTTTATAGGCCTGGGGAAGACTAGGCTATAATGACGGTCATCTAACTGCTCCATTGCTGGCCTGGTTACTGTGGCCTTTGTAGGGCTGCATGATTTGTCTAAGGATTGCCTGACTATGATGCCCTGGATACAATCAGCTTGTTCTCGTAATTGATAATAATTCGTGCTTTCTTCACAGAGAAGGTATTCACCAATCTTTGGGCATTCCGTTTGTAGATACATTGAAAATTTTCCATTTGTTGCTATGAAAGGATGAATAGGGATAAAGGTTTGTTGGAATTTATTAGGAACAATGGAAAGCCTAAATAAGGTCATAACTATCATTAGATATAATAGGAAAGTTACAAATTATTAATATCCTACTACCCATAAAATAACTACTCGGTTTAATAACATTATAATATTCCCTTGGGTCAATATCCAAAATCCTATCATTACCATAAATCCCCTTAAGTCTAATTATCATCTGCGATAAAATATCGATACTTAACATACTATGATGCGTGCTCCCTGCACGCATAAATCCTAATATATTTTCCACTCTTATTAATTCTAAATATAAATCATCCGTATTTTCAGTTATAATTGCTAATAATTGGGCAAATCGTAGAAATGTAGCTTCGAAAAGAACATATTCATCTAAGAATGAACTTAAAGTACGGTTTATTTTTACCTGATTTTCCGCTAGAGTACTAATGAGTTGTGAACATTGGCTCATCCAAGCTTTATTAATACTGATCATTTAATTCTGAGACTAATTTTTGTTCAGCACTTATTAATAATTCTATCGCATTATTAAATCTCTCAGCATCAGAATGATCCATGTTACCCGTGAGACCTTTAATCAAAGATCCTAAACCATTTATGAGTCCTCCTTTTACTCGTGTAGGATTTAGAGTTTTTAACTGTGAATTATCTTTAACCAACTTTGCAGTTCATATATAGGTAAAGTTGTGTTATCCAATTTATTCCTAAAATAGTCTAATTGGTCATTAATTGAAGTAACATTATTATCTATATCTGACAATTCTAAATATTGTATACAAGCATCATAATGAATTATGAATTTAGTCTGTCCAAGTTTAAAGGAAAGAAGACCTGGTCCATTGTCAAGAGTCTCAAGTTTTATATCTGCTGCTTGTGTCATCGTCATTAACAGTATTAGTCGATACCTTTAACAATTTTGATGTCTTAGGCACTCGTTTTTAACGAGATTTCGCAACAGGTCCTTTTTTCTTTGATGTATAAATATGTATGGGAAGGTCGGCTAATATAGTGTCGCGAGTGTAACATGGTGCTAATTTCTGTCTAGGAGCTAACGGGTTCCTAATAAAAACCTGGTCTGGAACATATTCAACTTCAGTTTCCCTATTCATATTCCTTATTGGTCATTAAGTTTGTACGATCAATTTATTTATTTATTTATTTATTTCATGGAAACAAAACAGACACATCACAAAAATACAATAAAAGAAGAAGATATATGAACAAAAGTACAGAGGCATCCTAAAATATGTTTCACAGATAAAATATGTTATATAAACAGTCACAAGTACAGAAAACAAACAAAATCCACAGGAAGAAAAAACAAAACAAAATTAAACTATAAATTAAAAGTTACATACCTAAACACACAATAAGAGACGTAAACTATATGATATATAGATATAAAAAAAAAATTCTATAACATTGACCTCAATCTCGATTCTATATCACACCTGAACGCAGCAGAGGGGCACGAAAAAATGTCTAAATTAGGAAAGTTATCATTAAACGTTTTAAACATTCTCTGTAATGGCACACGAAAACCGATGTTTGTCCTTGTAGACGATATTAAAAAAGTGTGAGACAAGCGGAGAGACCTGGTTGGTACGTTAAAATCAATTAGAGAGAGGAGCTCGGATGAAGTCAGCTCCCCCTTACAAATCCTTCTCAGCACCATACAATCTGCCATAGTACGGCGCCGGCCTAGCTGCATAAGAGTTGAAATGTGTGCGCGATTGCATTGTGAGCGGTTGCGGTATTTTAGTATTCGGAGAAACTTTTTTTGGACACCCTCGATTGATGTAGTTCTATTAATTAACTCATATGCCGTTTTCATTTGTTCTCTATGATTTATATTGTTGCATAAGATATTCATTTAAATTAACATCCAATGGGTCTCTAGGATCAAAGTGTCCTCTTACAATATCATGTGGTCTATCTACACTTAGTAAAACTATGAACTGAGCTATTATAAGCAAGTATGGCGTAAGGCATTTGATTAACTGTGGGTTTGTCCTTCCTTTTTAAACGAAGTATACGAAGATGTTCTAATAAAGTGGAATGAAATCTTTCAACAATTCCATTATCATTAGGTGAATGAGCTAGTGTCTTATGATGTTTGATATTGTACTTAGTCTTGCCATAAATATTGTTATAAAGAAAAGCACGATTTTTTTTTTATACGTAACATTTATTCCTTTCATAGTGAGTTAGTTTAATACATCAATATATAACTATTAAAAATATACAATGTTTATTCGAAGTGGTCTCCATTGGCTGCAATACAGTCTTTTAAACGTTGAGGCCAGTTATCAATAGCAGCACGAACTCTTTCTAGAGGAAAATTCTTCACTGCCAACCGAATGGATCGTTTTAGGGACTCCAAATTATCATGGCGTTTAGAGCAAGCCTTACTCTCTAAAACTGACCATAAATCATAATCCAATGGATTTAGGTCAGGACTTGACGACGGCCAGTTTTCAGTGCTGATAAAGTCCGGAACGTTAGTTTTCAACCAAGATTGGGTGGATCGAGCTCTATGACCCGGTGCCGAGTCTTGTTGAAAGCACCATTCTTTGTTATTGAACATGGTGTTAGTTAAAGGCTTAACTACCGTCTCAAGAATGGTATTTTGATAAACTTGTGCCGACGTTTTAATACCTTTTTCACAAAAATATGGCTCAGTCACCCCTTCATAGCTAACACCCCACCAAACCATCACTGAAGTGGGATAATGCCCACGTTGTACTCTGTTTACTAATTGCGAAGCTTCTTTAGAGCTTCCAGCATAAATACGGTCATTTTGTTTATTAAAATACTGCTCAATTGTAAAAATTTTCTCATCCGTAAACAAAATTTTTTTGTGACCTCCCTTTGCGTACCGCTTAAGTAGTTGTTTGGATTTTACCACCCTATTCTTCTTTAAATTATCAGTTAAGAAGTGACCAGTACGTCTCTTATAGGCTGCAAGTCCTAAGTCATCTTTTAATATACGCGACATGGTTCTAGGAGCTATCTTCATCTCCCGAGATAAAATCTTTTGCTTACGGACAGGATTTCTTCGAATTCTTTCCCTAACTGCTTTAATCACCTTTTTCACACGAACGGTACGTGGACGGCCAGATCTTTTTCTGTCACAAACAGAGGAGGTATCATTGTACCTATCAATAGCCCGGTAAACAAACATTTGACTAATACCAAGCGGGTGGAGGGTTTTAAAAATTGCACTTTTCTCCATACCTACTTTATGTAAGGCAATCACAGCGATTCGGTTCTCTTTATCACCCCACTCCATTTTAATATAACAAAATATTTAACAATATAATGGCGCGAAAATAAGAAAACACATCAAGCAATCATATAAAAATGACAGATTCCAAATTCAAACGTAATATTTTCTTTTTTTGAATAGTAACAGTATTTATGGCCAGACTAAGTATTATTTGAAACCCTAAGTTGGGTTGGGTTGGGTTGGGGCTCAGGCAGTTGTTGTGTGTCGAACATTTGACGGTGTTGGTTGGCGGGCAGTTGTGGGTCGTTAAGCCACTATACTAAGACTGCTTTCTTTTATTTCTGATCTTCTCTATTATTTTACGTCTATTATTACCGGACGGGTTTGTTTCGTTTTCCTTCGTCATCATGTACTTATAATGCGTACATAACTTGACACATTGACTTAAAGTCAGAGGCCATTGTATAACTATGAATAGTGCTGTCTCTCAGCATATATGGGCCTCATTAAGTTCAACAGGGTTGGCTGTTCTCCTAAAAGATTGACTTGGCCTTCAATCCTGTCAGCTGCACTGAGTTTCGATGATGATGTGTAGGTTGTAACGTTCCCTTCGAGAACACATCTAGAATAGTGATCTTCCAAATTTTCACCTCTTATGCGATTTGGACATCTCAGTGTTTCCATCTCATTGCTTAGCAGCATGGATGGCCTTCCAATCATCTTATGATCCAATGGACCACCAACCATCTTTGGAGCGTGTTTCTGTAATCTAGACAGATAAGGCATTATCAGCATTATATCTGTACGCAAGCTTGTTTCAAAATCATAATCTACAGGCAATTATCTCATCAGCATTCAATAGAAGATGGTTTTCCCATATGGCGCCTGGTATTGCACAATTGTCTTCATATCTTGCTCTGACTGCTTGTGGAGTGTTGTGATCAGACAGGGCAACAACTGTTTCTCTCAAGTTTGAGAAAGTCGTGGACTCGGGACGTGGACGTATATTGCCATTCTGTGTTGGCTGCGCTGCTATAACTGGTAAATAGATCTTTTCCTCATCTTTAAGTATTCCAATCGAATCAATAATTTTCTTTATTGGTGTTGGCACGAATGTAAATGTTCTAATAATCTTAAGGAATTCGGCATTTAAGCCGTTATGTTGATTAGTATCTTCCATGAAACGTGGAAGAATAGAAAATTTCGGTATCAAATTCATTACTTTTGCTTCAAACAATGCTAGGTAAGCTCTAAATTGTGAATATATGTTTGGTACTCGGATGTTGTCAGCATATTGGGTCGCAACATAAGTAAGATGCGTAGTTCCAAATCCTATTCCTCGGGTTGTAACCGAGAGCTTGCTAGCCTGCAAAGTCTGCTGTTCAGCTAGTCTATTAAATTCGTCCTCAACGCCCGCAAACAGCTCATCTTTTATTTTATCTCTGTTATCGTTCATAGCTATGGTACTTTTCTTTTCTCTAAAGTTTTCCATCCGCTGATTTGACCTTTTCTGATGCTGTTGGCTTCCTTTACCGCGACGTGGCGGTTGATTGTGCTGATTTTGATTTGATGGACCTTCAAAATCTTCTTCATTTTGAAAATGGGATCTATGTCCCCCGCGTCCTCTAGACACACGCTGGCCGTAGCCGGTACTAAATGAGTTATATGAATTACCTCAATACATATTGATGTTATATTGGGCGAGAAATCTGAACCACAAAACCATAAAATATTTATCTACTGCATCTGGGCTTATAAAAGACTGATTTGCATTCTGTATCAATCGGAAATTTCGAAATTTACAAATTTTAATATAAGGCAATTCCTTTTTTGACTGTAAATTTAATTCTATCTTTGTGTGGATTTTGTGGGTTTTTCGCGAAAATCCTCCTTTTCCCCATTTTTCAAATTCCTATTACTAGAACTAGGAACATTCTTATCATGACTAGAATCATATTCTATAGTGCGTGCAGTTAAATTCTTATGATGACGATAGTCAAAGTCAAAGTTGTTATAACCGTAATATTCATTATAGTCATACTCTGGATAAAAGTCTGTAGGCTTTTATGAGTAACTAGCTGACCCAACAGACTTCGTCCTGTCAAAAAGATTTGTAATGTGGCAGTTTTTTTGTCTACGTATTTAAAAAAATCTCCTGAACAGAACCGTCACCCTGGTGATAGGGCGTTGTGAATAAAAAATAATTAAATAAAACATATATAAGGATTTAAAAGTAAGTAAGCTTTATTGAATGAATATCATAATTATTATTATTATCATTGTAGTGCTTTGTGGTATACTATGTTTTTTGTTTGATTACCTGGCGCATAGATAAACAAATCTGATGGTTTTCCAACACGGGAACAGGCAACATACAATTGACCATGTGAGAAACATGGGTTTTCTAGATTAATACCACAAACACTTAATGATTGCCCCTGGGACTTGTTTATAGTCATAGCAAAAGCAAGCCGCACTGGAAACTGTAGTCGTTTAAACTCAAATGGCACATCAGTCGGAATCATTGGGATGCGCGGTATGAGAACATCTTCTCCTTTATACTTTCCTTTGAGTATAGTTGCTTCTATCACATTGTTTAGTAATTTTTTTATCGCTAACCGTGTACCGTTGCAAAGACGCGGTTGGTTGATATTTCGCAACATTATAACCACCGATCCAACCTTTAATTGAAGATTGTGAGGTGGCAATCCTGGCAAATCCAGCGAGTTTAAAAATTCCGGTGGATAGTTGACTACATCATCTTGATTAGTAGCCGAATCAACTGATTTATATATCCTCAATTCGCCTGTAATTTGTTCTTGAATTTTGAAATTTAATTCATATACATCTATGTTTTTTGCAGCCAGTATAGCTCGTTCGCTCAACCAATCATGGTTTCTGTAATTTTGAGAAACATCTGGAAACACCTTCTGGATAAGTTCATCTTTTGATCGAGTTAACTGACAAAAACTTTGAGGAAAGTTAATGCAGCCAGTCAACATGTCTATAGGAAATTTGCCATTACCAATGTCAATGAGTTGTTTAGAGAATATGTTTCCAGATTGTTCATTTTGCAACTCGACACGCATATTCTTGCTTAAATGAAGTACTTTGACATGTTTCCACAAATTGGAGGACTTTAGACATGCATTGAGTTCATCAGCTTGCGTTGATCGTGGAATCACTGGCAATGTTTGACGAAAATCTCCTGCTAATAAAATCATTGCACCACCAAATCGGTTATTATTGCTCCGTAGATCTTTTAAGGTTCTGTCTAAAGCCTCCAAAGATTTTTTATGTGCCATCGTGCATTCATCCCAAACAATCAATTTACATTGCTGCAAAACCTTTGCCATTGCAGAGTTCTTCGAAACGTTGCAGGTTGGAGTTTCATTGCTTTGCATATTTAATGGCAATTTTAGTGCTGAATGGGCTGTTCGACCACCTTCAAGCAAAGTTGCTGCTATTCCCGACGAAGCGAGTGCAAGTGCAATTTTATTTTGTGAGCGAATTGTTGCTAATATTAATGAAATCAAAAAAGTTTTTCCTGTACCACCAGGTGCATCTAAGAAGTAAATCCCTCCAGTTTCATCATTTGTTACTTTCATAAGAGTTTCAAATACATACTTCTGTTGTTCATTTAACAGTGGAAGATTTGTTTGAATTAATTCTTTCAAAGCGTTGAGATCATACAGTTTTTCTCGATGCAACTCTTGGTTAAAAGCGTCATGCATTGGACGTTTGGGCGCGGTCAGGCCTAATTGAATTAATAGTTTGTTTGACATTATCAAGCACATGTCCTCAATTGAAATCAATGCTTCATTGTAAATTTCTTCACTGATTTGTATATTTGGATTTCCCATTCTATTCCGTATTTGATACAAAATATCATCACACATATAATCTTTGTACTTGATCCACAAATCAATTGGGTTTGATGGGAAGCATGTAGATATGATTATAGAAAACAATGTTCGTATTTGATGAGCGTGTGATGATATTACAGCATCATTGAGAGTTTGATCCCAATGAGCGTCATTTTCAAGCAATTGCAAACGTTGACGGGCTTCTCTGTAGGATCCACACAATTCACCATCAACAGTTCGTAACTGTTGGAATGATGTTGGGCCACGTACATTGACTAATAGCAGTCGTAAATAAAAACATTCATCATTGCTTGGATGTACTGAATAAATCCGGCCAATCGCATCGGTGGAATATTCATCTGTATATCCTGGAACTGGTTTTCCTTGTTTCCGTCGTATAAATCTCCTTGAGGATTGATTCCAGGTATAATATTTTGGCATTTCAGAATATAGCAATGTTTGTGCGAAATCATCGTTTTGGCATGTCTCAAAAAAACTGGTTAATGTAGTAGATGGTGGCTGAGCAGCTCTTTGTACTGCGTTCTGTGCTGTAAAATACACTCTTTGTCCATTTTCTAAATGCACAGCTAAGTGAACAACAGAAGGGTGTCTCTCATGAATAGGAAAAGAAAATATTCGCCAAACTGCTTCATTACTACTGACATAGCGGCCCATTTGGTATTGGGTAACTTCATCATTGGAATTCTCTGCACCAATTCCAATCACAGCCATATCACTCCCTTTGGTTACATATTTGCAAATGTATTTAATAGATTTCACTGAATGGCAAGATTCAACGTTGATGTGTGCTTTGAATGTCTTTGATAAAATGGGTGAATATGGAACAATCCAACGATTATCTATTTCAATATCTTGTTGATTTAATTTGACAATTGTTGGTTTTCCATTGTCTGCTGTCGATCTGCGACGATACAATGGATAACCGTCATTACCAGTAATTGTTTCCGATATTAATGTCCGTGGATATCGTTTTGAACATTTACCATCCATCATACACGGTGAATTTTGATTAAGAGTTCCACAGGGACCATGTATCATGTTTTTGATAACTACCTCATGAAATCCAGGATCTACTTGTACATTAGGGATTTCAGCTGATATCACTGCATCAACTTCATTTGGCCTTATCTTTTCAACCAACCAAATCAAAATGTGCGCATGTGGCAATCCTCGTTTCTGCCACTCCACATTATGTTTTACGATGAAATCCATTAAAGATTTCAACTTTTGTCTAAAGACTCTGGCTGTAATATCATGACGATCAATGGGTGATTGCCCAGGGAATAACTCCTGCTTGATTTCTATCCATTGCGGATTGCATGTAAATGTGATGAACAAATCTGCTGTACCATAATGACGAACATACGACATGGCATCTTGAGCATATTCGTGCATATGCCGAGGGCTTCCGATGTATGTTGCTGGAAGAATAGTCATCCGACCGACATTCTGTGCATTTCCATCAGTATTAATCGCATCTCGAAGGTGAATATACTCTTCAGATCGGAGTTTGGTTTGATTCAACCTGATGAATGTTAATCTCTCCGTTTCAATTTTAACATACATGTCAACAACATATTTGTGATATAATCGCCGACATTTCAATATGTGATTTTCTTCATTTTCCCGAATCATTAGGCGGTATGAATAATAGTTCATTGAACTGACTTTTTTGTTGGTTTCAGAACCTGTAAATAGATTTGGTTTTAATAACATTCAAATATAAAATTAAAATACATAATATAATGACAGATATTATCGCCATAGCTAAACTAATATTTTAGTTACCTGTAATGGGATTTATCATTTTTATTGAGAAATCGTAGCCATCTTCACCTTGCCAAAATATAATGGGATATTGCAGTGCATCATATGAGCGGTGTGTTTCCTTTATACGTTGTAATTGATCATTCCGACGATGTAAAACAATATCACGGGATTCCAAGTTTTCTCCAACTACAACAATAGCAACTTCATCAATAGTTGGTGCATTAAAACGTCTTGTATGTTGACCTGCAGGTGTTTTATCAGCTCTGATTACAATTTTGTGATTATCGGATGGCATCAGATCCAGGGCAGTTTTAAACAATATAATCAATTGATTGTGTTGATGAAATAAAGTTTGTAATTGTTCTACAATAGACCTCTTTACTAAATTGTTATGTGCACAACGCAGATCAATTTCTTGTGGTGAATTGCCCATAAAATAAATTTGCAGGAATTTGTTGTCGCTATCTGACACTGGTAACAGTGAACCTGCTTTGTGATATATTTGCCCTTGTATCTGTAAATAAAAAAAAATATTTTGGTGTGGTATAAATTAATGGATTGTCAGTGATCAAACTTAAATAATATTTGATCTTAAAAAGTATATATTTAGTTTTAACTAATATCTATCAAATATAATAAAAGTGTCACTGAAACTGAATCACCATATAATATGATGACTAAGTGATATATAAGTGATTAAGAAATTGAAGATTAGTGACACATCTTAACTTTTCTGACAGAAAATTTTATTCGCTAAAATAATTATGAGTAACTGCTATAATATACCATATACATACCTTGAAAGTTGGCATAAAATTTTCCCGAACTACATTTGTTGCCCCAAATGAAGTCATTTGAAAGCAATTGTTATATTGTTGGATATGTGTCAAAAAGTGTTTAGAATCTGTTCCTATTCCTGAAACCAATGAGTACAATGGTTCTGGTGGTGGATCCAATGGTATCAATTTCACTTTACCATTTGCACAACACAATCCATTGGCTTCGTTTTTGTATTTTAATGCCTTACAGTGTGAGCAAACCGAGTTCATAGAACCAATAACAACACATTGGTAGTTACTGTAGTCAATTGACACATCGTAACTGAAAGCAGCTCGATTCAAACTTGCGCGATTATTAGTTGAATGTCGCGCTCGCGCTTCACGCGTTTGTGACATCCGAATTCTTTCACGTTCATTTCCGTCGTCACGTTCTTGTGCAGTACGATTAGATCGGTAATTAGCTTGGTTTGTAGCATTTCTGGTTCTTCTACCTAAATTGCTTGGTCTTATAGGAGGCATATCAAATATAATTTATTTTTTCACTAATCACGAACTAAACAAACACTAACTAAGTAAACACTCTGCACAAAACACGATATACGAATTTGTTTCGTGTATCAGTTGACAAAAGCAATATCAGTAGATTGTCACAGACAACTTTTTTTTTTTTTAATTTGATGTGACTTGAAGTCAAATCCTTTTAAGCCGTACGAATTGTAATTTGGATATTATAAAAATAATAAAACACTGTCGGTAACGCGATTTTTGTTTGACTGATGTAATGACGTGGAAACTGATGCATTTTATCTCGCGTGCCGAAACGAATACAAAAGAAACGCGAGTTTCGGAACGCGACATTAAACTCCTCCAACTATGTATTCTGTGCTCCAACGCACACACGCACATTGTTTTGATAGATATGATCTTTGACGTTAGGAACACACCTACATTGCTTAGACAACAGTGAGTGCTTGTAATTTAATATGAACTTTATACCATAGCAATAAAGCTCAAATTGACTCTACGTTTTAGTTAGAAAACGTTTGTATGGGAAAAAGAAAAGGGCTATTTTTAGGGTTTTTCCAGCAATAATTCTAATTTTTCTCGCCGTAAAAACCATCCTTGAACTTCAACGAACATTTTAAAAAAAGATTTGGCCAAATTGGTCGAGGCGTTGTTGAGTTATGCGCTTACCAACACATTTTGCGATTCATTTTTATATTATAGATATGAGATGAAGAAAATCTTGGCATTTGAGTATTCAAATGGAACTTAGGCAATTGTTGAGAATTAAAACTAGATGATGATTTCCTACCAGTGTATGAATGTCATCAAATTCTGGGACTGAACGAAGAGTCTTAGAAACCATATCAGCATCTATAGTAATATCATAACGTTATGAACTAAAACCTAAAAAAATAAACCTTGAATTAGGGTCTGAACAAAGACGTTCACTATAATTAAATTGAGAGCTATTCGAGCACTCCGCGGTATCAGAAATACCTAAATCTAATTGATCTAAACAGGGATTCGAGCTTATTTTGCGATTCGAGTCTATAATATCTCTACGAACCTTCCTTGAAGAGGACAATCCCTCAACGTTCTTCGTGGGACGGAAAATATTGGACGAGTAATGAATAATGTACTCCCATTACTCGTCGACTTCTCTGGTTCTTTATTTGGCAACAATCTATCTTCAAGGTATTGTTGGCCTTCTCTTATTGCCACTGCATATGGATATTGTTGGGGCTGAACTTCTCTTAACATTTTGTCAATGTTTTACGGTATTGACAACCCGTCTCTTAAAAGAGCTGGACTGATGCTGATTTGAGTTTTCTTGTTGATATCTGTAGTTACGAGCTCTATAAGTATTTTTTTTTTGCTTTTTCAGCAGCAACTTTATCCTTGAAGCAGTGAATTTTGTACATGGGATCTAGTAGTGAACAAATAGAAAAAGTTCCGCTGTGTACTATTTGCCCCAATCTCTTTTTTTAGTTGAATTACAATGACCTTAAAATAGCCCTGAAGTTTGAGCGCACCTCGGAAAGTCCATGAAATTCGAATAGTCTGGTAAACGCTTAAAAGCGAAATCTACTTTGATCAAGCACGGTGTCGATATGAGAATCCGATAGCTTTAATATATTGATCGTAATAGCCCCTAATCTATCCTACCGACTGCGCAGATTATTAACTTTCTAACTCGAGGTTATAAAAAAAACCAATAGATTATATTAAAATTTATTTAAAACTTATTACAATACTCTTACATTAAATGAAACTAAAATTAGCCAATTCGAGGCGTAAAAATAGAATGAATACAAAATACATTATTAATTATAAAGTAAACATCAGCAATCATTGGAATGCAGCACGTGTAGCAGTGTCAGCAATCTCCATTAGGGTACCGTATGTAATTCACTACGCCTCTCATCCAAAAATAAAAATGAACCAGGCAATAAACTAGATTGTATTTTTAAGGGTCCATGTTAAGTTTTAGAAGATGTACCACCAAATGTTAAAATTGATGATAATGGGATAATTGAAGTAGAAAAATGTATCATAAAGAAAATTATATTTAGTTCTTACCTTTTTATTGCCAGAGACATCTCTGTTGTCTTGTAATCTAATTTAAAGTTAAAATATTACTTGGAATACCTTCCAAGGTATTACAATCTAAAACCTGCTCATTTCAAGCGGGTTGTTATATACATAAAGTAGGTTTGATAGCGAATGAGTGATCTGTGTGAAGATTTTAGACAAATCATCCATTGCATTTGAGTATGTACTAACCATGTCTTGTGACTCCTCAAATTTCATTACCGGACTCCTTGGTCAGCAGATTTTGGAGATTAGTTAAAGATGCCATCTTTACGTCAACATCACTTATACCTCCACAGATCAACCCAATTAGTTGTTCATCGGTGAAAGTTATCTTTGTATTGCGTAGTAACCTAATTGTTTTTTTAGAACTCTAGAATAGTCCCCATGACTCTACCGCATCAGACGAGTAAAAAACTGCCTTGGAGAGTTTAGGACAATTTTTTTTTGAGGGAAAGTGTCAATAATGTCTTGTCGTAAGTTTTCCCAAGCCGGTGCCTTCCGAAGGCTCTCATAACTCAAACCAAAGTAAAGCAGAGTGGGGGCTTTAGCAGATTTAACAGCTGTTTTAAAACTACGTACTTACTTGCCGTAAATTTTCCCAAGACCTGCCTTCCGAAGGCTCTCATAACTCTAAAGTAAAGTAGAGTGATGGCTTTACCAGATTTAACAGTTGCGTAAAAAAGGTGCGGATGAGATTCCAAAGGTTACTGTTTGAGTTATTGGATTAAGTGGAATTTACTTAAAATAAATTAAAGGTTTTATAGTACAACAACTGTCTTTTAGTGATACCCATAGAGTATACATTTCTAAGTATCATGGACACAATATAGAAACTAATATTTTAACACTCCTACCAAATTCAAGCCTTTCATCTGTCTTACATAGTAACAAAAGTTTGATAAAAGTTTAGTAGACTATTAAATAATGTAATCAATTTAACACTCTACAGCACACATACAAATCAAGGCACTAATAAATATAAATTTGTCTTTAGACAAGGCTTTAGTAAACATATCAGCATACTGATTATTAGTGTGTAACATATTATCATAATATTTTTCTTTATTAAAGTTATACTTAATATCTATGCCGAATGCGCTTGCCAAGCAGTCCCATACTTCTTTAGTAGATTTTGCATCTTGAATGTGAACGTAGTTTACAGAGTCTACTAGAAAGATGATCTTTGATTTTGCTTTAATATCGCGTTTAGAGTCGACATATTCACCGGGCGCAGGTTCAACACAGTCCTACAAATCTTCGTGTTGGAGATATGTTTTGACTGCAAATCTCCATGTGAAATAGTTTTCCCGACCAGTAAGCTCATTACGAGGGGATTGCTTGACGACTTTTTGACACAATATTTGTAATGTTCAGTGGTAACGTATTTTTTCTTATAACCTTGCAACACTGCTCGGCACAACCTGGTCAGGGTGTTGCATCGCAATTCGCATCAGTGTAATTTAATCACCCGTGTTTCCTTGTCGTCTCACACGCACCTACTGCTACCACACCGCATGAACCAGTGTCGCCGCGATATAAGTTATTTATCAGTGTTTATATGCTCCACACAATATAAGTGAACAAAGGACGAGCCGCAGCAGAATAAATATAGGTTAGTGCTGACAGGTTGAAAGTAAATCCGCATATTTTATTTATATTTAAAAATTCTAATTGGCGCGTCCATTTGTTTAGTGGTCCTTCGAGCCGGATATTGTATTCCGCATTTAATTAATGTATTAAAATATATTTTAAAGTCATATTACAAGTATCATATTTCTTACTTTCGATAAGGTTGGTGCCAATCGCCCGCAAGTGACGTGACCACGCTGTGCCTACCTGTTTTTGCACTTTATTTTTTTTTCCCTGATGGTGCACCCTATAGCTACACCATGTAAATTTCTCTCATCTAAATTTCTCTTTTCTTATGGTTTCTATTAAGGAATAATTGCACTTTATGATTCAAAATAGTTTCCTTAGTACGTTCATTTCTATACAAAATTATATTCATTTATTTAAATTATATTTATTATTGTATCTGTTTAAATAAAAAAGAAAAAGCGTATAAATCCCTAAAAGGCCGGCAATGCACTCATGAGCTCCCAGCCACTTGAGTGTCCATGGGCGGCGACTTCACCTTTATGGTGGGCCTCCTGCTCGTTTGCCCCCTCTTTCATAAAAAAATAAATAAAAATGTCTACTAGGACAGCGGCTGACAAAACGCAAAAAAGGAAGCTATATTTGAAAAAATACAAAAATTATATGATCCTTCGTTTAAAGTAGTCGAAGATACGTGGTACGTGATTAGAGATCAGTTTCTGAATGAAAGTACGAATGTCCTTTTATTGCGCAGTGATTTTACAGCGGTATTAGACGAATACAATTTAAATCTACTAAAAAGCAGGCAAAGCCAGATTACCAATGCCTTGGCACTTCTAGTCTTTGTGCGGTCGAGTTTCGCGATTTAGAACATAGTCCACTTTGCAGAAATTCATTTGTTGATCATAATATAAATAAGTCAAGACCCACTCTGTCCTCCATTGATTTGATTGAGTTCTATGGTAGTATACGCACTTGGCTTTAAGTCCGTCATTCATGATAATCCATCGCTCAGCGATTCCGAGCCTCTGTATTATTTATTAAGTAAGTTGTTGCATAACGCTCACTTAGTAGTTTCTGGTATTACACCAAGCGCTAAGAATTATTATATCGGGTGGTTAAATTTCAAGGGCCGATGTTGATATTGAATAAAACACAAACTATTTTGGAAATATTTGTAATTTTATTTTATTATGATATATTGGTATTACTCGATTATGTATGGAACAAAATATCGCCCAAATGGGCGCCGCGACCACGGCGGCAGACCTCCATCCGATGGTCCAAATTATCGATGACCCTGAGGCATAATGGAGGTTCCATGCCGTTAATGTGCCGAATTATCTCATCCTTTAGCTCTTGAATTGTTGCTGGCTTTAGACGTACACATTTTCTTTCTAATAATCCCAAAGAAAAAAGTCCAACGGTGTCAAATCACATGATCTTGGCGGACAATTGGCATCGCCATTACGTGAGATAACACGGCCATTAAATTTGTTGCGAAAAAGAGCCATTGTTTGGTTAGCTGTGTGGTGTGTGTGTAATATAATATTACAAACGGTAATTGATAAATATAGAAGACATACGTATGCCAGCAACAGCATACTTGAATCAAAATAATGATTTATTACCGTCCGCCGCTGTATCTGCTTGCAGATGAGGACTTTGGTTTGCTTGGTCATCAAGACATGACTACTGGCGCTTCATTATTCCCTCATCTATTCCCTGACGTTGTTCGAGCACTTCTCGAATCGTTGGCGCCTACCGCTTTAAATACTATATCTACGATAATTAATCCGCCTCAGGACTCGACGTGCTCCTTAGCACAGGAGCCTGACGCTCTTGACACTTTGGTCAAGAGATTTTGGAAGCTTGAAATGCTGCCTTCCGCTTCTTTCCCTGACGTTGTTCGAGCACATCTCGACTCGTTGGAGCCTACCGTTTTAAATACTATATCTTAGACGTTTAATCCGCCTCAGGACTCAACGTGCTGCTTAGCACAGGAGCCTGACGCTCTTGACACTTTACATCAGATTTTATATTAGGCACTGGTAAAGATAATAGAGGTGCAGTATTTAAAATATGACTTGGCGTCAGCGCTGTAGGCTCTGCGCGAAAATCTGCGAATCAGCCATCAAGGGATAGGTTGGGCGTGGTTTTAACTTAAAGCATTTATTACATTTGTAGACTCGTTGTCTGACTATTCGACGAGCGGTTAGGATCCAGAACCGTTGCCGAAGAAGTGCAAGCAAAAGTTCTGGCCCAGCATGCAAATTAAACAAATTCTCACATTTTTTTCTCTTCAAGTGTTAGGTGCTTCACGTCAGAGGGTTCCGTTTCCATCTCCCAGAATCTCTTCAGTAAATCATTTTGGTTGGTTTGGTTAGTTAAATGCATACTGACAATGCTGCGTCTGTCCCTGTATGTGAGTTTATTAGACGAATGTACGATGCCAGAGAGTATCCAACCAAGTCGAGTGTTTTGTATAATTACTGATCCCGGTGAACCCCTGATAAAACCTTCCAACAAAATCTGGCTATATACTTCCGTCTGCCAATAGCAGATCTATCTTGCTTTGTATATTCCAATATGGATTTGCTAGTTCCACAGGCAACCAAGCTGAAATACCTTGCGCAGCAGGTAAGGTAGAATTTGTTAGAAAGCATGTAAACTTAGGTAAAACATGCGCCTTTAACACAACACTGAAAGTTGCATCGACGCGTGACTGTAGTTTCAAAGATAACGTGGATTTCGATGCAAATGTCGAATCGCAGTCACCGTCAAGTCTAGCATCTGTACAGCTGATCCTGTGACAAAAGATGCCTGAGAGAGCCCTGGTCCAAAAGAACTCGTAATACCACAGTCTCCTGTCTCGACACTTCCTTGACTAAGGCAGTTGCCAAAAGGATTTGACTCGAGGCATTCAGAACACACGAAGTGATTGGAGCATCAGATGACTCGCCTGGGGTTTGTGAAGTCGATAAAGAAGCCGTGGCGGCCGCTACCAAACTCTTCACATACTGATTTACTTCTGCAGCGTAGCTCGGAGCGTTCTCTTAGCTTTTGGGATGTAATAAAGTATGGTGTTTCTTTTTACAGAGGCGACACCTGTCGCCGGGGTGAGTTTCGCGCTAAGCAACTGCGGGAGAGCACCTCTCCAGCCCTGGCGAAGTGGAGTTTATTATTCTTGTACCTAATTAGGTACAAGAATAATAGAATAGAGCAATTGATAGTTGGGACCAGTTAATAATTATTAACTGGTCCAACTATCAATTGCTTCAAAACGTAGTGCCCACCCCAATCACGAAGACTGCACAATAAACAGGCTCCACTTCGCATCACCAGTATCCGGCTCGAAGGACTATTTACGGATCCCAAAAAGACCCGCTTGATTAAAAATAAAAGCCTCAGAGGCGTGAGTGCAAATATTTATTCTTCTCAAAACATTGGTGACAATTAATCTTATATAAACATTCTTCAAAACCAAACATCACCGCGATTTACAAACCTCGTTCTCAGGTCGGAGCGCCATCTATCATCCTTCTCCTTAACCTAAACAACTTTAACATTTGAACAAACATAGTTACCCTCAAATACGTAAACCTTATATTTTTTCTTACGGTTTTCCATTTACTTAATTAATACATTACCAGCAATGACACTTAACACTTTGACCACACTTTCACAATACTTTTCACACTTGGCTTGTGTACAACCACATACGCCTTTCTTTGATAATAATAATAATAGCCTTTTAATTCAGATCTACTAAACTTATATTTTTTTGAGTGGGGGTGCCATGCTGTTACTTAGAGTTTCAGCCGTATGGGCAGGCACGGTCGGAGAAATACCACTCTCACAGAAAACCGGCGTAAAGTGATGTAATTGGACTTTGTTCATTTTGTACTCGCGGTTCGTTCGGTGAGTGAGATCTTCCAGTTCCCATCCTTTCCCCTCCCCGTCCTCTTCCCCTCCCCTCCATTTCCCAATTTTCCTTTAAAGGCCGGCAACGCACTCACGAGTTATCAACCGCGTGAGTGTCTGTGGGCGGCGGCTTCACCTTTATGGTGGGACTCCTGCTCGTTTGCCCGAGGGGGCAGAAGAGGGGTAGAAGAGGTTCTATAAAAAAAAATAACAATATTCTAAAGTACAATTAATTTAGAGTAATAAAAATATTTTTTCATTCTAGTATCTTCTGTTTCCTGATCATCTGTAGATCTGTTTGCCAATCGGCAAAGGCCTCCTCCAACCTCTTTCATTCTGGTCTTTCTAGAGCCACTCTGTTCCACGGTATTATTCTTTGATAATATGCTTTTAAAAAAAAAACATTCGTTTCTTTTGCATTTTTATTTCTCCTAACTCAGAGGCTCGCATTATTCTCTACATGGTTCTATGCATGTTCGGTCCTGCTGCTGAATCGTGGTCTTCCTTCATCTGTGAGCTTTAACGATGTCCTCGTGCTTTATGGCCGGACCACTACCATTTCATTATTTTGCAGTATTCTAGAGCAGAGGTGAACAACATTTTTAATCAAAAGGGCAAATAAAATTAATTTTTGAGAATAATCATACTGTTCTAAAGGATCAATTTTTTTTTCTTTTACAAATTACCTACTTTCTCCTGGCCCCACGTCAGCGCAGATGGTATATATGACATTTCTCAATTCTCTCTGAAGCCTTCGCCTAAGGTAACCAATTCAGATCACTATATACGAGGGGTGTTTAAAAAGTATTACGAATATTGTGTTTTGTTCAAAAATTATTTATTCATTCATGAATATCTATTTTGTCCCCTTCAAAGTTATCCCCATGAGATATTATACACTTGTTCCAACGGTTTCTCGAATCTTCGAAGCACTTCAAAAAATCATTTTTTTTTATCAATTCGTAATACGTAACCCGCGAAAATTCTAAATTCGCGATACCGTCTGGGTAAGCGACAGTGCTGCCGGTAACCGGAATCGTGCTTTATTTTTATATGCTTTATATTGTGCTTTATATTACGTACAATTTTTTTTAAAATTTACAAAAAAATATAATCTCTCCGGCCTATCTTTGCAGACATTTAAACTATTCACTCGAAGATATATTCATTATACAAATAATACTTATATATTTATTTATTTTACACTTTATCGCACTTAAACACTAGAAGCAAATGACGTTAACAGATGTTAGTACATATAAGAGCAACGGGCGGCCTTATCGCTAATAAGCGATCTCTCCCAGACAACCCACTATACATATATATATTATAAATATATATACTTATACATTATTCCGTTATTCTGTATCGTATAACAACCGGAGTCTGCTCGGGGTAGGCGTGATTTCTAGCAGTCCCAGCAGCATCAGGGCACATCAACACAACCACGATGAAAGAAAATCTCACTTAACCCCTACAGTTATAAACTTTCCGCTCATTTTATGTTATATATATATATATATATATATATATCATTATTTACCTCCTATAATCAACTATATCCATTTACTTGAACGTCCCATGTTGTCTTCACTTCTATCTCCGTGTTCCATTTCAATAAATCCTCCAGCATTTCTGTAATACAAAAAAAATGAATTACAAATTTACCCACAAATCACAGCACAGATGCAGACACAGTATAAAACTAGACAAAAAAGGCCTCGACACGCCCTAATGGATCCGGACGATCCCATTACTGTAGCTAAAAACACATTAGATGCCGCCAGCGCGGCCAAACAACCAGATAGGAGAGCTAGGGTTAAAAACCGGTCCGGTGGTCCCTTATTCCAAGTGTCGCTCACTCCTACAGTGAGCTTCCGTCCAGCCCCTCAGGCTAGTCCCCCCCGTGACAGCCCAAGCCGAGGTCCGAGTCTCACAGGAGACGCCCTTGTGCAAGTCACGGCAAACCACAATTATCACGGCTGAGCTAAGCTCGCCAACCAGCCCGAGCTGAGCTGTAAAGGCCTCCTGGCCAACAGCGAGATCCCCCTCCAAAAAAAAAAAAAAAACAGCACAGATGGTGGATTACTCCACACCTCTGATTTTCAGCAGCCCCCAGTCGTCGCTGGGGGAGTCAATGTGTTGAGTGTGAAAAGAATTTAAATAACAAGTTGGTGAAGCATGATAGGAACGGAACAAGAGAATTTGGATGTGCCTAGCTAGGCGCCAACGAAAAATACGGATCAATCTGCTGTGATAACATATGCTTTTTCAGGCTTCGGATGGTTGGCACAGTACCGCAGGAGCGGCGGCAGATTGTTTGTTTATAGAAGAGGGGGCAAACGAGCAGTAGGCCCACCATAAAGCTGAAGTCGCCGCCCGTAGACACTACGCGGCTGGTAGCTCGTGAGTGTGTCGCCGGCCTTTAAAGGAAAATTGGGAAATGGGGGAGGGGGTAGAGGACAGTGGAGGGGAAAGGATGGGCACTGGAAGATCTCACTCACTGAGTACAAAATGAACAAAGTCCAATTGCATCACTTCACGCCGGTTTTCTGTGAGAGAGTGGTATTTCTTCGGCCGTGCCTGCCCATTCGGCTGAAACTCTAAGCATGGCACTCCCACTCAAAATGGAACTTGTGTACCAGCACATCGTTGGGCTACATCGGAAACTACCCCTAAAGGAAGTTGTATGATGCTTAGGTACGTCCAATAACCCACGAAGTGCCATAGTCGCATATTAGCTCCCATCACCCAGCCAATTAATAGTTTTTTAAACTTAACTTATAAAAAAAATACTAGTGAAATCCGTAACGGGATAAGACTGACCGAGGTTAAAGAATGCTATCTCTCTCTCACACTAGGCTTTCACTATCCCAATACATTTTATTTATTTCGAGAGTACAGGATATATATTGTTCATTCAACAAAAAACAGACAGAGATAATATAGAAAAAGTCAGGGGTGAAACTTGTTTTGTATTTCTTACTATACGTCGCTCTGGACCAAGAGTTGCAATTATGATATTCCCATGCCCTCTCGAAGTTGAACCAAAGATTGTCCATTAACATAGTAGAATTTACATTTGACATTCTTGTATTTTAATCTTTTCTGTGTAGTTCACATTATTAATTTGCTCAAATATAATTAGAAATTTACGTCAAAAACACAGCACAAAATTTACCAGCTTAGGCCATACTTACGATGCAACTGGAAGTATTCAGCCTCTGTCACCAGTAGGTTGTAATCGGCAAAGTTGTTTGGCAAAATCAATCTACGATTTCTCAAATAATTCAATATGTGACGGAACATCGCGCCATCACGGTCGATGAAATAATGTTGTTTCAAACTGTCGAGAACCAGTGGTATGGATCCGGAGAACATTTTTCCGAGTCTTGATTCTGGAAAACTGTAATTTTTTCTTTATATAAAAGTGTTTTTTTTTTATTTGTACACCGGTTTAATTTTTTTTTAAATATTTGATTTTGTTAGCGTTATAGTAGAGAGTTTTGGAGCTTGGGGTACGAGTGGACAGATACTTATTCAGGAATTAAGTAGGTGCCTGATCCAAGAGCTGGTGCTTTCCTCGCTCAGCGTATAAGCATCGCGATACAGTGGGAAAATGCTGTTATGGGTCACAAGGACCAAACTTTTAAAATTTGTTTTATTGTTATGTTTGGGATATACGTACATTACTTATAAAATATGATGATTCTAAAATTATAACATAACTAATTTTATAACATCTATTCCATTTTATAATAAAACAAACAAATTCAAAGTTTGGTTCTTCGTACCCACAATGCTGGCGGCATTTCCTCGCTGTATCAAGATGCTGGAGGAAAGCACCAGCTCTTGAATCACCGGTACTGACTACGAGGCGCCTTCTATTATTATTATTTTATAACAATATGAGTGAAAAAAATGGGGTTCACAGATGAAGTCGGCTCGGCTCACCCGTACATTTTAAATACATACACAGTCAAAGTTTCCAATGAAGAAGTGTAAATGACACCACCCACGTCAATATGGACTGGTGCCGTCATGTGACTTGGTTCAGCCACTCGAGGCATGCAATATCTCGCCTCATTCATATCATTGTATTGGTCGTACTGTTCATCTTTCCAATAGGTGACGTCCTTCGCGCGCTGCATTTCTGAAATGTCAACTGTCAACTGACAGATGTTTCAAATGGGATGTTGTCATTTATTACAGACTATGGAAATAAAGTTAAATCGATGTTTTCACACTTAAACTCGTTACAATTAAAATATATTGTTTGTTTAACTAAAAGTTGAGATTCACCCCACTTTACGGTAACAAATTAAATATCGATTCATATAATAATAAATTGGTTATTTAACTACTAAAGATAATGACAAATAAAAAATGATAACTTGAGTTTTTTCTCAACAGAGGGCGCGCAGTAAACCCATGTAAAGTTCAAAACCGCTTGATAATAATCTATTTGATTTTGTTTTTTTTTAAATTTTCATATCAATAATCTATCGATTCTATAATTTATGGATTTTTAAGGTATTTGTAAATATATCAACGAAGTTGTATTTTTAAATGTACGTTAGTCAAGTATGACTCTGTAAGAGTTTTGCTTTCTAAAGTGTGTCAGGATAACTTGTAAATGATACAGTTTGATATCAAAACTGCTTTTCTCTATGGATCCATAACTGAAGATATCTATATGAATCCACCAGATGTTTTAGATGTACCTGAAGGGCATGTTTGTAAACTTAAAAGGTCATTATATGGGTTAAAACAAGCACCCAGGTGCTGGAATCAAACATTTGATTCTGTTTTAAAGAAATTTGGTTTCACCAATAGTCACTCAGACAAGTGTATCTATATTGGTCAGTTAAATGGTAGTAAGGTGTACCTAATACTGTATGTGGATGATGGACTAATAATTTCCAAGGATAAAAGTGTGTTAAACAAAGTTATTGATGATTTAAAAGTAAATTTTGAAATAAAAGTATGTGAACCTAAAAACTTTGTTGGCCTAGAAATTGAGAAAGGAGAAAACTACATATTTCTACATCAGACCACATATATACAAAAATTGCTGAATAAATTTAGTATGACTAATGCCAATGGGAACAGTACACCAGTAGAGACAGGTATCAAATTAGAAAAGAATACATCGGAGCTAGATAGAAACATTCCATATAGAGAAGCTGTGGGCTCCTTGATGCATCTAGCGATGCAGCAGGCCTGACATTATGTTAGCTTAGTCAGCCGATATCTGGATGGTTATGATAGTACTCACTGGAATGCCGTAAAACGAATAATGAAGTACCTCAA
Organism: Leptophobia aripa; assembly: GCA_951799465.1. Classification (NCBI taxonomy): domain Eukaryota; kingdom Metazoa; phylum Arthropoda; class Insecta; order Lepidoptera; family Pieridae; genus Leptophobia; species Leptophobia aripa. The sequence continues at coordinate 4,204,251 of OX637283.1, forward strand.
AGAAACTAGTAATTATGGTCTGTACTATTATCACACCTTCACAAAATAATACACTAGAAGGTTATTGTGATTCTGACTACGCTAATGATACTGAAACAAGAAGATCAATGACAGGATATGTATTCATTAAGAATGGTGCTGCTGTTACTTGGGCCAGTCAACGTCAGCAAACGATAGCACTATCTACAACTGAAGCAGAGTTTATGGCTGCCTGTAGTGCTACAAAGGAAGTTATTTGGTTAAAGAGACTTTTGTTAGATATAGATGAATATAATCAGGATTCTGTTACACTTAACATAGATAATCAAAGTGCAATATCTGTCATAAAAAATGAAAATTATCATAAACGATGTAAACACATAGATATTAAATACAAGTTTGTTAAAGAGAAATATGAAAGTACAGATATTGATCTAAAGTATATAAGTAGTAATGAACAAAGGGCTGATATATTTACTAAACCCTTATGTAAAAGTAAATTTAAATATCTAAGAAGTAAATTAGGTATTAGGAAAATGTAACTGTACTTATAAAACTTGATTCTGTAATACTTTGTTTAGTAATACTATGTATGTGTAGAGTAACTTAACCTATTGTTTTTGTTAGTTACTATTATTTGTTTCACTTTACAATGAGGAACGCCGTAATTTGGAGAGAGTGTTGTAGTAATTTGAAATTGCCGCGTTCTCAACTTCTCACTACGTGATGACGTTTGACAGTTTTGGTTAAACGTTCTTGCCGCCATCTCTGCTATAAAAGTGTTTGCTAATGTGTATTATTCTGTTAAAATAAATAAGTAATTAAGTATAAAGCATATTAATTACCTCATACTGAATCATATTTATCTGAAAACTTATTTAAAATTGTATAAGCATCGCGATACAGCGAGGAAATGCCACCAGCATTGTGGGTACTCTGCCACAGGGACCAAACTTTTTTTTTTAGTTTGTAAAAAATATCTAATAATTAAGACATCTAGAGATGAAAACATACACTTATACGAGTGTTGTAACTCTTTAGTTGTAAATACTACGTAGCTAAATAAAGACTGTTTTTTATGTAAGAAGAGGCAAACGAGCAGGCGGCTCACTTCGAGTCATAGACATGCAACGCCAGGAGGCTTACAAGAGAGATTTAAAAATATATATATAAACGAGCGCAGGAGTATTATGGTGAAGTAGCCGTCCATATACGTGGCTGAATTCTCGTGCGTTGCCGGCCTTTTAGGAAATGAAGGATGTATATATTTAAATATTACTCACCGATTATATAGAAATGTAACACAACCTATCTCATCAACGACCACGATCGGAATGAGCCAAACTTTCCTCGTTGGAGTTTGAATGCAAATATTACTAGGGATGTGCTCACATATTAATAAAATGTCGATAGTAGTAAGGTTTGGTAAATGTATTTAAAAAAAATATAACAGTTTTATTTAGTTTTTGATATTAACTGCCCTATTACGATTCTTTCTACGTATTTTTTATACCCTATTTTAAGAGTAACGTACAATTGAATTAAATAAAAAAATTTAAGACCCGTCTTATCATATTATTTACTATATGCAAAACAAAAATTACGAATTAAACCATTTATGAGAGACGAGCGCCACCTTTGTAAATTCCACTACAAAAAAAGGAGATCGTTCCCTCAATCTCGTTGAGAATATAATATATTAAATAACACGGTACATTTAATGTTTCGATATATGTTATAGAAAATAATTTTAATTGTAGCTTCGCAGAATGTTGCTTTTCGCGATTTCTGCGTCTTTGCTATTTACAAAATAAATAATTCCCATATTGATAATATTCAGTTTGTAAAAATATATAATATTACAAAAGTATCGATAGCATAGTACATCCTTATCGCAAGGGTTGGGGTAACGGGTGGCCTAGAGCGGTTCGCTCTGGGCGACTCGCCATAGTTATTAAGGAACACCTCGCAATGCTCTCGCGCACCGGGCTACGCCCCGGGCGAAATACAATACAACATTTTCAGAGCTGTTTCGCCCCGGGCAAATAAATAATACAACATTTTGGCGTGCCTTCTCTCGCCCATTAATATAGAAGACTTTTTAGTCAAGACAAATACCAAATATAATTTTCAGTGATGAATTTTTTGTATGTACTTTTGTTGCTGACAGTTTTCGACTATGGCAAATTTACTTATCTATGGTATCAAGCTTCACAGCGATGATTGAGTCCTCTTAATGGTAGGCATCTTAAAGTCCTATGAAGGTCATTAAATATACCAGGGAATAAACAAATGAATGTAGCTGTTACTGTGGTCCCCATGCTAAAGTTCGAAGCAGGATTTAATTAATAAAAAAGTTTTCAAACCGTTCTATATTTATGAACTTTACAAAATTAAGGCCCTAAGCCATATTGGACAATGTCGCGTCAACAATTGTTATGTTTCCTGATGTTTCAGAGTTACAGATGTTGTCTTCAATCAAAAAACTCAAGTTATGGGTAAATATAAAAAAAATATGAAGCCAGCAGGTTTTGCAAGGATGTTGGTAAGCGGCCAGGTGACTTGGATCACTTGGGGACGGGCTTTCGTTTGGCATGCCACTTGTGTGGATGCGGAGCAGGCAGAAATGCAATCCAAATATATATAAGAGAGAGAACGTGTTTTCCAAAAACAAGTAGATCGTTACTTAAACGGAGGCACTCCTGATATTGTCAAAGTGAAATAAGTAATTAAAATATTTTATTTTATTAAGTATCGGCCTTTAGAGACCTTGGGAAACAAGTGGTCAGAATTAAGTAGGTGCCTGGTTAGTACCAGGTGACCCAGCAGGTGCGATACAGCGAGGAAATGCCAGTATGGGTACTCTGCCACAAGGATCAAACTTTTTATAATTGTGGTTTGATTTATTTTAAGTTAAGACATTAGGTTAATATTAAGTGTTGTGAATAAGTCAATTAATTGAAAAAAAAATTCATTAAATATCTATCTATATTTATAGAAATATTGTGATAAACTATGGTCGAAAGATGCTTCACTATTTTGGGATTATTCTGTCGTGATCACATAGTGTCATATTTTTTTCGAATTTAAATGGTGAGCCTGCTGACAACGGATGCCTAGGGCTCTGCTCGGAGGAGCTGGCTATAATTATTACCATTATAGCGCACCGCTTTGCCCGGGGCATGACGCAATTCAAAGGCAATTCGCCCCGGGCTGAAACATGTATAGCTTTAATACCGACTCCGGTCGTTATTTTGTTGCCATGGTTACGTATTTGACATTTTTTACTTTTTGAATTTGTTTTGTGGTATATTTGAAATCTTTTCCACATATCATAACCATCGATCGACGATTGTGTACGTCATTAATTTTCTTCTACCACTCGGATAATAAAGTCGATAACTTTAAAAAGAAATAAAATACTTTTAAATACGTGGCACACACAACAACACATCTATGAGTGGGAGTGCCATGCTGTTGCTTAGAGTTTCAGCCGAATGAGCAGGCACGGCCCAGAGTAATACCACTCTCTCACAGAAAACCGGCGTAAAGTGATGCAATTGGACTTTGTCAATTTTGTACTCGCGTTTCGTTCGGTGAGTGAGATCTTCCGGTGCCCATCCTCTCCCCTCCCCCGTCCTCTTCCCCTACCCCCCCATTTCCTAATTTTCCTTTAAAGGCCGGCAACGCACTCACGAGCTCTCAGCCGCGTGAGTGTCTATGGGCGGCGACTTCACCTCTATGGTGGGCCTCCTGCACCTTTGCCCCCACTTCTATAAAAAAAAATTACAAAAATAAAAAAATAACTCAAACAACACGCATGACAAATACAAAAATAAATAAATAAGTGTGTTATAATTAACCTAACTAAAAGTAACTTAACATAAAACAAAACTAAAACAAATTTAAAAAGTTTGGTCCCTGTGGCAGAGTACCCACAATGCTGGCGGCATTCCCTCGCTGTATCGCGATGCTTACACGCTGAGCAAGGAAAGCACCAGCTCTTGGATCACCGGTACTGACTACCAGGCGCCTACTTAATTATTCAATAAGTGCCTGTGCACTTGCACCCCATGGTCCAAAAGTCTCTACCCCAAATGAAAAAAATACATAGTTTGAGGAAAGTGTGTTATAATATATGTATTATAATATATGCATAGTATTACTTTTTTTATTTCTCTAACCCTAACTCTAAAAGATAAAATATTTATTGCGTTGTTCCACATTCAGAAACTGCTCAGGATCTGTGAACTAAAGATCAATCAATCATCTGAGTTTGACACCATAAACCTTCAAAGTAAAATCGGTCTGTGAAGATGCCTACACGATACTGCTGGATGCATAGCAGTTTTTTCGCACGCTATCCTGGTGAATTGTGTACTAAATTACGCGTATATGTATAAATATTCAAAAAATCCTTTATTAAACTAGGATTGTAATCAACTTTGCTGCGCGCAGTCTGCTGAGGAGACGTGGAACTAAGTGTGGTGTTCGCATTTACAATTATCTATATTTATGCAATAGGCAAACGAGCAGGCGGGTCACTTCGAGTGATGTGCTTATAGCCGTCATCTTTAACGCCAGGAGGCTTACAAGTGAGTTGCCGGCCTTTAATTCTTAAGCATAATTTCAAAGCAGTGATATATTGTTATCATAAAAACATAAGAAGAAGAATCATAGCACACACAAGGCAACATGCAACACAATTAAAAAAAAACGTTCAGTTAAATAATACGTTTCAATATCCGCTAAATGATTTTTGATGAATTTTTTTAGAAGATATTTTCCCGCTGTCGATTGTACGCACTTACTCAAATACATTACAATAGCAATTTTACGGTCACACAACATATTAAATGTAAGCTCGTTAAAAATGAAATACCTGCGTCAACTCTGTTATTTATTGGGTAAGTTAGAAACGTTTATTTAAATTTAGCAATTAAAAAAATATCTTTTATTGCACTTTGCACTTACGGATCGTCAAGAAACCGTATAAAATTTGAACATTTACTGCAAGTACCCAAATCTAGGGGCGTGTAAAACTTGGATTCCGCGTCGGGCTTTCGACCGAGGCGGACGCGTCATACGTGCAGGGAGCAGTTTGTTTCGTATTTGGAGATTTTTTATTTTGTGTTCTGCGTTGATTTGTTTCCGCATTTTTTGTTTATTTGTTAAATCATTCAAAGTTGTGAGTTTATTATTTTGGATTATTGGTACTAATTGTTTTGTACGCTTGTACATTACGGTACGGTAGTCGGTAGTCTTGTAAATGTAGTATTAGGTACAAAGGTACCTACCTACATTTAGTTATTTTTGTTGATCTAATTTTAATTTTATTTTTTGGATTTATCGATTTTGGGTTATTTTATTTGTTGTTGTTGCTGTATATATATTTGTTTTTGTCTTTTATTTTGTTGTAATATGTTTCTTTTGTTGATTTTTTAATCTATTGAGTCAAAATGGATGACGTTAGCTCCGAATCGAGCCTATCTGGGGTACCAAGGACGAGAAAACGGGCCTTATTTAAGGTACCCCAGAACGTGGATGAGATTTCTGCATCTGACACGGAGACAGAAGCGTCAGCATCAAGGAGGCAAAGAGGCAAGAAAAAATCTGCTTCTCATCCTGCGGGACTATGTAAAGCCAAGAAAGCTTTAAAAGAGGCGAAACAAGAAGCGGAGGAGTTAAATTTCAACAGGCAACTAAGTGATAAAGCCTTTCGTAAGGATGCTGGAAAGAAGACCACCAATAAACATTCGTCTCTTCTGGATGAGGCTATTGAGTCTCTGAGTACAGTACAAATACGTCAGAGAGCGGAGACGAGAACAAAGATGGTCTTGGAGTTTACTCAAAAGCAAGAAAGTCTTGGCGAGCCCCATGTTAGCAACATACAAATGGCGGCAAATGACCTGCAGGACATCATCCATTGTTTAGCGTCACGCTCGACGGCAGAGGAGACCCACCGACTACAAGCAGATAATAAACGCTTGCGGGCTCATATAACTGAACTTGAAAGTTCCTTGAAGGCAGTGCGTAGGGATTTTTCCGAAAAATCCTCGCATATGTCTTCAATAAACCAGGATCCCGAGTTCATGAGAAGTCTCATTAACGAGATTCAAGGTGGCGTCATGCGTTCGGTGGGGGAAATGGTAGAAGCTAAACTGGCGGGGCTGAAGGACCGCCTCTTACCAGCACCCATAATTCGTCCGCCTCTTGCGGCTTCTAGAGAAAGGGAGATAGCAAGACCTTTCGGCACCTCTGTGAATGTGATGCCGGACATAAGTGCGAAATCACCTTCACATATTATAGAAAGGTCTGCAGACGATGTAGGTCAGTCTGAAGTGCGTTGTCCTATAACTAGTGGGTCCCTGGAGCAGGGTGTTGCCTGGACGAAAGTAAAAGGAAAGGGAAAGGGTAAAAAAAAAACTGTACAGGTGCAAAACCTTAAACAAACGCGTGAGACACAAGTCGTGGTAGCGCCAAAAATGGCTAAACTATCTTCACCCAGGTCTTCGGCGGTTGTTATTACACTGCAGCAAGAAGCAGTGGTTAAAGGTTTTACGTACGCGACAATTTTGAAAAAGGCTAGAGATAATATTGTTTTGTCTGACTTAGGCGTTACTAACATCAAAATCAGAGAAACTGCTACTGGAGCTCGAATGATCGAGTTACCGGGAAATCAAAGTGCAGAAAAGGCGAACCAACTCGCAGAGAAACTCCGTGAAGTTTTGGTAAACGAAGCCAAGGTGGTAACGCCTGTGAAGCGTGCATTTCTTCGCATTGGCGGACTGGATGATTCTGTAACCATCCAAGAAGTTGTATCTGCAATCGCTAAAAAAGGTGAATGTGACACAGATTTGATTAAGGCGGGAACTCTTTTAAAAGGACGAGGTGGGTCCAATGTAGTTTTTGTGCAATGTCCTGTCACTGCCGCAAAAAAGGTTTACGAAGGTCGATTGCTTGTTGGTTGGAGTTCAGCTCAAATACAGGTAATTGAAGACGGTCCTTTACGATGTTACAAATGTCTAGGTGTCGGTCATATTGGCTTGAAATGTCCGTCTGATGTGGATCGAAGTGCCTTATGTTTCCGTTGTGGAATTGAGGGCCATAAGGCTGCAACTTGTACAGCTATTACTGCACATTGTGCTGTCTGTAGTGATGCGGGTAAGCCGGCAGACCATATTATGCGGGGAAGAAAATGTAATCCTCCTTTGGTGAAGGCAAGGATGCATACTTTGACCAGCGGACTCAGAACTGAGAATCAGGCTGTGGCTCGAGAGACTGATTCTATGTCCCAATAATGGATTGTCGGACACCTAACAACTTTCTCCAGGCTAATATAAACCATTGCGCCAGGGCACAGGATCTTCTCCTGCAGACCAGGGCTGAATGGAATATAGATATTGCTGTTGTTTCAGAGCCGTATTTTGTACCTCAACAATCTCATTGGTTGCAAGATTTAAATGGTCTGGTTAGCATAATTTCCCGTCCTGGTGGTCCCCCTTTATTTTTGAAAGATCGGGGAGTTGGTTATGTTGTGGCTGAGTGGAAAAGCCTTATCATAGTCGCCGTTTATTTTTCTCCTAATAGACCAATTTCGGAGTATGTCACTTTCCTTGACACCTTAGCTCCTGTTATTTATCAAACACACTTACCATTAATAGTTTTAGGCGATTTCAACGCCAGATCTCAAGCGTGGGGTGACACTATCACTAACCCTAGAGGCAGAGCTTTAGAAGAATGGTATGCAGAATTGGGACTCTTATTACGAAATACAGGGAACGTTCCAACATGTGTACGCTCACAAGGCCAATCTGTAGTTGACTTAACGTTTGTTTCACCATCTTTAGTACCCTCACTCCAAAATTGGAGAGTTATGGAAGATATAGAAACTCTGTCCGATCATCGGTATATAAGATTTAATATCTTTGAATCCCAAAGGCGATATGGCTTGCCTTGTAATAGACAGGTTTTTCCACGCTGGGTTTTGAGCAGTCTCAACAAAGACCTTGCAGAGGAGGCGGCAATCGTACAAACATGGTGTAAGCCTACTACTTCTTCTGGTAATGTTAACGAAAGTGCTAGTCGTTTTTGTCATGCGACTGTAAAGATTTCGAACGCTGCCATGCCAAAATGGAGACGCCAACCGCCGAAAAAAATGGTTTATTGGTGGAGCGATAATATCGCTTATTTTCGTCAAGTTTGCAATAGGGCTCGCAGAGCATATCTTCGTAGTCGTCGTAGGCAGGTCCGTGATACAGCCGAAGAGCAGCGACTCCACGCTCAATTTATGGAACATAAAAAGGCTCTTCAACTTGAAATAAGTCAAGCGAAGAATAAGGCACATGATGAGTTTCTCGAAACTTTAAATCAAGACCCATGGGGACGGCCCTACCGTCTTGTACGAAATAAGTTGCAGGCTGGGGGTCCTCCGTTAACTGAAACACTCCAGTCAGACTTTGTTGCCAGGATTGTATCGGAGTTATTTCCAGCTGATCCCAATATTGTTCCTCCTTCGATGACTACTGGTGCAATACCAGACGAGGAAGGAGATATTCCTTTAGTTAGTGACGTAGAAGTTGCAGATATTGTCCGTCGTCTAAAAAGTCGTAGGAGAACTCCAGGCCCGGACGGTATACATGGCCGAATATTGGTGATTGCCTTTAAACATCTAGAGGGTGAATTGCGGGAATTATTTAATCTTTGTTTCCGCACAGGACAGTTTCCGAAAGTTTGGAAAGAGGGTCGTCTTTGCTTATTGCGTAAGCCTGGTCGTCCGCCAGATACTTCTTCTGCTTACCGACCAATAGTCCTGCTTAATGAAGCGGGGAAACTCTTAGAAAGGATAATGGTATCGCGACTGAGTCACCATATCTCGGTGGTTGGGCCGGATTTAGCTGATGCTCAGTACGGTTTTAGGACAGGGCTTTCAACAGTAGTAGCGATAAAAGATTTAAAAGATTTTACAACAGACGCTGTCCAAAGTGGAAAAAAGGCACTGGCTGTTTCTTTAGATATTTGCAATGCCTTCAATAGCCTACCATTTGTTGTCATATTAGAAGCTCTCCGTTTTCATAGGATTCCTCTCTATCTACAAAACCTTGTCAGAAGTTACCTAGAAGAGCGGGAAATACTATATGTAAATGATAGGCGAGAATTTATTCGATGGAAAATGAGGTGCGGCATTCCTCAGGGCTCGGTACTGGGTCCATTTTTATGGAATATTGGGTTTGACTGGGTTCTTAGGGGTACATTGTTACCTAGGATGAAGATTTTCTGCTATGCTGATGACACCCTAATTGTAACCCAAGGCAAAGACTTCCAAGAAGTGTCACGTTTAGCAGAAGTAGGAACGTCATTAGTGATTGATAGGATTAGTCTACTTGGACTTAAGGTTGCTCTTGAAAAGACAAGTGCACTTTTGTTCCATGGGCCACGGGGTGGTCCACCAAGTAGAGCCTCAATACGTGTTAATGGAGTTAAAGTGTCAGTGAGTCGCAATATGAAGTATTTGGGTCTAATCCTTGATGGGAGATGGAAGTTTGAGGACCACTTTAAAGCTCTTAGTTTAAGACTTGTAGGAGCTGCAGGAGCTTTGGGACGGCTACTTCCAAACATAAGGGGACCAGACCATCGTTGTAGAAAGCTTTACTGTGGTATTATTTGTAGTATGGCTCTTTACGGAGCTCCAGTGTGGCAAGAGGCACTTACGCTTAATAATAAGATTCTATTACAAAGGCCGCAGCGGGTTATAGTGAGAAGATTAATTCGTTGCTACCGAACGGTGTCGTTTACCGCAGCTTGTGTGTTGGCTGGCACCCCACCGTGGGAGTTAGAAGCTGAAACACTTGCTTCCGTGTATCATTACCGGATGGAGAGGAGGGCTGAAAGTGTCTACCCTGCAGTTGAGGAAGTCGAAAACTTTAGAAGGCTAGCACGTAGAGGTGCAATACAAAAGTGGCATGACGGGTTGGCTGAACCATTAGCGGGACGTAGAACGGTGGAGGCAATTCGTCCGGTACTTAGGGACTGGGCGGATAGGAAAAGTGGTGCTCTCACGTTTCGAATGGTTCAGATTCTGACGGGACATGGTTGTTTTGGGCAATACCTGAACAAAATAGTTAAGCGGGAGCCTACACCGAGTTGTTTGGAATGCGGTGCTGAAAACGACACAGCGCAGCATACACTAGAGGAGTGCCCACGGTGGTCACGACTCCGGAGTGATTTATGTTGTGTCGTGGGCAACAACCTCAACATGCCTGTTGTTGTCCAAAAGATGCTCAGTAGTGAGGAGGAGTGGAGTGCAGTGGCAACCTTCTGCGAGACGGTTATTTTATTGAAGGAGGCGGCGGAACGGGAGAGAGAGCGTTCCACCACAAATCCACTGCGGGTTGGGAGACATGGAGAGCGTAGAAGAAGGTATGCTAACCTTCTTCTTCCGATGTAGACAACTACATTAGCAGCCGCTGGGTGCCTGGTTGAGTGCGAAAGCGACCCCAGGGCCCTTTCAATGTGGTCTTGTAGGTTTACCCGAGGTGGTTTTAGTGGGTATTGCCCACCTCGTCTCTGAAGAGCAGAGACACCAGCGTGGGTTGAGTCCCACATATCCCTTATCCTTTGGGACCAGGGAATGCGGAAATGCATTTCCACCTCGGAAAAAAAAAAAAAAAAAAAAGGGGCGTGTAAAACTTGCAAGAAGGCCTTTTTAAACTCAAAATATCTGTCATGTAGGCTCTAGCTAGTCAAGAAGAACCGGCAAGATAAACCATTAATTTTTCATAATATGCTTTACAGTACGGTTGTAAAGACCTTGCATCTTCTAGCATGATATAGTTTTCTCCTCTCCTCTTTAGTTAGCAGCCCTGTCTGTAGAGTTAGTTATATATAAATTATTCTGTCCATGAGCAGAGAATAGAGCGAATCAACCGGCATTTCACGAAACATCTGTGCAGTTTGAATAATAATATTAGCTATAAGTCCGCTTATGAACAAAGACTGGACTTCTTTCATCTGCAAACTCTTCGCAGTGGACGTCGCCTGTTGGACATTTTATTTGTATTTAAACTCATTAACGGTACCATAGATATGCCAAGTATTTTGGAAAAAGTAAATTTTTTAATAAGTAGTAGGACTAGAAAACCATGTAATCTTTTTTACACCCAGATAGCGAGAACAAACGTAGGTTGTAACAGTCCACTCAATAGATGCCTGTCATCGATGAACTGTGCTCTGAGGACATGCGACGCTGATCCATTTAGTGATAGTCTCCATGTCTGCAGACGCAAATTGTTGCAGACCTTGTTTCGCCAATAGACACCAATTTAGGAACGTTCATTTTTGTTTTATATATGATTGTTTAGTTGTTTTTTTTAAATTGTATACCTGTAATGCTGTGCATCTCTATAATTTATGCACATACATGCCTTGTGTGTGTTTTTTTTGTAATTCTGTTCGGGTTATGTTTGTATGTGTGTTGTTGGTGTGCCTTATTAAATAAATAAATAAATATATATGTAATTGTATCTTTTACAGGTTTCATCCTAATATTTGTGAACACACAAGATCCTGGAAGAAAATCATTCGTCCTGTCGAAGAAAGCTTTGAAAGCGCTCAAACCGGGATACGAACAGCGGAGATTAATAAATTTTAGGCATTATCCATCGATTTTTTGAATATAAATGTAATGTTTACACAATTAAAAATACAAAAAATATAGTCCGTAGTGTTATTTCAGCCTTTCCTTTAGTTAAGGACTGAATACTGGCAAGAAAATGTAGGTTATAAACAGGTGGCATTAGAATTAAAACACATTTCCCATGCTAATCAAGGCAAAATGCAATTTAATATAAAATTACATACAGGTTAACCACGCGCAGACATGAGGGAAAATGTGATTAAAATTTTATAACAGAATAACTTTTACTATAATATTTTAAAGTTTTAACAAACAATTAACTTTATCGTTTATAACAGGCAATCAGTGAATACAATTAGTTCACACGAAACCTCAAATGGATTTGTACCGATTTTTACTGGTATGTACGAAATTGTGAGGCAAACTAAAAATCGATAATTTCTATTAAAAGTGAATTCCTCAATTGAGCAACTATCTCTTTTCATGGCATATAATAAAAAGGGACAAAATAGTATTTATTAAGGCGTTCTTGCAAAAAAAGAGACACCCAAAAAGGTTCAAGTCCTGAACCGAGGTTCGAGTCTCAAGCCGAGGTCCGAGTCCCGAGCCGAGGATCGAGTCCCGAGCCGAGGTTCGAGTCCCGAGCCGAGGTTCGAGTCTCACAGAAGACGCTCTTGTGCTAGTCACGACAAACCAAATTAATCACGGATGAGCCAAGCCCGTGCTGAGCAAGGCCTGCAGAAGGCAACAAAGAAAGAAACAAATAGAAGTTTAGATTACAATCTCCAGACAACGCTTAAGAAAGCTTCTATAGATTATAATATCTTTTTAAGTTTTCTCTAAGTTTTTAAGTGTTTTTTTAAACATTAATGCAAAATGTGATTTCTTTAGATTTGTGCTTGGTTTTCTTTTCGTTTACTGCCATCAAAGGGGGATGGAGATGTGTCATCATTCCAACTGGTAGGTACAAAATATATTGAAAAAAAAAGTATTTTTTTAGTGCAACGCAGCTTAGATAATCTATAGTAATTACAGCTAAGACATCTTAAACGGTATACACCAGCTCTCCCTGGTGCTGTACTGGAGATCGTGGGTTCGATACAAGAAATCCTTGTATGCCTGTTATTAGCCTATATACGCGGATGAATGATTTAAGAAAAATCATATACTGTGTGAACTCTATATAACGACACCGAGGGCTGTGTATTTTATGGCGTTAGAGAAACGGAGAGAAGAATAATCATTGTACGCAAGAAAGTAAAGCCAATTTAATTTCGACGCTTTAAAGAGTTTGTTATTAAATCGAGTGACGTTACATGGACGTTTACACTTTATAAAAAAGTTATCAATTATGTTTTATATTATTAATTATATATATAATATATATTATTGTGTCAAGTTATTCTCGATATTTAACAAAAATATTTTTACCCAGTACATTTAGAGTCATAAAATCCTATCTTGTTCGCGGTGCACTGTGCCTTTTTATGCAGACAAGAAACTCGGTTAAGTCTCACAAGGTTTTGGAGTTAGGCCAAGCATTCTCAAACTTCTATCATTATTGTTTTGTTCCAGCTTGCAAGATTATCCTTTCCCACGGTGGAAACTGTACGTATAAAACAATTTTATAAGTTTTTGTAAGGTCAGCAAAACAGTTTCTTGAATGGATTTTGTGTGATCAGCCTTCTGATGGGGTTTTTTAACTTAGTTTAGGATATATCTTACTCTTAACATATGTATATTTTTTTTATTGTGATGTATCTGTTTATGTGTTTCTATGAATAAAGTCCTAGATTATAGGACCACTCTTATCTTGTTAACAAGTATATTTTCAAGTACAGAAGATTCACACTGTCCTTTCACTTTAAAAAAAATGGATTTGCTTTCCATAGAGGATTGTAAATATAAAGATGGTTGCTTCATTTAAGCAAATGCTTGTAGAACACGCTCTCTCTTATTCTAACTTTTAAGAGTGCCGCTCCAAGAAGGTTGGCAAACAGCTTCCTGGATTTAAAATCTGCGGAATAACTAGCTTGTCCAGTCCATTTACGAATATTGCTTAACCAAACCGTCTCCCAACCATTCTTCTACCTTCTGTTCTATCCTTTACTATTATTAACTGCATCAGACTGTACTGTTCACGCCGAAGAACATGGGCCAAAAACCTTTGTTGTGTCACTGTGAGCATAAGACCACGCTCTTGCCAATCCGTTCCAACACTCCACTCTCAGCTAAATAGCTGAAATATTATGCTTCTAAACCAGATTTGATTTGTGACGCTGGACCCCACACAATATTTACCGTATTGTGGGGTGTTCAGTCTCTTCCGAGGTGTATTATACGTGCGTGTTTATGTGTGTGTGTTCTCCGATTATCAGAAATGTATGTAGAATTTATGAATATTCTTTGCTTTTTTGCAGAAACCCTACAACATGCCCAGCGTGAAAGAAATAGACCCGAGGCACAGTTACGCGGAGGAGAAGTTCGACAAACTTTTGAAATACACGAGTTATATGAACGCGAGAATTAAAGAGCCACACAATCCTGTAAGACAACACCCTGTACACCTTGCGTAACCACAGCATATTTAACATACAAGTATTCCAGTTAAATAATTCACTGAAACAATAGAAAATCTCGTATTACAATATTTTCTTCGGATATTTTAGAAATACATTCACACCACAGATAACAAATACATAATGGTAGCTGACTGTACAGGGAATAGATAACAAACTTTTATGTTTATAAGAAAGGCTCAGCCTTCATTTTAAAAGCCCGCTCAATGATCATTTCCTAGAGTATTCGGTAATTTAGAGCTTCCTATAAGGCCGGCAACGCATTCATGAGGTCCCAGCAACGACCTTTATTGTGTGCTTGCTCATAGTCATTTTATTATTTAAAAAAATTACATGTTTTATGTCTACAATTGTTATTTCTTTAAAATTATCTTTTGTTTTGGTAATTGTAAGTAATTATGGTATTATAGACACCACCCGGTTGTCTGGAAGATATCGGTAATTAAACCTTTTGTCCACTTTTTCTTAATTTTAGATAATGTTTCTTATATAGTGTTAGTTATTATTATAAAAAAAAACATCTTTATTTGACATTGGAGGCTTATAAAATCGGGCTGCGAGGCAACGAACAGTTCCAAGATTGGAGAACCTATCGCGACGACGACCCAATCGTTACTGAGTCTTTGTATGACGTCCACCCACTAGCTAGGCTCCGCAATATGGCGACAGTGTTGTCATTAACCGGAAATCGTGGGTCGTTCCCTTTTAAGTATCTGTACTAATGAAGACTCCCTTTTCAGACGGAGAGACGGGAAATTTTGGAGACAGCCGAGAAGAAGCTGTTCAGTTTTGTCGATACACACATTAAGGATCTGAAGAGGCTGCTGTTCGCGACGGACATGGCGCTCATGTCTATGGTACTGTTGAAGCTGAATAAAAAAATGGACACGTCAGAGGCGAAAATTAAGTCTACACAGGCGAAAATACCATTCGGATTGTATACTAGTCCAGGTTTGGTTATTTTTAAATTCTGTACAGCATAAAATCTATATTGTTTATCATTTGCTATAGAACCATAGATAATAAACTCTAGTCGTATAAACTATAGACAAAACAGTTTAATTGTATATACCATAGATATTAAGTCGTATAAACCAATGTCATTATAGTTTAGTGATATAAACCATAGTTTATAGTTTACTTGTACAACCAACAGACAATATAGTGTATTCGCATGAACCATAGATTAAACAAAGCCTACAATGCAGGGGAACTTTTTAAATGTATTTTTGATTCTAAAGAGACATTTATGAAACTTTGGTTTAATACAGAATTTAAATGCCTCGGTACGTCGTATTACGTCGCGTCCGCCCACAACCAGGAAGACGTACAAATGATTCTGTCAAGTGAAAGGAAACCGCACTGTTATACATTTAGAGGTATTTTTTTTAACGATTTTAGCTTCAACCATTCCCAGGGATTTTGTCATATTCTGGTAGAATGCAAACGCGTAGGTAACGTACAAATTATATATAACGAAAGAAGTGTCTCCGTTGGGTTTCTGTAAGGCGTGCCGACTTCACGATTACCACTCATTATAAAAACAACACTTCGCTGATATTTGCCAGGTTTCATTTTCACAATTAGCCGTAGTGGAGTCACAATGCATCCATCTTTTATGATGCTGACATGTCCGCACTTGTGTCTCTTTCACAGACCACGTATCGAAATAATTAGGATGACATTTCACAGCGTATTAAACATGAAAGTGTTCAACTTATGTTTTTAAACTTTGGGACAATTAAATGATACCCGATCTTAATTATTCCAGTTATTTTAATACTAATTGTTATAGTTGCGTAAATATATGACATTTCAATCATTAATAAAATCGGTCCAGCGGTTCCCAACCTATTAAAATTGTATGCATCATTTCCATAGGTGCGTTCGCATTCACTGCGTTCTACCATAGACATTCAGAGACAACATATGTCGGCCCCCACGCGGAACAATTCCAGGCGAAGGACCCTAGCCAAGGACTCTACTGTCATTCGGATGACAACTGGAGCGATGCACAGTGCATCTATAAGTAATGTTTTTTAAAGTCGATAATTTTTTTGTAGTACTTACTTCAAGGAAAAAGCGTACCTACCACTCTCTAGAAGACCGGCAACGCACTCCCGAGTGTCTATGGGCCGAGACTTCACCTTTTTAGTACCTTCCTGCTCGTTTGACACCTGCTATAAAAGAAGAAAAATAGATGTCATGTGGCTAAGAGTTTCAACCAAAATCCACAGAAGAGAGAAGCCATTTTCCCATTGGAATAGACTCGAGTCTTACGGTTTACATACGCTCACCTTAAACGTGAAGTCGCCGCCCACAGACACTCACGTGGCTGAAAGCTCGTATCTCAGGCTGTATTAAAAAGTCGTATACGTACCGTATGTCTGAACCAATACGGGAAGCTGGTCCTATAAGTGGTTTGAAAGAACTTAATGTTCAGTCGAACAACTTATTTTGGTTTGCCTTTTAAAGCAAGGCTAATCTAGGTGCAAATTCACTCGCAAACTTATTCATCAATTAATTATTGAGATGTATAAAACGCTTAGTAGGTACTGCCAGTACCTACTAAGCGTTACGCCAGTACCGTACTGGCGAGCTGAAGTTCTTACGCTCAGCACACAGCATAGAGCACATGAATTGTGCTTTGCAACATGTGCCAAAATTTAATTCAGTTTTTTATTAAGATTTAGATTCTCCACATATGCTTTAATTTAAGTGCAATTTTAGAATAAATCCACGCGAAGAGTTTCCTGAATCGGTTGAATACGAACCTAAAGTGTCGTACTGGTGTGGCCCGTATCGATACTTCATACCGGCCACGACTGACATACGATGTGTATTCTCTATATTCTCTATGAATTTCATATTGAGATTTGGATATGACGGCGTGACGTACAAGAGTTCGGATCTATCGTTTGTAAGTCAATTGTCACTAAGCACTTCGTGATGAATTAACGCGCACTGACTTGAGAGTCAATTGTCACTAAGCACTTCGTGATGAATTAACGCGCACTGACTTGAGAGTCAATTGTCACTAAGCACTTCGTGACTAGTAGACGAGTTCGTTCCGCTTTAGAGCTGTCAATTTTTTTTATCTATTCTCTATGGATTTCATCGTTCAATCTCCCCATATCACTTGGAGGACAGGAGGTAATAAGTCTCATTTATTTAATAAAATTGTATCAGCCATCACTAATTGTCAAAAATGTTCCGGTTTTATTTTCAAAATAAACCAGTCTGAAAAGATTACCCACTAACTCATCTGGTTAACTATAATACAGCTAGACATTGATTTATTTTAATATAGCTAACGTGTTACGTGCCAGTACCTATAAAAACCTACTTGAATAACGATATTGAATTTGGGACGCCATATTTCTAGATGTACCAAAACGGTCAAGTCTTCTACACGGACGAACCGTGGGCTGGAATGTCGTGTTGGAACTGGGCATGCAAATGGAGGCACAATCAGAACCAGCGTTCAAACGAGTTCTTTGTTAATTAAACTGTCTATGCCAATTATTTTATCATTATCCAAAATACAGTGATTTTATTATCAACAGTAATATTATTTATAACTCCTCGTCACACAAAATAGAAGCCGAGTCGGGACGCGCTTTTAGTATTGGTGTAAAAGAGATGGGGCGATACGACAGAGGGAGATGACGGTTGCCGATCGGTAATTCTAAGTTCACAGGTTGGGCGGTAGATGCCAAGGTATATTGCGGGATTTATGTTGTTATTAAGATTTATAAAATTTACACTTTGTATGGTACCGCCACTACTACCAGGCAACCCACAAAATGAACCCACAGAATACTTGAAATTAATTTGTATATAAAAAAGCTAATATACATATAATAACATTAGGATAGTTAACGGACAATGCTTAAGAAGAAGAGATAAAAACATTAAAATATGTAATGAGTTTATATTTAAAAAGGTTTCATTTCGTTAACCTTAAGCTTATTCGAGCAACTTCAACTAATACTTAATTTTTGTAAACATTAGAAAGCTTCAGAAGAAATGTGAATTTTATTCACACAATATGATAACTATTAATCAGAATGTATTATATGTAATATTTGTTTATATTATTTAAACGATAATTAAATTCTACGTATACTAAACTGTGACATTTTATTTCTATAATTCTAAATAACAAAAAATAAGTGGCATACATAAAATAATAAAATGATTAAATTACTAAAATGGCCATAAAAAATAGGGGTTGGTGATAAAAAAGGAAAAATTTAGGGTTGTACGTATTTTTTGCTACATTATAAAAACAAAAAAGTAATCGTTTTGAGCCGGTTCTCATACCTACTGAACACCCGTATAAAATTTTGTAAAAGTCGGTCAAGCCGTTTCGGAGGACGTACGTTAACTAACATTGTGACATGGAAATTTATATATAAGATATGTTTCCATAAGGCAAGCTATAAATCCTTTATATTTTGTGAAATGATCTTATTTCAACCCTGGCCTAACACGGCCTACTACTTACACTGCTAAGCCGATCACCAGCCAGCTGCAAGTATTTGTGAACCGATGCCTACGGCAAATCCTGAAGATTTTCTGGCCAAACACTATCGCCAATATAGACCCTGGAGGATGTGCCACGAAGATCCTGTTGATGTGCAGATTCGGCGTCGTAAATGGAGCTGGCTCGGTCATACTTTGCGCAGAGATCCGTCCCATATCCTACGGCAAGCCTTGGACTGGAATCCTTAGGGACAGCGCAAATGAGGCCGACCCAAGCAGAGCTGAAGACAAACATATGGGTCTGACTTGGAGTGAGTTTAAACGAAAGGCCACAGACAGAGCCGAATGGAGTAGGGTCATATCTGCCCTATGCCCCGACGTGGGGCCTTAGGACTCTAGTAAGTAAGTAACACGGACTGCTTCAAGCAGATGAGACCGACTGCTTGTAGCCGCGACTGCTTAAGCTGTCAACCGCTTGATGAAATTCCATCGTGCAGTCGACAGGTCGCGAGCGGTCGCAAGGCATACACCGACAGCTCAAATCTTTAAAACACAATATTTTTTGAAACCATATATTGACGAACAGTATGATTATCGCAACTAAAATCTTTAAATTACAACATCTATACTAATAATAAGACAGTAAAAATCGAATGTCTGTACATTAAATATTTTTCCAAAAAACTGAAAGGAGGCAATTAAAGAAGAGTCATAGAAACCAAAAAAACAATTTTTGGAATTCTTGTCTGTCTGTCTGTCTATCTGGTACGTTATAACTTCAAAACTACTGAACGCGGTTCACAGTTGGATTACATATAATTGGGAGCGTTGTCAAAAGTTTATTTTGTCAAAATCGGTTAAGGGAAAAAGAAGTTATGGTCAATTGAAAATTTACTTCAACCACTGCTTTAAAACTTTTAAACACTTATATTGATTGATTAGTTATATATTGTTAAATATGTTCTAATATAAGTTAATCTTAATATTAAAACTTATGAGAGGTAACAAAAATAACAAATAAGGCGGTTGAAGTGTTGAACAATGTGCTCGATAGATGGCGTTGATAAAATTCGTCATCAACCTAGATTTATTTTATTCTTTTATTTCTTAAACCTATACAGCTTATCAAAAACAGTTTACACAATAAAAATAGATTAAAAATAAGGTTAAAATATAGAACCGGAAATAGAATCTAAGATCAGAAAAAACAATAACAAAAAATAACACGAACAAAAATGAATAAATAAAAATATATATACACACGAACAAGTGGAACAATGTGTAGTACGAACATTTTAGTGTGTGAGTGTGTATCAGTGTGTGCAATGGTGTTGCTGTGGGAGTGAGTGTGCGAGGTTGAGTCTTAGTTTTTTTTAAAGAACTTCTACTTAGGCCAAATATATCCATATTAAGATGCTCCATTATGTAATGACTACCATGCACTTCAAACTTTCATTAACGTTTTATGATTATTTTGAGTGAACACTACCTATACAAACAAGTAAAAGGAAACGAGTGAAGAGACGTTTGTCATTTGTCCGCATCCATTTTTCCATCTACATCCTTAACGTTAATCAGGTTTACCTTTTATTATTTGGTCAAACTAATAACCTCACAAGTACGTATAACTTCGTAAGAATTTTCTTTCAACTCTTAACCGCTGAAGAGTTTTACCTTCCATCATCAGCTCATCCACATAAGATGACTATCAGAATATAAAATTTTCAGAAAAGTAATTGCCTGTAAGTTAATTTGAAAGTTGCTCTCGATTTCCTGGAATCATCCGATCCTGTAAAGCTACAACATCCCTGAGTAGCACATACTACTTAGTCTTGCCATAAATATTGTTATAAAGAAAAGCACGATTTTTTTTTATACGTAACATTTATTCCTTTCATAGTGAGTTAGTTTAATACATCAATATATAACTATTAAAAATATATAATGTTTATTCGAAGTGGTCTCCATTGGCTGCAATACAGTCTTTTAAACGTTGAGGCCAGTTATCAATAGCAGCACGAACTCTTTCTAGAGGAAAATTCTTCACTGCCAACCGAATGGATCGTTTTAGGGACTCCAAATTATCATGGCGTTTAGAGCAAGCCTTACTCTCTAAAACTGACCATAAATCATAATCCAATGGATTTAGGTCAGGACTTGACGACGGCCAGTTTTCAGTGCTGATAAAGTCCGGAACGTTAGTTTTCAACCAAGATTGGGTGGATCGAGCTCTATGACCCGGTGCCGAGTCTTGTTGAAAGCACCATTCTTTGTTATTGAACATGGTGTTAGTTAAAGGCTTAACTACCGTCTCAAGAATGGTATTTTGATAAACTTGTGCCGACGTTTTAATACCTTTTTCACAAAAATATGGCTCAGTCACCCCTTCATAGCTAACACCCCACCAAACCATCACTGAAGTGGGATAATGCCCACGTTGTACTCTGTTTACTAATTGCGAAGCTTCTTTAGAGCTTCCAGCATAAATACGGTCATTTTGTTTATTAAAATACTGCTCAATTGTAAAAATTTTCTCATCCGTAAACAAAATTTTTTTGTGACCTCCCTTTGCGTACCGCTTAAGTAGTTGTTTGGATTTTACCACCCTATTCTTCTTTAAATTATCAGTTAAGAAGTGACCAGTACGTCTCTTATAGGCTGCAAGTCCTAAGTCATCTTTTAATATACGCGACATGGTTCTAGGAGCTATCTTCATCTCCCGAGATAAAATCTTTTGCTTACGGACAGGATTTCTTCGAATTCTTTCCCTAACTGCTTTAATCACCTTTTTCACACGAACGGTACGTGGACGGCCAGATCTTTTTCTGTCACAAACAGAGGAGGTATCATTGTACCTATCAATAGCCCGGTAAACAAACATTTGACTAATACCAAGCGGGTGGAGGGTTTTAAAAATTGCACTTTTCTCCATACCTACTTTATGTAAGGCAATCACAGCGATTCGGTTCTCTTTATCACCCCACTCCATTTTAATATAACAAAATATTTAACAATATAATGGCGCGAAAATAAGAAAACACATCAAGCAATCATATAAAAATGACAGATTCCAAATTCAAA
This sequence comes from Leptophobia aripa, assembly GCA_951799465.1. Taxonomy (NCBI): domain Eukaryota; kingdom Metazoa; phylum Arthropoda; class Insecta; order Lepidoptera; family Pieridae; genus Leptophobia; species Leptophobia aripa. The sequence goes on from OX637283.1 coordinate 4,226,013, forward strand.
CGTAATATTTTCTTTTTTTGAATAGTAACAGTATTTATGGCCAGACTAAGTATATATAATTCCAATTGTAACAAAATTTTAGCCCGTGAAAGAAAGCCCTTTTAAGATCATTAAAAAACGATCATTATATACTTAACCAAAGTACACGTGGGCGAAGCCGCGGGCGGAAAGCTAGTATAATAATATGTAGTAAATAAATTAGTTTAAATAGCTGAGGTTAAATTTAGTAGGAGATATTATATTTATTACATTATATATTTATATTATATTAGATTTTATAGATATATTTTTTTAATTAATTTGTAACTTTTTTTTATAGAAGAGAGGGCAAACCAGCAGGAGGCCCACCATAAAGGTGAAGTCGCCGCCCATAGACACTCACGCGGCTGGGAGCTCGTGAGTGCGTTGCCGGCCTTTAAAGGAAAATTAGGAAATGGGGGGGTAGGGGAAGAGGACGGGGGAGGGGATACGATGGTATATTGTATCACTTTACGCCGGTTTTCTGTGAGAGAGTGGTATTTCTTCCGTGCCTGCCCATTCGGCTGACACTCTAAGTAACAGCATGGCACTCCCACTCAACTTTTTGTTAATGTAACGAATGCGTTGGAAAATAAAATCAACAACCGAAGTTGTAAGATTTTCCGTACGAGCTTGTACGGCGAGGGTTATTACTACTTAGCCATTCAATCCACAATTAAAGTGAAATTTCAATTAAAACAACAGATAAACATAACATATATTGATAAGTATATAACAACTTACATATGTACAATAAAGCTACCTCATACAACATTTTCCTCAGGAATATTCACTCACATATTTAACTAGAAATATTGCACTATTTGACTAAACGCTAAGAGCGTGACTTTGACATATATGTCCAGAATGTTTCTGAACGGATGTCACTGTTCCAATTCATGCCAATTGCATGGTCAACCTAAATGTCATTGAATAGTTTCAAGACGTATCCAATTGTTCGGGATTAATCTTAAATAATATATTTTAGTTTTGACAAATCGAACGTTGATAGAGTTGGGTCGTTGATGTTTAAACATCTCAGTTTGACATTTTGCATTCATAACAGTGATATGAATGACATGCATAACCTTTCCCATAGATAACGCTTTGACATGAATGACATGCGTGACCTTTCCCGTGGATAACACTTTGACATGAATAACATGCGTGGCCTTTCCCATATATAACGCTTTGACATGAATGACATGCGTGACCTTTCCCGTGGATAACACTTTGACATGAATAACATGCGTGGCCTTTCCCATATATTACGCTTTGACATGAATGACATGCGTGACCTTTCCCGTGGATAACACTTTGACATTAATGACATGCGTGACCTTTCCCATATATTACGCTTTGACATTAATGACATGCGTGACCTTTCCCATATATTACGCTTTGACATTAATGACATGCGTGACCTTTCCCATAGATAACGCTATGACATCAATGACATGCGTGTCCTCTCCCATAGATAACACTTTGACATGAATGACATTCAGACACATGCAATTTTGACACGGATGACATTTTTTAAAAGTGATCTATAGTCCCTTGACATTTTACAATTAACATTTATAATGTAATAATCTCTCTTAGCTCTATATCTCTATATAAATCAAGTAAGAGATGGCGAAGATAGCTCGTTAAGTTATTATGCGACACAATCCCGGTAACTTCTGCTTAATTAATAGTACTTTTTATTCAACATACAAACACTTCTCAACTTTATCTAGATCTAGTTTATATGTTAGCATTAGCCTAGACTTAGTGGACTGAATAATCGGTTAGACAACAGACGTACAAATTCAAATACAGCATACACTCCATTTAACAACACTCGATTTAACGACAAACTATATAAAGCGTCGAAATAAATTGGCTCTGTTTGGTTTAGCTTGTATTCCATACAATGATTTTTCTTCTATACATTTGACGAACACTCTCGATAACGCCATAAATTTACGGTCCCTTCAGTGCCGTTATATAGAGTTAACACTGTGTTATATCAACTAAATATGACATTATATGAACTACTATTGACAACAGTTGACACAACTGACACAAACTTTTCAAATTAATTTTATTTGTCAAAGAAAGCGTGTTTACAATGGAAACAAGGTTATTTTAATATTTATACAAAGTCAAACTATAATTTTGAGGTCATTTTAAAATAGTACATTCACAATAGTTAAATATATATATTTAACTATTTTTATATTTATATCTTTGTTTTTTATATTTGATCTAACTTTAACTATAATCTGTGAATAAATTTTTCCCCATTGTATGTATGAGCCATAAGTTTTTTGTTTATTCTTATCTAATGTATTATTATATTTTATTATATATTTATATTATAAAATAATATTTTTCAAACAGACTTTAAAAGCCATAAGTGAAACAACGAATCAAGTCTTTATCATATTTATTACAGAAAATGCATTCGTCATATTTTTTTTTTTTAAATTGACGAAGCAAAGCCACTTAGTCAAGCCCTTAACGGTGATCTTTTTGTGGAACCTTTGGAATACGCAGGATTATGGCACTTGTGAAAATATGTCATTTCTGACAGAGACCCATCCTCTTGTGTCAGTTACACTATGACAGTCGTCAACTTTGACATTCGCACTGACCGTGGCACTTTCCAATCGACTCTATCACGCCACAATGACATAAATAATTGGCAAATTTGACATTCGCTTTGGAACACTATCAATCCTATACAAAATAATAAAAAGGATACAAATATCTCCACCAGCTGCCGTTGGCACTGTCGTCTGACACATCCTGAAATTCACGAATGCGGAATCTTCAAAAAAAAAAGTATATACTAATGATAATAATCATCACGGGAATCGAACCCCGGATAGAACCACTGTTAAAGACGTGGCGCAGTGGTTTTAACGCCGGACCGCGAACGACCCCGGTTCGATTCCCGGTACAACCAGGACGTGACTATTTTATTGACTATGGATTCATTTATTTATAGTACGGATATCACATGTCGATATTTCTGATTTTTTTTTTTTAAATTTAATATGCACTGTCACGGCGATGAGACATTGTACCGGTTGTCATGGTAACCATTCTGTTACGGAACAGATTACTTATGTAAAATATATCACATTTATTGTTAATACCATTTCCTACAGTACATACGACTTACTTTAAATTAACAAGTTAAGAATCTGTTATACTATAATTACACTAAATACTTATACATGAAAATTATAGCTCAATGCGTGTTAGAAAGAGATGGGAAGGGGTGACGGACCTTCAGGATGTATAGGTGAGTGGTAAGGGGAAGGTAAGGAAATACAAGTGAAGTATAGTAAGGAGAAGGGGAGATATAGGTAAGTGGTGGGGAGAGATAGGAAATATAAGGGGAGGTATGAGAAACAGTGGAGAGGGAATTATAGGAAACAGAAGAGAGGTGGAGGTATAAGTAAGTGGAGATAAAGAAACAAGAGAGGGAATAGAAAAGAAAAAAAAGGGAAGTACAGGAAAGGTCAGAAGGATATGGAACAGGAGGAAGGCGAGGTATAGGCAAGTGGAGGAGAGAGATAGAAAATACAAGAGAAGGTATAGTAAACAGTAGAGAGGGAATTACAGGAAACATCAGAGGGATAGGAAACAGAAGAGAAGGGGAGGTATAAGTAAGTGGAGATAAAGAAACAAGAGAGGGAATAGAAAAGAAAAAAAAAGGGAAGTACAGGAAAGGTCAGAAGGATATGGAACAGGAGGAAGGCGAGGTATAGGCAAGTGGAGGAGAGAGATAGAAAAAATACAAGAGAAGGTATAGTAAACAGTAGAGAGGGAATTACAGGAAACATCAGAGGGTTAGGAAACAGAAGAGAAGGGGAGGTATAAGTAAGTGGAGATAAAGAAACAAGAGAGGGAATAGAAAAGAAAAAAAAAGGGAAGTACAGGAAAGGTCAGAGGGATATGGAACAGGAGGAAGGCGAGGTATAGGCAAGTGGAGGAGAGAGATAGAAAATACAAGAGAGGGAATAGAAAAGAAAAAAAGGGAAGTACAGGAAAGAGGAGATGGGGAAGAGTCCGAGAATCCTAGAAAGGAGGGCATCTCACACCCGTAAATGATGGCATCGAGTGTAATTTCTACGTGCGAAATGATTTCTACTGAAAAATCGTAAAATCATACATTTAGTCCACTGTCCGTTGTGGTTCTTCTGGACTCTTCTCACATGCAAATTATATTTGTAATTTCAGAGTGGCCAAGTTGAACCGGTACTGTCACTTCGTGGGTTCGATTCCCGCTCGAAAACGAGGGTTTTTTTTTTAAATCACCACTTTTACGATAGAGTAAAGACACAAGACCCATATGGGGTTGCAAGTATACCAAATAATACTAACACATTGTGGCAATTGAATGTGGCAACACTATAACGATTTGGTTTTTTTTTAAAAACCCATAGTTTTCTTCAAAGATAAAATTATTAGATCTCTCAGTTAATTACTTTTATGGAAACTGCACAAAAATAAATTTTAGTGTTGTCAGTTCATTTATTTTATTTTCTCCCATATTTTTGTTACCTCATTTTCCACACAACTGTCGTTATTCGGAGCGTTCCCCACGGTTTTCTCACACGGCTCCTCGTTTTTCACCACCGTTTCGATCTCTGTACACGATTTTCCCACACTTTTCACAATTTTCACATCGACATCCGTCTGCGTCTCCTTGTCTTTCTTCTCGACATCACACTCCAAATCCGGACCCGATTTTGACGACTGAAAAATATTTGTACAAAAATTATTTTTATTATTTTTTATTATTGTTTTTTCTGATCTTAAGATTTAATTTCCGGTTCTATGTTTCAACCTTATATTGGCTTGGTTTTGAATCTAATCTTCATAATGTAAACTTTTTTGATATGCTGTATGGGTTTAAGAAATTAAATAAATTGTTTTTCACGAAAATTTGGAAAACCTTCAAAATTATTTTTATCCTAATTTCATAGAAACACAAGTCTCCATTCACCCCTGAATAGAATCAAAGAGAAAAATACTATTTTTTAATTCATATTAATAAATATTAAAAAAAAACTATTACATTTTAAAAGACGAAAAAAAACAATACGAAGACACGTTTTTTTTTTAAATTAGTACATTTAAACACAGTGTACACTCATTGTATGGAATGCAAACTAAACCAACAGAGGCCCGTTCATTTCGACGCTTTAGAGAGTTTCTCGTTAAATCGATTGACGTTACATGGAGATGACTCTGTATTCACTAAATAGACTAAATTTTGAATAACACATTAATTTTATAGTAAATAATAAAAAAAATTTCAATTTATATATATATATATATATATAATTTATAGAACTAGAAGATGTTAATACACAAAAGACATATAAGAGCAACGGGCGGCCTTATCCGCTAATGAGAGATCTCTTCCAGTCAACTTATTTAAATGTCATAGTAAACAGTTACCTCCATATCTTGCTCGTTGATTTCCTCCACGTTCTCCTCGAAACTCACTTGTCCCGGGCCAACCGGTGTGAAGTCTGGTAAATCCTGGAAAAATGAAGATTTTTCTTTTAAAAATCACATATTTTAACTCTAGCGAATATAGAACATTTTTTATTAATACTTATATTTAGTTTACATTATAAAAAAATAATTATAATTGTATCATATTTAATTTAATCTGTTGTTGGATAACATCAAACATACCAATACTCTGTGGTCCACTTTGACACTTGACATACTGAAGTCATAATTGGCGGGTAAATAATAAAATGAATTTATGTGGTTTAGACGAGTGAAATATAGTTGCAACTGTTTAATACTAGTAGCTTTTGCACGCGACTTCGTCCGCGCGGTTTAAATACTAAAGACATTTGGAAAATCAGTTTATAATTTTTATTATTTTTTATAGAAGAGGGGGCAAACGAGCAGGAGGCCCACTATAGAGGGGAAGTCACCGCCCATAGATATACACGTGGCTGGGAGCTCGTGAGTGCGTTTCCGGCCTTTTAGGGAGTGGTACGCTTTTGTCTTAAAGGACCCTAAGTCGTAATGGTTCGGAAATACCGTGGTACCAACTGGTTCCATAACGTGGTGGTGCGTGGTAAGAAATGTCTTACGAAACGAGCAGTGGTGGAACGACAGGCATCAAGGTGATACGGGTGGAATTTCGCATTCAGCCAAAATGGCAGAGATTTGGTGTCATTATAATTTCGACAACATGGACCCTCTTTTGTCACTATAAAAAATCCCAATGTCCCAATCTCCAAAATTCTATCTCCATATTAAATTACACCGAAATCGGTTCATTCGTTTAGTACGCCCTGGTTCAGTACTGCACTTTATTTACACTTCAATAACACCAACCCTAGTGTAGTGTCCACTATTGAATTGCACAATCACTATCACTTTTACTTCACTTACACACTTCTTAATTATTGTACTGCTTGAACCGAATACCGATTTTTTTTTTTTTGGAGTGGAATTTCGCTATTGGCCGTGAGGCCTTTACAGCTCAGCAAAGGCCGAGACCTAAAATAAAATGCGATGCCTTGACTGGCACACTGACGTCTCCTGTGAGACTCGCACCTCGGCTTGAGCCGTCAGGGCTTGGGACTGACCTGAGGGGCCTTATCAGGAACTGACAAAGTGTGGGCGAAGATGAACAGGGACTCTTTAAAACCTAAATTTCTAATTGGAATTGGCTGCGCGGGCGGCGCAAAACTGTATCTAGCTAATAGGTTTTTTTTTTTTTTTTGGAGTGGGATCTCGCTGTTGGCCAGGAGGCCTTTACAGCTCAGCTCGGGCTGGTTGGCGAGCTTAGCTTTTTTTTTTTTTTTTTTTTGGAGGGGGATCTCGCGAGCTTAGCTCAGCCGTGATAGCTAATAGGATGTGCCCACCAATATTTATTCAACCGCGTGCGCAAATCAGTTGCGCGTTTTAATGTTAGTGTAGCGCCATCTAGTTTCCAATTTGGGAAACTATCGACATATAACTTATAGAAAAATACTTTCGCATTTGTTTCAGTATTGAAATATAGATGGCGTTATCGTCAATAACAATGTAATGTCAAAAATGTCGGTCATTTAACATTTCTTTTTTAAATACCTGTTTGCCCCTCCGTTGTGCCCATGCCTTATAGTTAGTCGCGGCCCTTCTCATCTTCAGCAAATAATCTGGGGCGGCGCGGCTCGACGCCCATGCTGCGACGCCGCCCGGCATCCCGCCCACCGCCGGCTCGTCGTAGTACGTCAGCACGAACTCCATGCCGGGCTAAAAATTAAAAAAAATACATTTTTAAATTTAAAAGTATGTATGTGTTCGCTTAAACTACTGAACCGATTTCGATGAAATTTTATATGGAGATACAACTTTAGGCAAGGACATTGGATATTTTATAGTGACAAAATAGGGACCATGACGAAATTAAAATTGCACCAGAACTCAGCCATTTATAAAAAGATTTTCCAAATTCTTCTCGTATTATAAATACGCAAAGTCGCGGACGAACACTACTATAAATGCGTATGGACGTTACGCTTTCACACTCAAACTACTGAACGAATTTTGATGAAATCATTAACACTAAACTTTAAGAAAGAGAGTTTCTAAAGAAATTCACTAAAAATTTCTGCCATTTATAAACCGATTTACCAAATTCCTATTGCATTTTAAACCACACGGTCAAAAGTTACAAGAAAAAAAAAGCTAAAAACAATCACACCGGGATTCGAACCGGGACCCTCTCGGTACGCTTAGGTATACGGTCACCGTTAGACCAACCGTTTCTGACAACTGACCTTATCGCCACCGTCAATTGTCTTAACGACCATATGACTCCAGTACTCTGTGACACGGATCGCGTGCTTCGTTTCCGGTACGTCCGGATGTTCGCACGCCTTCGATAGTATAATGTAAACTTTGCCATCTCGCTCGCGCGCGTTCTCCTCGTCTTTCCGTCTCTCTCTCGCGTTGAACGGTGTTAGCACGACTTCCTTGTGACGCCTTATGTAAACATAATCCCGATTCGCAAATAATCTCTGAAATATATTTGAAATAACATTATTTGAAAAGTGGTAGACTAGTTTACATACAACTGTAAACGAACAGATTTCACCATTAAACCTGTTTTTATCCATTCAATAAGATCTGTGACGTCATCGTCGAGAAGCTACCGATAGAGGGCGCTTTAATAAATTTTGATTTGTTATTTAACATTTTTTCTATAAATTTGTTTTGTATAAACTATTTTACAAATGACACTTAATAATGAGTACGACCATAGACAATAATGACATTGCAAGAAAAACAAAATTAACTGGAAACGGCTACATTTCATAAAGTAAACATAATTTGCCATAGACAATAGCAATTATAATTTGTGGCAATAGAGGCACTGCATACTTACAGGCCAAAGAACCTCCCAATGCATGACAGCCTGATCGGCAATGCCATGGGCGCCCCTCTGCACCACAGACAACGCAGCCACAGCACTGTCCCAGGCCTTTCTATAAGCGCCATCTATTTGTACCGCGGCGAAATCACCCGCCGACACTTCCGGGTACCGACCATAGACTATAACAAAATCATAGACATTTATTTAACCAACATGATTATTTCCCAATGTATTTTATTAAGTTATTTAAACTTCGATACATTTTAAAGAGGACTGCCGATAGACACCTGCAACGCCTGGAGGTTTACAGGTGTCTTACCAGCCTTTGAGGGAGAAGTATGCCTTTACAATGTTCCCATGTCGTAACGGCTCTGAAATACTTGCGCTGGCACCTGATTCCACAAAGGGTTTGGTTCGCAGCAACCTTCAAAAACCCTTGTGAAGACTTCTGGATGGCTTTGTTCATCATACTTATACAAACTATCATGCCCTATTTCCATCACTTCAACACTTATTTATAAGAATCCTATGTTCTTCACTAAAGTTACTATCTCCAAACCAAACTTCATCGAAATCGATTCAGTAGTTTAAGCATGAAAGCGCATGCATACTTTCTCCTTATAATATTAGTATGGATTATATTTACCTTTATAAGCGTATTGTCCAGTTCCCGGTTTATATTCCTTCCTCCATATAATAACATCAGCTGCCTCCATATAAGGTATCCAACCTTCAGCCGAGTCTTGGCTAGGTTTTGAATCTTTACACCTGGAAAAACCACAAATTCTAACTTTTTTGATGAATCTTTTGTTAAGTTTAAAATAGATGTTAATTCACTACATCGTTTCAGATGAGTTTAGCAACAGACACCGACAAACCAAACAACACAATAACACATCCATATTTATGAAAAAAGGCCAAAATTTGTTAGCAAATTTAATAAGCGGAACAAAAGAATAAAAACAATAATTTTAGAAATATGACAAACATAAAATGTATCTCCAGTGAATAACAATCATTTAGTGTGTATGTATTTTATATAAAAGATATACATACACACAGTATGAAACTCCATTCTGTTTTCTATCGATCACTAATCGTTTGCCACAACTCGTGCAATACACGGTCAGCTTGGCCAATTTCTCGAGACCTTCCAATTCTTCAAGCAATTCCTGAAACATTTAATCGCTATATAAGTAAAGTATGACATTAACCAGCTATTGACACAATCTTTAAATATAATACTTGCTATCTAGTATATATATGTGTGGGTTGTCTGAAAGAGATTGCTTATTAGCGGATAAGGCCCCCCCGTTGCTACTTCTACTGTTTAAGTGCAATAAAGTGTAAATAATAAAATAAATATATGGTTCTCATCAACATATCAGATGCAATATTTGTGGATCATCTATCTATGGTGATATAATTTTTACACTGTTATCACATTAATATACAAGAACCATACAACATAACATCCAGTTTAGTGTAGGTCACATACACACACAAAATATAGATAATATGATAAACAACAATCTACAATCCAAACCTAAATAACTAAAAAGTTTTCCTAAGCCCTGTTATACAGATATATATATATATATATACATGTCATATATATACATGTCATATATATATATATATATATATATATATGACATCATACGCGCCATCCAATTAAAGTATCTCTATGTAACATATTAATATTTCATATAAAAATAGTGTTTGTTAAATGTTAAATGTTTTATTAAATAAATCCTATGTATCACACTATATTTAAGTATTAGAGATCATTATATACATGCAATGCAATATGCCTTGGTAACAGCCTTGAAGATTTAATTACAACTGAACTATTTCTATGTAATGTTAAATTTTTAATATCAGTATGTTCCTAGTATCTAGGGAAAACTGTCCTTAAAAAACATAATTTTTTCAGTCTAAAAATATACTTATATTATTAATTAATATATCACAGAAGATGTTTTATTAATAAGCAGTAAATACACACGACGTAGCAAACAATGAAAATAGCTTTGGCGATGCGACGTAAGAGATAAAATTTACCTGTAATTCATTATCGGATATGCCTTGCTCGCATGGGAATGCTTTATCACGACCTTTACACACCGCCGTGGCCGTCAGAAGCAAGGTTCGCCGTGGTCGGAATATTACTTGTTTGAAACACTGTATAACCTCCTTGACAGCACGGTCACGTCTTATCTTTCTTACTACGCTATTTATAAGATAATTTCGAGTCCAGGTATTCCAAAATCTGCGGACTGCTGTATCTTTGTGGAAAAATCTAAATCGCAACGCCGACATGCTAATAGTATTTGGAAGGAAGTACACTGTTAGGGTGATTACACTAATAACCCATTGCAAAATATCGCGAAGTATTTTTTTCTACAATTATCATGTAATATGGAAAATAATACTAATGTAGGTACTGCGGCCTGGAGTCTTGCGAAACTTAACCTCAGTCTATCTATACAGAACTGAACGTAATTTGTATTTGATAAAAAATGACAGCTTAGTAAGACAGTTTGTCAACTCTTGACGGTGATGGCAAGATAGTGTTACCATACAAATATTTCAAGCATGTGCCAAGTTTTCAAATTGGAGGCGAAAAATGTGAGTGTCTACTTAAAAGCACTGTAATGGACATCTCAAGACCAAAATACAGTGCGACATATCTTATGTTTAACATCTATAGTATAGTACATATAAATAAAATATATAGAATAAAATATATATATAAATAAAATATATAGAAACTTTATATTATGTAGGATCTGAGTAACTTAACTTATTATAATAATCATTATTGGTTTACTTCTATGTATTTTCTTTAATTTAGTCGGTAACTGGCAACACCAAGTTGTTTCTTTCATTTCCTCGATCGACAAGGAGCGAAGAGAAGGCGTTCGTTCGATCGCTTGGTCACGTTCACGTCATCTTTTTATCTACAAATGTCTGATTTTTGTATCCCACATGCTTAGAGGTAACCGAAACAAGAAAAAATCAAAGAATCCTAGAACGAGAAGAAAAGTGCGAGTGAGATTGGCCGGGTTAAATGTAAACTAGAAAGTGTGTGACTTGAGTTTCGGTGTTCGTAGTCCGGTTCAATCTGGTAAAAGGCGGTTCTTGAGTTCGACACCCTTTCTTTTCTTAAACTTTAGTGGTATTTTAAATACTTTATTGTCCTATATACGGCAAGTTTTAGTGATTATAGAACCTAGTTATATAAACCGCAAAGATGTCTGAAGAGTCGTCTGCTGATCGTAATGTTGAAATATGGAAGATCAAAAAGCTGATCAAGAGTTTGGAAATGGCAAGAGGGTGAGTTCTTTTTAATTGCTATCATTATACATTTATACAACCTCATTTTCCTGCAACGTGTTTATCTTTATAATACCCGCGTAGTTTGGTGTTACGATTGGCCAAAAATGCCAACTAGGCTGCGTCAATCTCTATGTGCGCGTGGTATATGCGCAAAATAACCTAGAAGTCACGCAGTGCATGAAAATATACGCAAAACTAATTGCCGATACAACTTTTACCATTTGCATTTTCCGTGCACGAGTTGCCGCTTCATAAACTGGCTTACACGTCACACAAAAATCGTCTCTAAATACGTCACAATGCTATTATTAAAATGAAATGTTGTCTGCATTTATTATTAAATGCAGTCTGCACTTAAATTTAATAGAGATTGTACAAGTAAAACTTATTACGATTATTTTTTTAATACAGATGTGAAATAAAACCATTTGAAAATGTTTGTATGCACTGTATGACTTGTTTTGGATGCTTACCCTCTTCATACTGTTACTTCTATACATCACTGCATTATGCATATGTATAAACGCCTCCCTTAGAAACTACTTGAACCTCTTAAGTTGCTTTAATATATTAGATATTCTAGAAAATACCAAGAAATTAAAGCATTAGGCAATGCCATGAATATTAAATAGTTAGTAAGGCATATCATAAAGATCTTTGGAAAAATACAGAGGACGTTTAAATTTTGATTTATTGTTTGGAGCTTCATAGCCATTCTTTATTATAACATAGTGAAAGGCACTAATTAAGATCATAATTGGATCCAATCAGCTGATCATAGTTATCTAATATGTTAACGTTATCTGTTCTTGAAAATGTTTACTCAGTGATGTAACATTGTGTACACGGCAGAATTTTAACCAATATCTAGAAAAACTTGAGTCAATATACATAAGAGCATCCTTAAAGTGTCCAGTTAGCAAGCCCAAAATAAGCTCAATGTTGTTTTTAAGAGGGTAGACCTCATGCTAGTTTTGTAATGTATGTTGCCCTATATTTTATTTTTTATTTCTTTAACATATACAGCTTATCAAAAAAAGTTTACGCAATAAAAATAGATTAAAAATAAAACTAAAATAAGGTTAAAACATAGAACCGGAAATAGAATCTAAGATCAGAAAAAACACGAACAGAAAAAATGAATAAAAATATATATATAAATATGAACAAGTGGAGTATATTATGTGAAGAACGAGCATTTAAGTGTGTATGTGTATTAGTGTCTTAGTTTTTTAGTTTTTTTTTGATCAAGCATTTCTCCTTGCTTTATTAAAACAAAGTGAATTAATACAATTTTGTCTAAGAGGATCCCATTTGTAAAACAATGTTGATCTAGCTAATAATATTAGTTGAATATACAATTCTATTTCCTATTCATATATTAGAGTATCCTAAAGTGGGATAGTGTATAAACGCTAATTTTATAGTGTTATTGTTAATCAAAGTGCTATTTTGGTAGTTACATACTACTTATACTATTTAGTTTTATAATGGAATAAAACTGGCAAGTTTATTGATCTCTAATGGAAATTTGAAAATTATGCACTGTTAGTTTCACATTGAACTCGTTTGTATTCATGCAAACTTATTCACTGATTTGAGAAACTCATGTGGACTTGCCTACTCATATGGCTTATGCTAGAAATATTTTTTATATTAGTAACAGGTACTTGTTAATTGATGTTATAATGAATTTGTAAAACAAACGCATCACATTGGTGCTTGTATGTGGGCTTCCTTTTTAATATAATAAGGAAGAACCGGTCGCCATTTTGTATAGGGGGCTTAACTAGCCAGCAATCAGACACTCGAAAAAACCTAGGGTGTTCATTAGCATCTATATATATCTACTAAACTATTAGGACTTTAATTGCCTATGTGGTAGAGGTATTATGCAAAATTTAAGGATTTAAAAAAATAAAATGAGTAGTTTTACAAGTTGTAACATGTAAGCGATTGTATATTACGAAAATATCTTTGATCCAATGTGTTATAATGATTCCGATTTAGTTTATTACATTCTCCCACAAGGCCCATCTATTATTAATTTTTCACTAGACACCTCACTACATACTCCTGACAATCCCACTTAGATTCTTATGAGAAAAACTGTTTTCAGAAATGGTACATCTATGATATCCCTCATAATACCGCCAAAGGATCAGATCTCTCGGGTGTCAAAGATGTTGGCTGATGAATTTGGTACAGCATCGAACATCAAATCCCGTGTCAATCGGCTCTCTGTGCTTGGAGCGATTACATCTGTACAGCATAGATTGAAGTTATATACTAAAGGTAATTATAATTCACTGGTGTATGTTACACCTTAACTGGATTCTAATAGGTTTCTAATATGACTATTTACTTGTATGCTGTGTATGCCATATTAAAGTAACATCTAGATTTCTAAATTTGCTAAATTTACCTCTCTTAACGAAGGCCAAACACTCTTAGATCGCTTGTATGAGTGCTTGCACCTTCTTCCTGCTCATTTGCTTCCTCTATATTAAATCAGGCTTACATACTCTGTTCTTAGAAGAATTTCTGAATGAACCCTGCCAGAGAAACTATTGATGTATTTTGTAAGTTTAGAACAGTCCAAATATCATTAAAATCGGTTTAGTTGGTTCACATATGGTATAATTTTGTTCAATTTCTATTTAATATTGGTCTGTCTCATAAGTTGAGTAAGATCTATTTGCTTGCCTAAATGTGTAAGTTATTCTGAGCTGTTCCTCTGATTTTCTTTATATAAAAAATACTTTAACATTTATTTCCAGTACCACCAAACGGCCTGGTCATCTACTGTGGTACAATTGTGACTGAGGAAGGCAAAGAGAAGAAAGTCAATATAGACTTTGAACCGTTCAAACCGATAAACACGTCTCTCTATTTATGTGACAATAAGTTTCACACGGAAGCCTTAACAGCATTACTCGCTGATGATAATAAGTTTGGTTTTATCGTTATGGATGGTAACGGTGCCCTGTTTGGTACACTACAAGGGAACACAAGAGAGGTGAGAATTTTTATTGGTGTGTTGGTACACACACACCTTTCACTCGTACACCTTGTAAGAGTACAGAGAGACATAATAATTGAAACATTAATTCTTTGTGTCATAAACTCTAATGTTTTTTTGGATACACCAGTGGTTTTAACACCACCAATGTGTATTTATAAGTACACCATAACGGACATACATTAATCACACATATTGACCCTAGTGAGAATAGGAAATTGGGACCTTATGTTCTCTCAGGCATGAGTACATTGTAAACTCTATGTAATGCACTGGATTAATAAAGCGTCGATATCAATTGTCTTTGGTTGTTTTAGCTTGTATCCATACAAAGCTACTTTTTCGACACTTAACAACCACTCTCTATAACGGCGTAATAGGCACAGTCCTTTCAGTGTCGTTATATAGAGTTTACACTGTAGTTAGATACAAAAATTTTGTGCTCAACAATCTCACGTTACATACAATAAAATCTCTTGCCGTAACGTTTTTCAGGTGCTACACAAATTCACAGTCGATTTACCGAAGAAACACGGTCGCGGTGGTCAGTCTGCTCTGCGTTTCGCGCGTCTGCGTATGGAGAAGAGGCACAACTACGTCAGGAAAGTGGCAGAAGTTGCCACACAATTGTTTATCAGTCAAGACAAGCCGAACGTTGCCGGTTTGATCCTTGCGGGTTCCGCTGATTTCAAGACTGAATTGTCTCAGTCTGACATGTTTGACCCGGTAAGCTTTTGTTTGACCCGATGTAAGACGTGTCGATCCGGTCTGATATTGGTTGACCCAGTGTAAGACGGGATTGATCTGATGTAAGACTATGTTTGACCCGATGTAAGACTTATAAGTTATTAAAGTGATACGTTGATATTTAATGACTCAAACTATTAGCAAATATGTTATATATATATATATTTATGTATAGAAAGTTAAAACTTTGGCGAAGATTTGATGTATTGTTATTATGAATCACATCTCTGGTTGTAGTTTTGCTGGAGTTTTTAAAATCTTACAACCCATAAAAATCCAGTTATTATTCAAAGTCATAAATAAAAGTGTCCATTTGTATGGATTATGTAATTACGTCACTTAATGTAACTTGTGTCTGTGTGCAGAGACGACGTACGCACACATACAAGCCGAAATTGGTGCCTCTGTATGAACATGACCTCCTGGTATCTTTGTCCTTTGGTACGGCCGATTTGACCGAGTTAGCACAGTCCGATATGTTTGACCCTGTGAGTATCAGCTCCCGTTTATGAGCGCCTGGTACTTGCGGGACTCTTGTTTGAAATTGTAATAAATTAAATGCATGTTTTTTTGATAATTAGAGGCACTAATTACTGCTAGGGATGTGATTCATAAAACATGTTTAGTGATATTTTATCGTAAGTGTCAATTCACTGGTAAGTTTCATTTGCCACTAAGTGCAATTTACTGGTAAGTTTAATTTGCCACTAAGTGCCATTTACTGGTAAGTTTAATTTGCCACTAAGTGCCATTTACTGGTAAGTTTCATTTGCCACTAAGTGCAATTTACTAATAAGTGACATTTGCCACTAAGTGCCATTTACTGGTAAGTGACATTTGCCACTAAGTGCCATTTACTGGTAAGTGACATTTGCCACTAAGTGCCATTTACTAATAAGTGACATTTGCCACTAAGTGCCATTTACTGGTAAGTGACATTTGCCACTAAGTGCCATTTACTGGTAAGTGACATTTGCCACTAAGTGCCATTTACTGGTAAGTGACATTTGCCACTAAGTGCCATTTACTGGTAAGTTTAATATGCCACTAAGTGCAATTTACTAATAAGTGACATTTGGCACTAAGTGCCATTTATAATCACTCTTTTTTGCATTCTATGATCTACGCTTATGGTGAATCGGCCCATCTCACCATTATTATTTTTATCAATTACAGCGTCTCCAATCGAAAATCATTAAACTGGTTGACGTGTCGTACGGCGGTGAGAACGGATTCAACCAGGCGATCGAACTGGCCGCCGAGTCCCTGCAGAACGTCAAGTTCATACAAGAAAAGAAATTAATCGGACGGTACTTTGATGAGATCTCACAGGTTAGGATTATATCATTATCGCATAGGTGTTTACTCAATTAACTTTCAAGGCGCTTAAACCCTCCGCCAGTCCATGTAGTGTCACTCGATTTAACGACGAACTTTTAAATTGTCGAAATCAATTGGTTTTAGTTGGTTTAGCTTGTATTCCAGGCATATATTTCTTTTCCCTGTTTAACGCACACTCTCTATAACGGCATGCATGTCACGGTATCGTTATACAGAGTTTATTTCCTGTGTAATCTGTCAGTATTGACTAAATGATGGCGGGAAACTCAGTTTGGTGAACTAACTAACTTATTGTGTGTGGTTTGAGAGTGGATATTTATGATTTCATTTACTTTGCTCAATAGAATGTAAATGTCCAAAGGAAATTCATGAAAATCTGTCAATCCGTTTTGTATGGTCAGCACGACTGACACACACTTTTATTTTGTAATGTGGTTTGGCTTAATTGTATTTAATGTAAACTGATTAAAGTATTGAAGTCAATTTTTTTTTTTCATTTTTTATGCCAAATTTGTTCCCAAAGAGTCGAACTCGCGTTTCAGGATACGGGCAAGTACTGTTTCGGTGTGGACGACACTCTTCGCGCTTTGGAGCTGGGTGCTGTCGAAACCCTCATCTGCTGGGAGAACCTTGACATTCAAAGGTAATTTATCAGGGACACACATATATAAAAAAAGAATCTTCTAATATATACAATTCTCGTGTCACAATGTTCGGTGTCGTTACACCTCCGAAACGGCTCGACCGATTCTCGTGAAATTTTGCGGCCACATTTGAGAGGGTCTGAGATTCGGCACAACATTTTATTTTTTTTGGCAAGACGACATTTGTCGGGATCAGCTAGTTATTTATAATTCTCGATGTTTATTATTTATTTATTTATTTTACACTTTATCGCACTTAAACACTAGAAGCAAATGACGTTAACAGATGTTAGTACATATAAGAGCAACGGGCGGCCTTATCCGCTAATAAGCGATCTCTTCCAGACAACCCACAATAATTAACAATATTAGTATATTTCTCTCTAATTTATTTTTGCTTTTGATTTTTTTTTTATACTTTGCACCAATCAAATTGTATTTTATGTATTCTTTAATTGTGTGCGTTGTCTGTTAGAGATCGCTTATTAGCGGATAAGGCCGCCCGTTGCTCTCATATGTACTAACATTACGTGCTTGTACTGTTTAAGTGCAATATAGTGTGAATAAATATATAAAAATACAATTTTAAATGAATAATGTTGAGTCTATATTTCCTTGACGTAAGTTTCCCAATGAAATTCTAGAAACAAACAGAATTTGGAAAATCTAAAATTTTCTGAAAAATATATTTTTAACAAATTTTCATCTCCTACTATCTTTCCCGATAAATGTAAGCCCATTGTGTCCTTCCCAAAAGTTTAGTCTGTATCCATATTGAATTTCATCTAAATCGGTTCAGTAGTTTAGATGTGACATATATTGTGATGATAATTAAAATTTAAATATATAGATAAATATAGATAAATAAAAATTTCAGATATGTGCTAAAATCCCACGCGACCAATATAGAATCGATTTTACACTTAACACCCGAACAGGAGAAGGACAAGTCTCACTTCACCGATAAAGAGGTAATTTTTACAAGAGATTGAGAACGGAAGAGAAGAGAATGTATGCTTATTGTTTTTGTAAAGTGTATCGATGTTTTCTTTGGTACAGAATTAATTTTTAACAAATTTAAATGTTAAACCAGTTAATTTTGTTTTTAAATTTATGTATGTGTATGCTCAATACACAAAAAGAGGACTGTAACTGACTTCACACACACACACACACACACAGTTTAAAAATATTCAAAAATGAGAAAACAATAAAAAGAAGTATACTAAACTTAGCAAGAACATCGGGACAGTTTAATTCTTGTGTAGCCAATGCTTTAGTTATGTAACGGCCACTCTCAATAACGCCACGAAATGTCCCTTTAGAGTCGTTATACAGAGTTTACACTGTATATATTGGTTTAAAAAAAATCGTGATTGTTACTAGTGTGTCAGTAGTGATAGTGGCTATCTTGTCTTTCCAGAGCGGAGTCGAACTGGAGCTGGTGGAATGTCAGCCGCTGCTCGAGTGGTTGGCGAACAACTACAAGTCATTTGGCGCTACGCTTGAAATTATCACAGACAAGAGTCAGGAGGGAAGCCAGTTTGTACGCGGTTTTGGTGGGATTGGCGGTAAGTCCATACACACTTTATAGCGTATTAACAGGTGCGGTTAAAGTGCGGGTTTTGCCCGCGGGTGGCGTTGTTACTTGCGGCCAAAACCCGCACCACCGGGTTTAAATATTTGAACGTTGCAATCTTAACAACTAGAGACAATGTCCAATGCTGTGAGCTCTATGGCATGCATTCTCTATGCCACCTCTACTTTGTCTATGCTAGCGCTCAAAGGTCATTGACCCATCGAGCTCTTGTTCCCTCATGGTAGCCTGGTACTTTGCTATGCTACTTTCAAAGGCTATATTTATTGGCTAAGGTTTTTTGGGGTGTTCGCTAATTAGTTGTCTCGATTCAAGGATGTAACTAAAACCAATGTCTAAACACTTATGTTTTTTTTAATGTTCGTCTTAATATTTACGATTTCTGATCTATCTATGTATGGGATTTAATCGATTTGCACTCTTGTCTATGCTATAGTAAAATATTGTTTTTTTTTTCTCTTAATAAGTTTTTGAGACACATTTTTGTGTCTGTTTTATCAAGAATGTTTACGAGTGGGGAATATGCATATTACATGAAGCCCCATGTATGACAGGTTCTTAGTACGCTAGTGTGGCGACTGTCATAGGTAATTGTGAATTGTCTGTCATATAGGATTTGACATGCGGTTAATTCAATATAACGATAGACTGATCTAGGGTTAATTCCAATTATGCGGGTGTGACGTGCGGTTATTTTATGTTTGTCAATTGACATTCAATTTGACAATTGATCAATTGGAAATTGGACAAATTCATTTGCCAAGAATTGGCATTATAAAAATTATTTCATGCCAATTCTTGGCAAATGATTTTGTCCAATATCCAATTGATCAATTGTCAAATTGATAATACTAATATATATCTTAAGACCCATGGCCACCGTGAAATTGATTTATGTCAAATAAATGTCAATAAATGATACGACTCTTAAGTGTAACTTAGTTAACTATATGCATAAAGATATTTTTGATTTAGATAATTGCTCGTTATATATCCCAGCTCTTCCAAGTCCTGTATCGACTGTCTGTCTGTTTTATTCACTTATTGGATTCACCAAAATAATCTCTTCTTAATCTCTCTCTATTTAAAATATGTATAGTTCAATTTATATTTATTTTTTGTTTAAATAAAATTAATGTCGCATATATATATATATATATGTCATATGTGGCATGGTTTTGACAATATGCATATTACCGACAGTAGAAAATAAGTGGTATCTGTTGTTTATGGGTGCGGTAGACTCCTTTTAATTGCTCTCTTCTCCCCTTGTGCTGCCGGTGGACAGGTATATTGCGTTACAAGGTCGATTTTCAGTCGCTGCAGCTCGACGAACCGCTGGACGATGTGGACCTGGATGACTATTAAGTTTTTCTTTTGTTTGTACGGACAGGGGAAAGTATACGGGTGGTTTTTTTTTGTATGGTCAGAAGAAAAAATTGTACGGTCCGAAAAAACATTTCTTTTTTTGAGAATTTTTTTTTGTACGGTCAGAATAAAAACTTTTAATGTATGGTCAGAAAAAAAACATTTTTTGTGTGGGCTGAAAACAATTCTTTTTGTATGGTCAGAAAGAAATCATTTTTTGTATGGTCCGTAAACAATTGTTTTTGTATGGTCAGTAAAAATTGTATGGAGTGGTTTTTTTTTGTCTTGTATACTTTTTTCCTGTCCGTGTAATTAGATTTAGAGTGTAGTTAAGGCGGGCATGTTTTCTGAAAGCGTTGATAATGTGAAGTCGGTGATTAATATGTCTGAAATTGTTTAAAATGTCCTAATATGTCTTATTTGTCGTAGATCGAGAAAAGCTCTTTTTTTTAGTTTTTAGTTATCACAGAATAGGTAAACATGTTAGGTTACTATCAAACTTATCTAACAAACACCAGAGGTCGCTTTTTTAATATCCAAAAAAAAAACATAATTTCACTCCGCTATCTCTTTTTAACACAGTTTTAATTATGAAAGAGAGATATAAGCTTTCAAAGATAAATCAATGTGAGACAACTTTTTCACAATACACAAGAACACACACACAAGAAATAACCTGGTGTGTGTTCCAGATAGTCTCCTCCATTTTGTGACCGGTTACATAATTATCTATTCTGTATACCTTCAACATATACTATGTAGAATTATAGCTCACTTTAAACAGATATATCTCCATATATGTTTGCCATAGAAAACTTGACACACGACGGCCTGAAAGTGGTGGATGATGAACGGATTCGTCATCAGGAAATAACGTACTTTAAATAATATTTTGACATATACATATTTGTATATTAGAAATAGATCCGTCTGCTAACGCGATATGACCGAAGTCATATGACTGATTTGGTATTTCTTTTTTAAATTAACAATTTGTCAGCTGAGCGAGATGTAGGATTCACTAATCTTCTTAACTTCATAGGATTGACTAATCATTGATTGGGATTATTCAATAGTTTGTGACGATCGACTAATCATTGATGCCGATAAATCAACTGCTTCATAGGATTGACTAATCATTGATTGGGAGTAGTCAATGTTTTGATAGGATCGAATGATTATTGATTCTGAAAAATAAATAGTTTGATAGGATTGACTAATCATTGATTGGGATTAATCAATAGTTTGTGACGATCGACTAATCATTGATGCCGATAAATCAACTGCTTCATAGGATTGACTAATCATTGATTGGGAGTAGTCAATGTTTTGATAGGATCGAATGATTATTGATTCTGAAAAATAAATAGTTTGATAGGATTGACTAATCATTGATTGGGATTAGTCAATAGTTTGTGACGATCGACTAATCATTGATGCCGATAAATCAACAGCTTCATAGGATTGACTAATCATTGATTGGGAGTAGTCAATGTTTTGATAGGATCGACTAATCATTGATTGGGATTAATCAATAGTTTGTGACGATCGACTAATCATTGATGCCGATAAATCAACAGCTTCATAGGATTGACTAATCATTGATTGGGAGTAGTCAACATTTTGATAGGATCGAATGATGATTGATTCTGAAAAATAAATAGTTTGATAGGATCGACTAATCATTGATTGGGATTAGTCAATAGTTTGTCACGATCGATTAATCATTGATGCTGATAAATCAACAGTTTCATACGATCTACCAATCCCAATGAAGTGATCAATATTGTCTACATTTATTAAAATAATATATATTATTATAATAGACATTGTGCACACATATATTTATACTATAGCAATAAAAATACACCAATTAAACATAGTGTGCAAGTGTTTGTAGTGTTTTTTATATTAACGGTTAAGCGTCACTCAAGCTTTAGCGCGAAGCTCGGCTTTTACGGACGCAAAAGTTTAAGAAAAAATTTTCAAATATGCCATTTTTGCATACTCGAACCGAAGTCTGTTGTTTATTTAAGAGATCAAGTCAAATAGGACCAGAGTTTTACGAATATAAAACGAGAATTAAAACAAATTATTAAGGACTTTGGTGACGAGATTAATTTGATTCGATAGGTCGATGAATGTCATGTGAATGGTGTGGTGTTTGGTGCGTTATCTATAAAAAGGTGCCTTAGATTTTTTAATTAGCTGACTCGACATAAAAAACTGTATGCCTTTTTGGTGTGGCGTTGTGTGAATGCTGTTATAGATGGTGTACAGTGCTCTCAGCCGAGAAGAACGCACAGGAGACTTGGGGCGTTGTAATTTTGTCGTATTTGGAGGGTAGCTGTTGGTACGAACCTGGTCACCTGCAGGCCTCCTACCTGTTGATACTAGTTGGCTCTCTGTTTTAGTCCGAGTCGTGGTATCATGGTGTGTGGTACCCTCGTTTTTCGACTGGTTTGAGTGTGTGCGTAGCCGTGTTTTGTCGTTACCATGGTAACGCTTCGGTCCACGTGCAACAGTTTCGCCGTTGGGCTGTTGGCTTCTCAGCTGCGTGGTCTGATTTTTTCTGTACTGTGCGTTTTAATTTGTCTTTTTCACTGAATATACATTCGACGCAATAAATATAGCGACATATTCGTGCCTATGCCAGTGTTTCTAAGAGAATTCTAGAGATTAGTTATATATTTAGCGTAGAATAACAGAAATATGGTATGACAAAAAGCAATCTAATAACTACGAATTATCGATACGCCAGTCTAATTAGAATAGTCCCCCTGACTCCCCAATTTTTGTGATATTCATTTCGCGTACCTCTTGTAATCACTTAAGGTTCACATTTTTCCTCTCTAAAACAGGCTTTTTGTTCAAGTTTTCTATGGCGTAATTATTATTGCACATATCTCGCGACGCTAGCTATAATTCTATGTAGTTCGTAATGTAATTTGACGGGTTTGAATCGGATTAATTACTATTAATTATTGAGTTGATGTCGTATTTTGAAGAATAACATTGATTGGCTGTGATTACCCCACTCCAAACTCATCCAGTGGCAATTCTGTGTGAACTTTTACGGTACCTAATGTGACGTACGATAAGAGAGATAATCTGTATAAGCAGTGAGGGTATCAGACCATTTTTTATTAGGACCTGGCTAGTCAAGTTTGTGTAGGTTTTAAGTTTCGAATTTGTGATTTGTATTAAACGTTTGCAAACTACCCTCAAAATGTGAAACTTAATCAGTCTAATTACACGTTTACGTCTCATTCATGTGAAGAAGGGAACTTCAGTAGAGAAGAAGTGACACTATAGTGTGCAATTTGACTGATTTAATACGGTTTTAAATGCTTAATGGTCGTACACATTAATTTTTAATAATAATAAAAACGAATTATTTGTGCGTTAACTTATAGATTAGAACTGCGTTTTTTATAAGTAACATAAATAACTGGTTTGTCGAACGATAGTTTCTTTGTAAATCGGTTTAGGTATATATATATTTTTTAACTTTTACTTTATTTGTGTAAATTTTAAAATGTTTTTATAGAGTAGATGATTTTTAACGGCTAACAATCACAATAGAGACGACGATTATTCTGTGGCTCATTTTACATTTGTATAAGATTTTTTTTTACATCAACTTATATGGTATAGACCAGGTGTGGGTACCTACCTACCCGCGAAATATTGCGTTGCGTGTATTTTTTTTTTTAATTTGGGTAGTTTCTCTGTAATTTTTGGAGGTTATTCAACCTCACTATATGTAAGATCGCTGATATATATCATCCTTGACGTATTGATGTCGATTGTCGATCGATTTTTTTTTTGCCAAACTGTCAAGGGATCATAATTTTTTTTTTGGTGCGGCCGTAAATAACGTCTCCAAGCGATGGCTTATGGTTCTCCCGGACCTGGTCTAGACCATGTAAAGGAAACAATATTTATTAAGCACTGTTTAGGGCAGCCGGTAAAGTAGCGTGCTGTGCACTTAATTAACAGTCTCACACACACACAAAAACCCAACCACACACACAAACACCAATCTTATATTTATAAATCTCCTGTCACGATGTTTGTCCCCGATGGATTCCTAAACTACAT
Source organism: Leptophobia aripa (assembly GCA_951799465.1). Lineage (NCBI taxonomy): Eukaryota > Metazoa > Arthropoda > Insecta > Lepidoptera > Pieridae > Leptophobia > Leptophobia aripa. The sequence continues at coordinate 4,250,591 of OX637283.1, forward strand.
AACCGATTTTAAATCAAATTGGCACACCGTGAGCCAGTCTGGTCCAACTTGAGATATAGGATAGCTTAGATCTTAAATTATAGACGCAATTTTTTTTATTGCACACAATTATCTGTCAACCCCAAAAGATTCGAACAGATGTCGATACTTTTCGACTTTTTGAGTGAGTAATCAATAGATGGCACTGCTATGGTAAACCGACACACGTGTCATATAAGCTACAATTCAATAGCATATTGAGGCTAAAGTATAAATTAAATTTATTTTGTAGTAAACGAAATACCGTGAAATTCAATTATTTCTACTTTTTTAATAATATATGGCAAAACAACGTTTGCCGGTTCAGCTGGTATGTATTATATGGTTTATACGTATTAAGACTATAGAAATTATCGAATAAATGATATAACCGATCAAGACCCATTTGGAGTTGCCACTAATTTACCACTGACACTACCCTCAAAACTCACTTCTCTCTATAATTTGACAAAAACGGATTAGAGTTATCAGATATTGGTCGTCTAGTTTTACTTTAGTTTGTAAGTAGCTATTAAGGGTTTGGGACTGTATGCTTTTCTTGTATCCCCCATAAAGTTTGCAGATCAAATGAGTTTTTTTTTTCTTTCCAATTACATGCAATGGTGGAGAAAACTGTTATATTTCAGTATCACAGTAACCAGTTAAAACCGTGCTGTAAAACGTGCTGGGCTTGTTTGTTGCCAGTTCTTATCTTGATTTGGGAACTGGCAGTGAATGTCGAGTGATATTGTTTTCGTGATTCTTTGTTTTGACGATTCGTAAGTGAACCAAATATACAGTGTAAACTCTATATAACGAGACTGAAGGGGGTGTGCATTTTATGGCGTTATAGAGAAGAAAATTGGAATACAAGATAAACTTACCAAAGCCAAATTGATTACGACGCTTCTGTCGTTAAATCGAGTGACTTTAATTGTTCAGCGAAGCTTTTTAATTTCAATGCGAATGTTAAAACTTGAAATCAAAATACGAAACCAATACGCGTCGCTTTTCCAGCTTAAATCGGTTCGTTAATAGAAGTACAGTTATTCTAATTAAAAATCGTTATATAATTTTCTTTGCCGTTGATTTTCCTTTACTGTGTTAAGCAAGTATGTGGGTACTTCAAACATTGCTACCCTCTTTAAATTATTGTTACTAGCTTTATGTTTTTTTTATGGCCGAAACATGTGTCAGCTTGTGCCTGACCCCGACTGACAAGTATTTTTTGCCTAACAGAAGTCGAACTTCGTCAGGTATGTTATGTTAGAGTTGGGTCGGGCACGCCTGACGTGTAAAATGTATTGATCGAATGGAAATCCTAAACTCCCAAAATTGGGGGACATTGGATCATTTTTATATAATTCTATAGGCTTAGTTAAAATTGTGTAATAATAGTTTTGATGATTGTCCATGTGTAAATGTGGACTGGGTTATTACTTTTTTTTTTACGCTATCACGGAGCCAAGGTAATTAATGTAGTTATTTGCATGTGTGTGTAGTTGTTCGAATTGGCTACCCTCGTTTTTTTTTTTTTCGTTAGTTTGGTAGTACTTTTTTTTTCAATTCACGATGTCTCTGTGTAATCTTTCACAAATCACATATCACAATTGTTTTTGGTTTTGAAATGTCATGAACGTTCTTTTCATATGTCCCGCGTGCAGGGCATATTTGGTACATGGTGCTAATATGGTGTAATGATTTTCCAGGTGTGCTCCGTTACAAGGTGGACTTCCAATCTATGCAACTGGACGACGAGGAGATAGATAATTTGTATGATATTGATGATTATTAAATTAATTTATAGATTTGCTTGCGTAAACAACACAATTCACACACACACACACACACACACCGTGTTTATTCAAAATACACGCGTATTCATAAACGCAAGCAGTCTATTCTCAATTTTGTGTCACACCTCAGGCAATTAATGCCGTACCGTTTCAAAAAAAAAAAAAATGTCTGATAATCCAGTAACACGTGTCGCAGTGTGAAACGGCTGGGCCGATTACGATGAATTTTGATCCATCAGTGGCGTTCTTTAACGAAAATTTGTACTATCCCTGTTTAAAATTGATGAAAAAACGTACGACGTAAAAAGTACCTTCATTCTTTCACTAAAATCGGTACGGCACTGACATATATTTGGATTACACAGTGGACATTTTTGTCTATGTCTCGCGCTGGCGCCAAGACACAATTCCGCGTCCGCCGGGGGTGTGACAGTTGTACGGGCGAGTGCCAGTGAGCGTTGTGCTTAAATCGTTTGTCTATGGCCAACGGGTCCATTACAAAATTAAGTATTTGTAATGTTTTGTTTGAAATAAAATATACATAATGCATCTTGTGTCACATGTAAAAACTATGTGGGCTTTCGCTGATTGGACATGGGACTCTGGAAAGTCAACTCGTGTTTTAATAAGCCACGTAATTCTAAATGGCGAACATGTGCACACCTTTACCAGCACACACAATAAACATACAAACACGCACCATAACCATACAGAGACACACCATTCCTATACAGACACACACAATAACCATACGAACACACAGTCACTTGTCGTTTTTAATGTGACACTAGACATTCTGTATTGAAAATACACACGCGAACATTATTTGTATGTGAAAATTATTGCGCTCAAATATAACAAGATTGTTGAATGTTTTTTTGTTTTATTACCGCTTTGGGCTGTTGTTATCATGCAGTCTGTGGATTTTGTGGCTGATGTGCCCACTCATGTCAGGCACCTGATCTGAGGTCTGATGCTGCAGTTGAACGTCTGCCTAGATGTTGTTTGATGCCGAGTTCCTGAAGTACATTTGAAGTGAATCCTTTTCGATTTCCCAAAAGAAATTACGTATTTCATTTGTAATTTATTATGATTTTTACAATTGGTGGCAAAAAATTTTTAAATCAACTGACATGAGAAAGTTTACACATTTGTTGGGACAAAAATGTAGATACTTCTGTGTGGCCGATGTGCACTGAAATATTAAAATTATCCAGTTTTTACAAACAGCCGTCCCTTAAGGCTGTGAACACCTAAAATAATGACGATCCAAAAGTAGGACATACTTGAATAAAGATATTTTGTAGGACCATTTGGAAATGTCTTAAATCTCAATACCAAGCTGAGCAGCGGGTATCAGTATATTAATATGAAACATACATAATGAAACCTCTTTTGAAAAATAAATTCATTAAAACCTCTTTTTGACTAAATCACGCTGTTTTGAATCGATGGTTGGTTAGCTGTGGTCACTTCTGGGTCGGCGAACAAGACAGACGTAAGTGTTATGCCTTGATGATACTTTTGTTAATGGATATCTAAGATATTATACAGAATAAATATGCGCTTGTTAGCTTGTTACATATATTTTGTCTTTTATTTTCTATACAAAATAAACACAAAATATCCTTAATATTAACCTAACTAATATAAGTAACTTAAAACTAAAACAAATTTAAAAAGTTTGGTCCCTGTGGCAGAGTACCCACAATCCTGGCGGCATTTCCTCGCTGTATCGCGATGAAACGAAATTTATTGATTTTCTATATTAATTAACCATTTAGTACTTGTATTTCTCATTGCATCGTTATATATGCTTAATTATCTAATGTCGGGATTATAATACATATATCATTTGCAATATCAACCAAACACAGTAATCATTGTCATAACAGTTATATTTACTACAAGTAACTGTTTAACTATAATTAGTAATACTTATCTCGTTCGCCAATCGCACCCAAAATGGCAGCTTACAATTGAAATAACAAAAGCTATCGAACGTTATTACAAATATGCTTCTAATCAATTCATTTAACCAAAAAGAGGTTCTAACGTATTAATTTCACAAAAGAGGTTTTAATAAACTCATGTATAATCATATATAAAGATATGATTATACATTATATAACGTCGTCTTACTCAATGCAACATCAGTATATTAATTTACTGATGTTACATTCATCAATTCGTTCGTTTCATAATATACTTATATAAAATTAATTCTTAAATAATTATCAAAATCTTAAATACTTTGTAAAAATGGCTGCGAATGACATTACAGTAGGTATTTTCACGTCTGTGGTTTGAATGTGGTATAGTCTGTAATTCCGCCCAACACAATCGCATTACTCTGTGGTCACTTACGACCGCAAGTTTAAGCGGGAAAAATCGGCATAGATTCAATATGGTCATGGTAAGTTTTGTGTTCGCTTAGCGACAATTATAATATTAATAACATGATAGTAATATTGATTCAATCTCTTATATTTCATTAGATTATATTGAATATATATATATATATATATATATATATATAACTTTCCTCCTTATGTACAGTATATTCTTTTTTTATGTAAGAGGAGGCAAACGAGCAGGCGGGTCAGAGGCTTACAAGTGAGTTTAAGGTTGAGGAACGCTCTTTTTTTTTAAGGTCACCAAGTCGTAGTTCAGGAATACCTGCGCTGGCAGTTGGTTCCACAAAAGGGTGGTGTACGGTAGAAACTGCCTTAAAAGCACAGTTGTGGAGCGCCAGACGTCAAGGTACGGATGGAATGTCGTATTTTGCCTTGACGTCTGGTGATGGAAGTCAGCTGCAGTTTCGAACAATTCATCAGAGCACCATATATGCGTTAGATGATGCAGTGGTTACCTACATCTCTATGCAGAGCCAATGGATATATTATTACATTGTTTACTTTTACAGTGCAGTATTTTAAAAGAAAAATAATTATGTAACTGTGCTAGAATGTTAAAATCTCGATGACGTAAAGAAGCAAAATTATTCCCGTAGCTGCTTTAACAAAGACTTTATTCTGCTTAAGTGTAGAAAAAGGTGTAGCCATTAATAAAGAAGAATTTAACCAATAATCTTATTATGTTGATGAAAATATACATATTGATAAAGGAAACATTATAAACAGAAATCAAATATTATTTTGAAATTTTTTAAACTTAATATATTAAAATCTCCGAATAAAAAGATATTTTGACTTTTGTAAGTATGAAATAATCCCGGTTACCACAACGTTCAACCGTCTAGTCTATGATACAATTTACAATCTGTGGTCGGTGAAGCAAAAATCTACAAAAAGTATTTAATGAGTACGCGTTTAATCGTTTTTAAAAATGTCCTTGACATTTACGTTAAGTGAAAAAAAAAACATTTTGGACGATTCAAGATCACGATTGACGTCAAACGTATATTTTTCTTTCGAATTTATTATTAAATTTTTAAAAAATCGCACGCACTTCGCAAATGTTAAAATTTATGGGCTGTGGCGACTCCCGGCAAGCTTAATTGCCTATAAGTAATTGTTGTTATATTGAATCATTGGCCTTCAAGGAAACAGCGTACCACCCTTAGAAGCCGGTAATTTGTAAGCCTCCAGGCGTTCCAGGTGTCCATAGGCTAGCACTTCACTCGAAGTGATCTGTCTGCTCGTTTGCCTCCTCTTACATAAAAATTTTAGATAAAATCTTTTAAGTTAATATTACATTTAACTTATTAGAGCGTAATAATTGTAAGTATACCAACCTTCTTCCTCCGATGTAGACAACTGTAACATCAGCAGCCGATGGGTGCCTGGTGGAGTGCGAGAGCGACCCCATGGCCCTTTCAATGCGGTCTTGTAGGTTTACCCGAGGTGGTATTAGTGGGTATTACCCACCTCGTCTCCACAGACACCAGCGTGGGTGGAGTCCCACATATCCCTTATCCTTTGGGACCAGGGAATGCGGAAATGGATTTCCACCTCGGAAAAAAAAAAGAGTACCCATAATGCTGGCATTTCCTCGCTGTATCGCGAAGTTTATACGCTGAGCGAGAAAAGCACCAGCTCTTGGGTCATCAGTACTGACCAGCAAGCCCCAAGATCCAAAAGTCTTTACTCCAATTGAAAAATCTAAGTTCGTGGAAAAACTTTCTACTTATTTAAATAACTGTTTTAAATGAAAATAATTTTATATTAAAGTAAAAATACATAGCCTGGCTTCAAAAAGGCGAAATTCACCGCTACAAAAAAATCGAGTTGGTTTTTATTCCAAGAAAAAAAAAATTATTGAGGTAAATCGAAAGTCTTAATTTCAGGGACGTTTTTTTCATCAATAACTGTTATATGCTGTGCTTTTTATTAACTAGCCGTGTCTCGGTTTTTACTTAAATATATATAAAAAAAACAACCTTTTTCTTAACTCTTCTTCAGACCTTGGTCGCGTATGAACAGACGTACAGTTTAAATTTAAGACGATTCAAAATGGTCCTCAAACTCAAAATATCTTTATTCAAGTAGACATTTTTGAATTGTCAATTTTTACACTACCACTGGTTCGGAAGTTATCCAGCTGCTCTTTTAACATAGACATTTAATACAAAATTATGTTACTTACAATTCAAATAACTAAAGCATTGTAATACTCAAGAATTAAACTGTCAGTATAGTTTAATTGGACTTAAACAGTAGAAGTAGATGATGATAATACATATAAAACACCTTATTAATTTTAAAAAAGGCAGCCTTATTGATATTAGTTACATAACACAAATGGACTCTCGTAGGTACTTGTAATAATAATATTCATTTATTAAGTAACCAAGACTCAATTAGGTACTTAAAAATCTATGTAAGTAACATTAAATTTTTTTCTTTGCTAACATTAGTGCAGACATCTTTCGCAAGAGTCGAACTAAATTCATATTTTCCTTAAAACCCCTTGAAAATAATTAATTGTATAAAAGTGTAGTAATAATTATGTATATAAAATATGTCGTAAAGAAAGAATGTCTGTTTTATTAAAAAGAAGGGTACAGTTTACAACAAGTTAAAAATAACTAGCACGTAATAGCAGATGTTAGGTTTTTGGATGTTTGAACACTTGAGGGATATAAAAAACAGTTTTATATAGATACTTCGTGGTCGAATCATCTTAAATGGTATGAACAATACGTGTCTATGGCTAGAATTATTAAGTCTATGTTTAAATTCATACCAATTCTGTAAAATCTATTTTGGCGGAAGCCGACCTCATCATATTTTGGTTCTATCCATGTGTATCACACACACATACAAACACTACGTACAAAACCCAACCCTTTGCGGTGCGCACAAAGTTCATTTTAGCATACTGCACGAAATAAAATTTTATAGACATTCGAAATTCAAAACGGTCCACACACGCGCCGCATGATCGATTTTCGAAATGGCGTTCAAGGAAATACCCCGCTCCCCTCACCCTTGGCCTTTTTATTTTTTCTAGACGGCCAGCGTCTTCGCCAGACGGCTGTTAAAAAGTTTTTACGCTTTGCTATATATTCTGTATATTCACTTATTATTAACAAGTATGTCATAATTATACTATTGATAGGCAAATTCAAATAATATTATTGCAAAATTGCTCCAAAGAGTTTATAAGTTACTTTCGTTTTTTTAATTTATTTTGTAACTGCTATGTGAACTATGCGACTGTCTGACGTCAAGTTAACTAATTAGCAATTGTGAAGGACGATCAATACTTATAAAAATAAAATTGAACTTAAGACTTTCAACTACTATTTTCAATAGATGTTTATTTTATATACTCCATTTAGGGCTTGAAACAAGGAGACAAAACAATTGGTTTTGGCGCTCTTTTTCACTATGCCCTTCAATGATAGGAAAGGTTATTCATTTATTGTGTTTATTTAATATTTGACGCATACGCTGGTGCATGGTGTAATGGTTGCAGATTTAAAGACGGAGGGTTTCTTTGCCAGTTCTTCTCATTCTACGCCCTTGATTTGAGAACTGGCAGTAGATGTAAATTTTTTTCTATAATTTTGTTTTTTGAAGGTTCATAAGTGTTACCATAGTTACGTATGTGAATAAAGATATTTTTGTTTGATTGCAATGGATTTAATTATTTTGTTGTTGTGATTATATTTAAATTAACACGAGTGAAACCGGGGTATATACACCGAATTCATAGACATAAAACATAGATAAGTTTTTTTGAGGTTTTGTGTTTTTTAAATACGAGCGAAGTGATACAATCACAACACACCGTTAGTGGGAACTGGGTCCAATGATTTTCTCATCTTTCTCTATTTGAATAAATTATACACGCTGTAAAAAAAATGATATATGAAATTGTAACAATTCGACTTATTTTACTAACTTAAATGAAGGTTTTGATAGATCAAATTCCCTTGCAATTTGTCAAGTAGGTCACATATTAAAAATACTTCAAGTTCGAAGTACTCGATATCCGACATTTTCGAAAATTCATTAAAATAATCGACTGACTATATATAAGTCATAAAAGTAAGCAATTTCTTCATATAAAGCAGGGGCTGAGAGGTTTCTTGCCAGTTCTTCTCGTTCCACGGTTGTTTTTATGTAAGAGGAGGCAAACGAGCAGGCGGGTCACTTCGAGTGATGTGCCAACCGCCGCCCATGGACACCCGCAACGCCAGGAGGCTTACAAGTGAGTTGCCGGCCTTTAAGGAAGAGGAACGCTCTATTTTTGAAGGTCCCAAAGTCGTAGCGGTTCGGGAATACCTGCGCTGGCGGTTGGTTCCACAAAGAGGTGGTGCGCGGCAGAAACTGCCTTAAAAGACGCACAGTAGTGGATCGCCAGACGTGAAGGTGGTTCGGATGGAATTTCGTATTCTGCCTTGATGTCCGGTGATGGAATTCCGCTGCAGGTATTAGTCTGAACAATTCATCAGAGCACTCCCCATGATAAATGCGGTAGAAGATGCAGAGGGAGCCTACATCTCTACGCAGAGCCAAAGGATCAAGCCGATTGGAAAATAATTATAATAATTCGTATTTTAATATTTACCTATGCGAAAAAAGATATTGTTGATTGTTTAATGTTAGAGTCATTTCTGTTGTCGATTTTACTTTTAACCTGTTTTTAATCTGTGTGCCGATTCACCGTCGCACAGATATAAAATTATTATAAAATATAAAATGTTAATAAAATTTATAAAAAAAAATATCCGCATTCAAAATTCAAATTTTCAATCGAATGGCTGCTTTTTCATAAGGACAAACAGGAAGTCACTGGTGTCAACTCTTTATAACATTGAAGGGAGTGTGCATTTTATGGCGTTATAGAGAGTAGTCGTTAAATGGCGAGCAGACAAATCAGAATGGAATACAATCCAAATCAACCGAAGCCGGTTCGGGAGATTGTCGTTAAATCGAATGACGTTACATGGAGTATTTTACTGTATTTTACGATGTTAATAAATGTTACCTATGTTGTAGGTAAGAAATGTTTTTTTTTCAGTTGTTAACTTCCTTAATCGCATTTCCCGCATCTTCAGTACTACCACCATAACTTTTTATTTTCAAGAAGAACCCTTCTTCTCCTTCTTTAGACCCCTTTGTGGAGCCAGCGAAGGAGTTCCCGTTAACATTTGCGGATCTGTAAGAAAAGAACCTCTCTTTAAAGGCCGACAACACACTTGCGAGCCTGGCCACCAATTTACCATCGCCTCCTGTTTAAAAAGAAACCACCAGTCAGGCCTCATTTGACCAAAAAGAGCAGTAGAATTGTGAACCTCCTTTTTTGTCGTCGGTTAAAATTGTGTCCTAAACCAACTATATCAATTAGGCATATTAATGCAATTTGCATTTTCTCAGAATTGCGAATGTGAAACTTGAAGTAATATTAGTAATTCGATAAGGGTCACTACACACGAGCGTTTCACGTATCGTGTAAACAACAATCTTGTAAATCGGCATATTTTTTTAAAATAAAAACTAACCTTAACAACACTGACGAGTCATTTTTATTGTTTAATATCGAATTTAGTTTTTAAATTAGAGTTATGTCACACATATAACATAAAAAATATCATGTTTAAGCTAAACTTTGTGTAAACAGTTAAAAAATACCGTTAAAGTTAAACTATAAGTTCATTGAACCAATGCTAATATATGTACGAGTATGTCTAATAAACGAATCGCTTCATTTGAAGAAACCTAACAATTACAAAAACGCACAAAAAGCAAAACGAATCACATTCTGTTCGGTTTCTATTTTTCTATCAAGAAAACAGAACCTCGAAGGGAACGTTGCATGACTATGATAAAAATTAATTTTTACTTTATTGATTCCATGTCAGTGACTACACGAAATTTTTTACGTAATAAAAAACACACATAGAACTACATACACGGGGAAGACACGCACACTAACACACGATTACATAGAAAAACAGCCGTTCTATCAACCATGTACTTATAGAAAAAAAAACTTCATAACATGGCTTCGTACATACACAGGAATGTAAAACTGTAGTGTATTAAGACGAAGGGCCGTAAGATCTAGTTTTCTTTAAAGCAATAGCATACTGTCTCTTTCGCGCATCCGAATGGTTTTCGAGTTTTCCCGTCCCAACTCAAAATACGCCAAAAATTACGCCGAGGCAAAATTTCGAAAACAGTGCGCCGCGTATCTGGCTACGGTCGTAACGCGCCAACATTGATTAATTAGGAATTTTCCGATAGCCAGCAATGTACTTGTAATGTACTTTGACACTTGTAAGTTTTACAAAACTGATCCGTTTACGTTGGAGCATATTTTTCTTATTTGCAAATTGCGCCAAATATGAAAGTGTCCACTCTCCATGTCGATAAGGTCGCAATTCGCGTGTCCCTACATAAAACAACCCTAACAATTTAAAAATGAGCTATATTAAATACAACGTTAACCGGACTTTGACGTTTCAAATCGGCCGGTTATAATAGAAAATTCTGACAGTTCGGAACAACCACAACTCTTTAGGAATAATGTCGTTTTTATTACATTTTTCGATAAATTATTCTAGTTTCGATCCGGTGGCGTTACGACCTTATCGATTTTCGTATTTAGCGCAAAATTTATTGTACTTTTTCGAAAGGTCTATGGAGTGTCTAGCTTTCGAAAATAATTGTGTTACCTCGACTCGCTCCGACGTCGGTTTAGTTAATTGCTAATTTTGGTTTACTAGTGACGAATACCGTGTTAGAATATGGGTTAGCGAACGAAGAAACAATGTGACAGTGATTTTAATAGTGTTTAATGTTGTTTTTTACTATTTTGTGTAACACATTCCTGTTGTGAAAGTTTTGTTTTCTGTTTTTGTGCACGGATGCCGATTCTAACGTCGATGCATTCATCGCGATTGGACTGACACTCATAAATAACTTGTAAGTATTTACATCCGTTAACTAGTTATCAGAAAACCAAAAACTAGACAAAACGAGGTCAAAGTCCTTTAGTTGTGTTATTTAACGACTCAAACAATTGGACAAATACGACAAAAATTAATAACTCAACGATGTCCACAATCTATGTTCTATTTTTAAATTACAGAAACGGTATACGATTGTCGTTTCTGGATTTTTTTTATAATTAATGCCGTTTAAAATCTATCATAGCAGATTAATTATTGTTATTTCTACTTGATAAACCCATTTCTTCTATTTATGTATTTTAAAAACAAATTAGAACATCTATTTGAAGTGTCATTAATGTTTATACGTACAAATTTCAAAATCTTATTGGATTACTATCAAATCAAAAGAACCAATTTGAATATAATTTATGTAAATTTTATTGAACGTTATTGTAAAATTTTACATAAATAAAAATTGTACAGGCCCAAAAGAAAAATATGAACGTTTGATAATGTTCAAATTTATTCAACGATATTAGCATATAAAATAAATTAATATGTTTATACACTATACACTGAATTTATTTTAAATGTAAATTTATTGTTAACATAACACGAGTATAATTATTTCATTAACGCATATTAAAATACGGTATGGGAATATATTCACCAATAGTTGAGTTTGGGGCAAACGTTATGAGACTTGAGTATTCGGGATAGGACTCAAGTGTAGGTCTGGTTCAACACCCACACGTGACATGCATCCTTCATCCTCCTCGCAGGTTATTCAATGCTTATGATAACCCATAAAATAAAAGGGACCATAAAATTTATTACCATGAAAATTAAAAATCGAAATGTCTATTTACATAGGTTATCTTAGAGTATCAACAAAAAAAAACATAAAAAAGGAATTTGACTTTACATTTACAGCCAGTTCCAAAATTGAAAAAGGCGGATGCAAATAACCGGCAAGAAACTCTCTCCACCACTCCTCCTTTTATATGTCATGTTTGAAAAGAGCTGCGACCTTAGAAACATTAAATTAATTCTGCATTAAATAATAAGCTTAGGAATTGTTATAAACTCTTAAAGCCCATATAATTGTTTTAAATTCAAGAAATAAGCTGTTTGGACAGATTTAATAAAATAAATAAATCACCCATACACAAGTTTAGCGTTTTTTTGTAATAATATATAGATCTATAGTATTGTACTAAATACGTGACAATATTTTAATAAAGCGGAAGTTTTTTTATTTAAAAAAAACAAATTAGTGTTTATTTATTTATTTATTCACACTTTATTGCATTTGAATAGTAGAAGTAGATGATGTTAATACTTATAAGAGCAATGGGGGACCTTATTGCTATTAAGCCATCTCATCCAGGCAATTCACCAGTATTAAAATAAGTAAAATAATACATAAAATTGAAATGAGTAAATATATATGTTTCACATCTGTTGTACATACATAGAATAGTTTTTGCAGGAAATAATTACATTTATAAGATATTCTTTTGTTATATACTCTGTAATATTTATATAATAATTTTAATTAGTTGGTTTACAGTTTATTTTGAAGGTTTTTAAATGCTGCAAAAAATTTTCACCTTATGTATATATTAGAATTTTGTTTAGATTATGAGTGTGGACTGTAAGAGAGTTGAGATACTACTACTTGAGTCCTAAGACCCACATCGGGGCATAGGGCAGAAAAGAGAGTAAGGGTATAGTAACATTATCTATGAATGTTTATTTTTATCTTTATGAGACAGATCTATTAACAAATGGTTTAATGCAAAATTATGTAGATGGAATATATTTCTTTATATTTAATATTTCTAATATATCTTAATTCCATAAACTACAATAGTATTAGAATTGAAATATTATCAATACTTTTATAGTACTAAAGTCCTAAAGGCCCCACAACGGGGCATAGGGCAGCTATGACCCTACTCCATTCTGCTCTGTCTGTGGCCTTTCGTCTAACTCACTACAAGTCAGGGTATTTTACAGTGCTGTAGTTATTTACTTTTGGAGAACATACAGGTCTTAACTAAGGTATATATAAATATGATTAAAAAAAAATAGTTGAAACAATTTAAAAAATCGAAAAACAAATAAAAATTCCTTGTCAAACATACAGATTTCTTAATGGCAGATGACATTGACAGTTGACATAAGACTTAAACTAAAAACTTTTGTATTGAACTTTTATTGATGGATATTGTCTATTTACCTCACATGTTAGTAATGTTTGCGCTGGTTATTTTATCTCTTAGAGAGATTTGTCTTACGGCAGACAAACTTAAGAAACTTAAGTTTATAAATCTATAGTGACACTAAGGTATACAAAATTCCAAGAATTTGGTGTGTAACGAACAGTGACACTTCTACAAACTGTTCTATTAAATAATCTCATGTGTTATAAATTTAATGATTGTTAATAATTTTGTATAATACTGTTAACTCTTAAATTTCCCACCTTAATTACGCGGTTGTAACTAACTCATGTCTCGTTTTGACGTATCGCAAACATAACTTGCCAGAAAGGGACAAAATAAATACATACTCTGACTTTCTTGTAACACAACGACTCCAATTCACGACTTTACGACCAAAATTGTTACTGTCAAAATTGTATTCATGTCATAAGTCAATGATTTTTTTTAAAATTGCTTTGGTAATTAAAATTTCAATTACTGTATTCATGTTAAATATTAAAATCGGATATATCAAATTGTAACAGCACATTCATTAAGAAACGACAATAGACAATGCCATAGACACCAGAAACAACACGTTTTCTCCAATTCGGACCACAGAGCAATAACACTTTTACATTATTTTTATTCAAGTTCTTAATATGTATGATTAAAATCATTTTCATATCTTAATTTAAGTTAATTATTAAATTTATTGCATCCATTAAATCATTAACTCGATTAATACGACCTCGCTTTAGATTAAAATCATTAAAATGCTTTTTTAAATATGAAATATACATAGTTGGGCCTGTTTAAATTATATTTATTGCTTTTTAGTTTGTTTTGACAATACCAGGTTGGTGACTCTATTTTATAATCTTCTCATTTGAGAACACGCTCTATCTTTTATTAATCTTAAACTATACAAAAAACAAGAAAAAAAATACCAAAAACAAAACAAGTACCTATAACGGTAACTGTGGTGTGATTTTGTGTGTGTGTGTATGTGTGTGCGCACGTTTAGTATGACTATTAATATTGACAAGTAGTGTGGGTCTAGCATATAAAATGAAAAAAAAACACGATTTATTTAACGATAAACGAACACGGACGATTAATATTTGAAAACGAGCCTTTCCTCTCACTTTGTGCCCATTGGAGTAGTCTTTTGGACCTTGGGGTACAAGTGGACTTATTAAAGGAGGGCCTGCTCATCAGTACCGGTGACCCAACCGCTGGTGCTTCCCTCTCACAGCGTATAAGCATCGCAATACAGCGAGGAATTACCAGCACTATGGGTACTCTGTTACATAGACCATATGTTCAAATTTATTTTCGTGTGATATATTACATGTAAGCTATAAAGATAATTATTCAAAATAGTTAATAAATAAACTGTTATCAGTGTTTTATCGTTGAGATATTCAAATTTCGTGTTTTATATAGACATCATTTTTTGACAAGCTACTAATGTATAAAGTGAGAAGTGCCGGGTGAAATAATAACACCATGGTCTTGTATGACTTATGATCCTATGTCCCCATGATGGGTCAGAGGGCATCCATAGCGATCCTTCATCGCGCACTGGCCGACGCTTCGTATTTTATCTAGTTCCAAGTCCTACCTTCGCCCAGGTGTGTTTGGGTCTGCCCCAATTACCCAATTCACCAGGGAATATGTTTGGGATCTCTCCAAAGACTGTCTCTTTTATACTGTGTTTAACTTTCAGACTTCCCAGTTTATTTTAAAAGCTAAACATATTTTACCCTACAAAATCGTTATTGTATAAAGAAAGGTCTTTGACATCTCGTTGTCAAAAAAATATTTGTATAATGTCAAAATTACAACTATTAATTACTAATATTGTCTATGGTATTCATTCATTGATATTGTCCATAGACAATATAAATACCATAGTATTCATTCGCTGATATTGTCTGTGGTTTACGCGTCCACATAATACACTTTTAGGTATGTTAAGAAGTTTACAACGTGCTCTTAGCAGTACATTTCTATACGTTTTATATATGTTATTAGGGCTTTAATAAAAAACTTTTAGACCCAAAACAATAAATTTTGGGTTGCCTGGAAGAGATCGCTTATTAGCGATAAGGCCGCCCGTTACCGTATGCACATATGTGCTAACATTATTTAGATCCACTATTTTGTGAAACACAAAGTGTAGAGAAATAAATATCAAATAAAGAAGAGACTGTACACCCACAACATAGGAAATATCCTAGTTCAGCATCCGCAGATTAATAGAATGTAAGAACCTAGCGTGGGTGCGGTGGACCTGTGTATCTGTTTTATGCTTGACATACAAGGGGTGTTCAAAAAGTATCGCGAATTTTGTGTTTTTTCAAAAATTATTTATTCATTCATGAATATCTATTTTGTCCCCTTCAAAGTAATCCCAATGAGATATATACCACTCTTCGAAGCACTTCACTTCTTTTTTATCTTGTTCAGCCTCCTCCTTCGATGCCGTCTTTATCTCGTCAATCTCGTCAAACTTATTGTCTATAGCCGCTAAAGATGTTGTAGCATCGTGTAAAACTGCGGAACTAGTATAGTTACATAAATTTTAATTAGCTGGTATAAATGTAATTAAATTAACATATATTAATACTATGACGTAAATACATTTTTTAATTACATTCAAAAAGTTTTACATATTAAGATAACGCAAAAAAAAACAGTTTTTTTTTTATAATTGTGTTGATATAATTGGCCTTGTTATAAGTTACCATGGTAACCATTGTTTTGGAACCAATTCGGTCGCCATGGTAACACGGTGTTACCATATAACACACATATATTTATGGACCGCATTAAATGCAATGTAGTTAGTTGTTTCTCATAAAAAATCTCCAAAAGATAAAATATGACAACTTAAACAACAGAATACTTTTATTAATTGCAATTTTTTATGGTATTTAAAAGGTAAGGTAAGGTCTCCCCGAAAGGTAAGCAGGCAGTCGGTAAAAATGTATTGCACTTAAACAGTAGAAGGAGAAGATGTTGATACATATAAAGGTATCGCTCGTTAGCGATCTCTTACAGGCAACCCACAAAAATACCTAATAAATTTGACTGGTACAAAGAATAATCTTCTTATTATCCATTTAGTGATAGTCTCCATGTCTTCAGACGCAAATGGTTGCGGACCTTGTTTCGCCAATAGACTCCAATTTAGGAACGTAATTTTTTTTTGTTTTATATATGATTGTTTGGTTGTTTTTTAAAATTGTATACCTGTAATGCATCCCTATAATTTATGCACATACATGCCTTGTGTGTTTTTTTTGTAATTTTGTTCGGGTTATGTTTGTATGTGTGTTGTTGGTGTGCCTTATTAAATAAATAAATAATTCTTATTTTTACCTAATATAATGTAATAAAAAAGTCGTTCAGCACTAGTTCCATTAAAATAGCATTCGAAAATTAAATTCAAATTTATCTCGTGACGTCAGAGCAGTTCTATTTTCGAATTCGTACAGATAAAAAAAAATGAAACACAATATTATAATTTATTCAAATGCGCAATTTAATGTTATTTAAAATCAAATGTTGAGTTATTTTAAATTTAGAACAATTCTCTTAAATTTATATTTTTTATCTGTTCTTATGTAAACATCGAATTTTGAAAGACAGTGTTCGCCAAACGGTTGGGCTTCTCAAACTTTTCTTTGTGTGTATGTTTTTGTTCTAGTAGTCTAAAGTATAATGCAATTTAAAACGCGCGTAAAGATTATTTTGGTTGAAAAGGCATACTATACCGTAAACGAATATTTAGAGTCAAAAATCCCTTTAATATGTCGGCAATTGGCTCAGCATCGGGACATTTCAACTCTTGAGTAGCCTTACAATGCTTTGTTATTTTAATTGTGAGTAACACAATTTTGTATTAATTGTTTATTTTAAAAAAGCATCCATATGTCCTTCTCGGTAGATGACTGCCTTCCGAACCGGTAGTGTTAATAACGATTCAAAAGTGTCTTTATAAAGACCTACTTGAATGAAGATATTTTGAGTTTGAGTATTTCTATGTGACTATGAGTTGAGAGTACGAATCACAAAATATACACACAAACACATACCATTATTTTGTCACTGGTACCACAAGTACCCACTAGATAGACCCCAGCCTCAAATTTTTTTTTGTATCTTGAAGAAATAAACTTTTTTATTATATTATTTTATTTATTTATTTTACACTTTATTGCACTTAAACACTAAAAGCAAATGACGTTAACAGATGTTAGTACATATAAGAGCAACGGGCGGCCTTATCGCTAATAAGCGATCTCTTGCAGACAACCCACACGATAAAGGAATACTTAAAATATAATAAGACAGGTGCAAAGGGTGCGAAGTATACAAAAATAATAATAATAATACAGAAACAAAACACAACATACATTAAAATAAGAAAAACCGAAAAATATGCTAATATAAATCTAGAATTATAAATAATTTTATTGTAGACAAGAAATGTTATTATTTATTATTTAGCAGCTGTATTATTTTATAACTAAGTATTAAAAGCCTCATCCGGGACACATCCCGGGGATATGTGGGACTTAACTCACCGTTAATATACTCCGTTAATACGTTTAAAGTACAGTAGAATCCGGTTATAACGACATTCAAGGGACCGGCGATACTGTGTCGTACTAACCGGGTGACATACAAAACGGACGGATTTTTATATAAATATATACACGAGACCAAACTTGATTAAACATTGTCGTCGCTAAAACCGGTTAGTCGTTATAAGTGAAAAAAATAATGCCTTAAACCTTTATCAAACTATACATATACAAAATCCAGAAAGAGCAGAGAAATCCCCTAATTCTGTTTCTGGCCGTCACTTTTAAGCTATAGTGGTTCTAACCACTTTATAGCCAGGCTATAAAATGGTTAGAACCACGACATATATTCTGAATGATAAAGGTTTTATAACAATACAATTGTGTTCAAGGCTAAATTCGGTTTACCGTCATCTAAAACGTACTATATAGAGGTGTGTTTCTTGTCAGTTCTTGTCTTCTATCCCTGGGAACTGGCAGTAAATGTATAGACAATAGAAAATTAATATATATTAATATACGAATTGGGTTGGTTTGAATTAATTTCAATCGACCTTGTATAGGACAAACCTAGTACACCCTCCCCCCCAACGCCTCACGCCTGGGCGTACTATTCCCTAAAAGGCTGGCAACACAAGCTCCAAGCCACGTGAGTGAAGCGGTGAGTTCGCCTTTATGGTGTGTCTGCTTATTTGCCCCCTAAATATGAGCTTCATGGAGCTTTTCACATAGAAAGTAATACCCGTTCGTCAAATAAAAAGTTATAATTGACTGCATTCAATATTGTAGCGTGAGAGATGAGCTTTTGAAAAGGTTACAACACTTCAGTCTTGTTTTTTTTTAGTACAGTTATTATATTCCGTTTTCAAATACAACCCTACAAATAAGTGGGTAGATAAGAGTTTTTTTTTATTTAATAAAAATAAAACATATATACTTCTGTATATTTATATCTAGACAATTAATAGTCGAATTATCAGTATTCAAATGTCATCCATCCATGTCACCATGGAAACCCATTGAAATAAGGTCCTTGCACCCTTTAACGTAATAATAAAATATTTTTAATAAAAAAAAACATATCTTATATTCACATAGGTGGCACTTGGCACATTTTTGAGAGTCTCTTGCCGGTTCTTCTCGTCCGCTCTTTACGAGTTATTGTTTAATTATTTCCCGAAAATAGTGTTTAAATTAATATCGTATTGAAAAAAGTTCAGCATATCTTAGTGTAAATTTCGAGACGGCGTGGAAAAAACCGAGGCAAAGTGAAAACTATACTTAACAGTAACAAGATTTCTAACTTAAAATCTTAGAACATTTATAGAATTATTCTCGGACCGGTTTATTTTGAACCTTGGTATATAAGAGAAATATTGACGTACATAAGTAGTATGCGAAAAAGATACATTCTTTTTTTCTATGTATAATTCATTTTTGTTGTGATTTGTGTATTTTATTTATTAATTTTATTTTACACTTTATCGCACTTAAACACTAGAAGCAAATGACGTTAACAGATGTTAGTACATATAAGAGCAACGGGCGGCCTTATCCGCTAATAAGCGATCTCTTCCAGACAACCCACAGATATTTTAATAAGAGAGACAGCGTGTTCTCCAATAACAAATTGTCAAAACGATTATACGGTTCTAATTTAATGTTCAACTGTATCCTCTGATAGACAGTGTTTATCCCGAGTTAAAAAATGGCGTCTCACTTGATTTGAAAAAAAAAATTGTTTGAATTTAAACTTACCTACAGTTGTGGGTATCTCTGGTTGATTTTGAACCGTCGTAGTGTATAAAAAAATATTCACGTACATGTGTGATCGCTGTTCGTATGTGAAAAAGATACTAAAAAAAAACTAAACACAATGTACACTCCATGTAACGTCACTCGGTTCATCAACACAATCTCTTAAAGTGTCGTTTTAGCTCGTCCTCTATTTTGATTTTTCTTTTATCCATTTAACGAACACTAAAACGGTATAAAATGCACAGTACCTTCAGTGTCGATATATAGAGTTTGCACTGTATACATATACAGTGTATAGTCCATGTAACGTTACTCGATTTAACGACAAACTCTCTAAAGCGTCTAAATGAATTAGTTTCGGTTGATTTAGCTTGTATTCCTAGAATCCAATATTATAACGCCAAAGAATGCACACTCCCTTCAGTGTCGTTATATAGAGTTTAATCGTAATATTTTCTAATTTGAAATCTTCCATTGTTGTGGAAGCCTCATTTTTTTTAAATAAAAGAGGGAGCAAATAAGCAGGTGCCCCACCATAAAGGTGAAGTCGCCGCCCATAGACACTCACGTGGCTGGGTGCTCGTGGTCTTGCATAAGAATTATTAATTGCAATAATTATGCAAGTGATACTTAATGCGAGTTTTAAATAATGAAAAAAAAAATACAAATAGAAATTTGTTATAATTAGTATTAATTACGCAGAAATCAATTTTGTTTTTGCGTTCGAAAGTTGTGACGTGATTATTCTTAGGGTTGTCAATTGTCACTGAATGAAACTGGATTTTAAAATTTACTGGTCTCATGATTTTAACTATATTTGAAAATGGAATTCAATTTGGAAAAAACTCCCATTTTAGGATTGTCGCAATGAATGAAATTCGAATTTCAAATTTACTTAAATATCAATTTTAGGATTGTCAATTGACACTGTATATAATTCGATTTTTAAATTTACTGGTCTCATGATTTTAATTATATTTGAAAATGGAATTCAATTTGGATAAATCACCTATTTTAGGATTGTCACAATGGATGAAATTCGGTTTTCAAATTTACTTAAATATCAATTTTAGGATTGTCAATTGACACTGTATATAATTCGATTTTTAAATTTATTGGTCTCATGATTTTAATTATATTTGAAAATGGAATTCAATTTAGATAAAACACCCATTTTAGGATAGACACAATGAAAGAAATTCGATTTTTAAATTTACTTAAATATCAATTTTAGGATTGTCAATTGGCACTGTGTATCATTCGATTAATGGTCTTGATTTTAATTTTGTAAATGGAATTGTATTTTGAAAGAACACCTATTTATGGAGAGTCAATTGTCACACAGAATAAATTTGATTATTAAACTGGTCTTTTAACTATATTTGAAAATGGAATTCAATTTTGTTAACCACAAAGCACACACAGGTTTATACATAAAAGATTATGCAAAGATCGATTGAAAATAATTACGGACTTTAAGTTTATCAAATATTCTATACGTGTATATGTAATTATATTGTATAAAAATTAAGACGACATATACATATGATGCGTGAAAAATTGTTCTGGAAACAAGGCCCCCAAAAGCTTTAAGATGACGCAGAAATAAAGACAATTTCTTTATTGTTTTAAGACAATTTTTATTGTATTAACACAATTTCATTATTGTATTGAGGCAATTTATTGTATTAAGACAATTTTTATTGTATTAAGACAATTTTTTATTGTATCAAGACAATTATTTTTATTGTATTAATACAATTTTTTGTTGTTTTATTAAGACTAATTTTTTGACAACCCTACATCCATTGAATTGTAAAATCATCGAATCGTAACAATTATAACAACGTTCAACATAAAACTGTCGTTAAAATATGCCTAAATACGGCGTAGGGATGTGACGACCCCATCGCCCGCTGGTGGAATAGTCTGTGACAGAGATTATTTTACCAGTGCAATCAGTCAACCCCCTTCCTAGTGGGAGTGTCAAACTGTTGCCTTCGGGCTTCAGTCGAATGGGCAGGCACGACCGGGGCAGTACCACTGTCTTACTGAAGACCGGCGTGAAGCGGTACAATGGGCTTCACCTGTTGTATTTGCGTTTCGTCCGGTGATTGAGATTCCCGGAGCCCATCCCTCTTCCCCTACCCAAATTAAATAATGAAGGTGCAGAACAAAAAGAAACTACCCCAGGGAGGTACCACTCGTGTCAGCGGTGGAGAATCCTCCTCTGGGCGTCCACCAACGGGAAGTTCAACACCCGCTGATGGCCGCACAGGCTGCCCTTCGTACTCTGGGGGGGGCAACTCTGCGCTACAAAAAAAACACCGCTCTCGGGGCAAACAGGGCAAAATTTCCAAGGCGTCCCCCATCTCACTCACTGTGGATTTCTCAAACATTAGGGGGCTCAACTCCAACATCAACGCAGTCCACCACCATCTAGAGACTGCGAAGCCGGCCTTGCTCTTCCTTACTGAGACCCAGATATCCTCTCCGGCTGATACTTCCTACCTCTCCTACCCGGGGTATAAATTGGAACATTCCTTTGTGCCGCGGGCGGGAGTTTGCGTGTACGTCAGGGAGGATGTCTGCTCTCGGCGCCTCGGGACGCTTGAAGGCGTGGACCTATCTAGCCTATGGTTACGCGTAGACTGCGATGACCATCCGCGATTCTACGCCTGCTTGTATAGGTCCCATAGTGGAAATTCCGAAACTGACCGACTCATCGAGCACATTCAAATGGCGACAGATTCCTTGCTCGAAAGGGTTCCAACCGCTGAAATCGTGATACTTGGCGACTTCAATGCCCACCATGCCGAGTGGCTTGGCTCTGAAACCACCGATCACGCGGGCAGATCCTTTCACGACTTAGCCTTGGCATATGATCTGACACAAATGGTCCCTGCGATTACGCGAATACCAGATGTGGAGGGTCATAAACCTTCTTTGTTGGACCTTCTGCTGACTTCACATCCGGAGAACTACCAAGTCTCCATCGACCCTCCTTTGGGTTCGTCGGACCATTGCGTGGTCCGGAGTAGAGTGCCAACCACGCGCCCTCCACGGCCTCGCTTTGAGGGCTGTCGTCGCGTGTGGCATTACAAGTCAGCAGATTGGGATGGGATGCGGTCCTTCTATGCATCCTACCCTTGGGGGCTGTTATGCTTTTCGTCGGATTCTCCAGATGTCACCGCTGACTCTGTCGCCGAGGTGGTGCTGCAAGGCATGGAACTCTTTATTCCATTCTCTGCAGTGCCGATCGGTGGCAAGTCTCAGCCCTGGTTTAAACGCTCCTGTATGGCGGCTTCACGTCGAAAACGAGAATGCTTTCGAGCCTGGGCAGACGCGGTGTCATCTCGCGGCTTAGAGTCCGCCGAACTTAAAAAAGCATATAACTCAGCGTCTAGGTTTTTAAAACGAGAGATTGCCAAGTCAAAGTCAGAGCACATTGCCAGTTTTGGTGAGAGATTAGCTCGCCTTCCATCTGGGACTCGTGCGTTCTGGTCTCTGGCCAAAGCTGTCCAAGGGAATTTCTGTCAGCCGTCCATTCCATCTTTGCGTGGGAGGGGTGACTCGCTGGCCCATACTGCGAAAGAGAAGGCTGATCTTTTAGGCACCCTCTTTGCGTCAAACTCGACTTTGGATGACCATGGTAAACCACCACCGTTAATCCCGCGGTGTGATACTTCTATGCCGGAAATTGCATTCCGGATCCGAGCGGTCCGCAAGGCTTTATTCTCCTTGGACGTCCATAAGTCGAGCGGGCCTGATGGCATCCCTCCGATAGTTCTGCGCACTTGTGCTCCTGAGTTGGCTCCGGTCCTAACGCGTCTCTTCCGGTTCTCATACTCACTCGGCATCGTCCCATACGGATGGAAGATCGCTTCAGTACACCCGATCCCTAAAAAAGGCGATCGCTCCGATCCGTCAAACTATCGCCCAATAGCCATAACTTCCTTGTTCTCCAAAATAATGGAATCCAGCATCAATTGCCAGCTCTTGAAGTATCTAGAGGGCCACCACTTGATTAGCGATAGCCAGTATGGCTTCCGGCGTGGTCGGTCAGCGGGTGACCTTCTAGTATACCTAACTCATAGATGGGCGGAGGCAATAGAGTCCAAGGGGGAGGCACTGGCAGTTAGTCTTGACATAGCGAAAGCCTTTGACCGGGTGTGGCATAGAGCACTTCTTTCAAAGCTTCCTGCGTATGGGTTGCCCGAGAAATTGTGCAATTGGATCTCCAGCTTCCTGGCTGATAGGAGCATTAAGGTCGTTATCGACGGAGCTTGTTCCGACCTCAAACCTGTGAATGCCGGGGTCCCACAAGGCTGTGTCTTATCTCCGACCCTCTTTCTTCTGCATATCAATGATCTGCTGCAGCATAGCAGTATTCATTGCTATGCGGACGATAGTACTGGAGATGCATTATACACAGGCCGCGCAAATATTTCTCGGGCTGATGTCGATCAGTTCCGGAACAAACTTGTGTCTGAAGTCGAGACCCAACTAAGTGTAGCCTCGGACTGGGGACGACTTAACCTAGTCCAATTCAACCCCAAAAAGACACAAGTTTGCGCGTTTTCCACTAAAAAAACACCCTTTGTCGCTACTCCTCTCTTTGAAGACACCCTCCTTAAAGCCTCAGCCAGCATCGGAATACTGGGCGTCGACATATCGGACAATGTTCAGTTTCGCGGTCATCTGGAAGAAAAGGCTAAACTTGCCTCTAAAAAGCTTGGTGTGCTCAGTAGGGCGAGACGATACTTCACTCCGGGCCACCGCTTGCAACTTTATAAAGCGCAAATTCGGCCCCACATGGAATATTGTTCTCACCTCTGGGCGGGAGCCCCCCAGTACCAGCTCCTTCCTCTTGATCGCATTCAACGTAGAGCGGTTCGATTAGTCGCTGACCAGTCACTCTCCGACCGGCTTGATCCTTTGGCGCTGCGTAGAGATGTTGGATCTCTCAGCATCTTCTATCGCATTTACCATGGGGTGTGTTCGGAGGAGTTGTTCGGATTAATACCTGCAGCTAAATTTCATCTTCGGACATCAAGGCAGAATGCGAAATTCCACCCGTATCACCTTAATGTCTGTCGTTCCACCACTGCGCGTTTCGTAAGACACTTCTTACCACGCACCACCACGTTATGGAACAAGCTGCCCGCCACGGTATTTCCGAACCACTACGACTTAGGGTCCTTCAAGAAAAAAGCGTATAAATCCCTAAAAGGCCGGCAACGCACTCATGAGCTCCCAGCCACTTGAGTGTCCATGGGCGGCGACTTCACCTTTATGGTGGGCCTCCTGCTCGTTTGCCCCCTCTTCTATAAAAAAAAAAAAAAAAAAAAAAATGCCTCATCTATGTAAATATATATCTTTCACACAGCCATTGCAATTTTTACGAGGTTTATATTTAATATATTACGCATAATACAAACACACACACACCTTTATAAGTTATGTGCGAAATATTTTTTTTTATTTAGAGGACAAAGATCCCTTTAATGTGTCGGCAATTGGCTCAGCATCGGGAGAGTTCAATTCTTGAGTAGCCTTACAATGTTTTGTTATTTGAATTGTGAGTAACATAATTTTGTATTAATTGTTTATTTTAAAAGAGCAGCTACTGAGTTTCTTGCCGGTTCTTCTCGGTAGATGACTGCCTTCCGAACCGGTGGTAGTGTAAAAATTGACGATTCAAAAGTGTCTTTATAAAGACCTACTTGAATGAAGATAGTTTGAGTTTAATATATGATGAATATATTCCTTAACATACGAGGGGTGTTTTGTGTTTTTTCAAAAATTATTTATTTATTCATGAATATCTATTTTGTCCCCTTCAAAGTAATCCCCATGAGATATTATACACTTGTGCCAACGGTTTTACCAATCTTCGAAACACTTCAAAAAATCATTTTTTTTATCTTGTTCAGCTCCTCCTTCGATGCCGTCTTTATCTCGTCAAGCGTAACGTCGTCCTTTCAGTTTAGGGAACAAGAAAAGGTCACAGGGGGATCTGGGGAATACGGTGGCTGAACATCTCATTAGCAATGTTCATGCGATGCTGTTTTTGGTCGCAATTGAGCAATTTTGGTACGAATTTCGCGGTGACCCGTTTCATGCCCAAATCATTCATAAAAATCGAATGGTACGAGCCAATTGATATGTTTAGGTCCTCAGCAACTTCTCTAACGGTGATTCGACGATTGGCCACTACCATTTTGTCCACTTCATTATTTTTTCGTCTGCTGTTGAAGTGCTCGGGCGTCCGGCACGCTCTTTGTCGTTCACATCTTCTCGGCCTTCTGAGAACATGTTGTACCACCGATAAACGTTGCTTCGGTCCAAGGTAGCTTCTCCGTATGCCACAGTCAACATTCGGAATGCATCCGCGCAGTTAATTTCGTTTTTCACACAAAATTTGATACAGGTTCTTTGATGCATTTTTATGTATAGGTAAAAATCGAAGACGATCCAAAACACGTGCAAGCAAAGCAGTTGTCAACAATGAACTGGACATTTAAAATGGCCGACCTTGTCGGCATATGTGAGAGACATGAGTACCAACATAACGCTACAAAAAAATCGTAACACGTACGTAACCCGCGAAAATTCAAAATTCGCGATACTTTTTGAACACCCCTCGTATTACTGTAAATGTAAATAAGGGAGTGGTTGGTAAAAGCGAATGAAATAAAAAAACTTAAACTTTTTATTCATAAAAAAGTTAGATCACATTTAAAGTAGGATTTAAAAAAAAATTATGTTCTATAAAGTTATACAGGCCCGGGAGCCTAGTTTAACAGTGTTATAATAAATATGGCCGACATCGAACAGTTGATTGTGACGAAATATTTTGACATTTACCAAAGTGTGTTTTATAAAAAAGTCCAGTTTTTTTTTCAAATTAACTCGTGCATAACAATTATTATAACTACAAAGGATGCATTCTTGTTTGTTTAATCAAATTGCACTCTCAATTTTAAAAAAAAAACGAAAATATTTGAGGCAATGAGTTTTAACTTGCATTTTTTGACGTACCACAGAATATAAATAAATAATAAAAGTGGATACATTAAATACAGGTATTTTCATTTGCATACGAGGAACATCTATATTGTATATTATCAAACTTAAATATACTTAGTCTGGC
This sequence comes from Leptophobia aripa, assembly GCA_951799465.1. Lineage (NCBI taxonomy): Eukaryota > Metazoa > Arthropoda > Insecta > Lepidoptera > Pieridae > Leptophobia > Leptophobia aripa. The sequence continues at coordinate 4,277,497 of OX637283.1, forward strand.
CATAAATACTGTTACTATTCAAAAAAAGAAAATATTACGTTTGAATTTGGAATCTGTCATTTTTATATGATTGCTTGATGTGTTTCTTATTTTCGCGCCATTATATTGTTAAATATTTTGTTATATTAAAATGGAGTGGGGTGATAAAGAGAACCGAATCGCTGTGATTGCCTTACATAAAGTAGGTATGGAGAAAAGTGCAATTTTTAAAACCCTCCACCCGCTTGGTATTAGTCAAAAGTTTGTTTACCGGGCTATTGATAGGTACAATGATACCTCCTCTGTTTGTGACAGAAAAAGATCTGGCCGTCCACGTACCGTTCGTGTGAAAAAGGTGATTAAAGCAGTTAGGGAAAGAATTCGAAGAAATCCTGTCCGTAAGCAAAAGATTTTATCTCGGGAGATGAAGATAGCTCCTAGAACCATGTCGCGTATATTAAAAGATGACTTAGGACTTGCAGCCTATAAGAGACGTACTGGTCACTTCTTAACTGATAATTTAAAGAAGAATAGGGTGGTAAAATCCAAACAACTACTTAAGCGGTACGCAAAGGGAGGTCACAAAAAGATTTTGTTTACGGATGAGAAATTTTTTACAATTGAGCAGTATTTTAATAAACAAAATGACCGTATTTATGCTGGAAGCTCTAAAGAAGCTTCGCAATTAGTAAACAGAGTACAACGTGGGCATTATCCCACTTCAGTGATGGTTTGGTGGGGTGTTAGCTATGAAGGGGTGACTGAGCCATATTTTTGTGAAAAAGGTATTAAAACGTCGGCACAAGTTTATCAAAATACCATTCTTGAGACGGTAGTTAAGCCTTTAACTAACACCATGTTCAATAACAAAGAATGGTGCTTTCAACAAGACTCGGCACCGGGTCATAGAGCTCGATCCACCCAATCTTGGTTGAAAACTAACGTTCCGGACTTTATCAGCACTGAAAACTGGCCGTCGTCAAGTCCTGACCTAAATCCATTGGATTATGATTTATGGTCAGTTTTAGAGAGTAAGGCTTGCTCTAAACGCCATGATAATTTGGAGTCCCTAAAACGATCCATTCGGTTGGCAGTGAAGAATTTTCCTCTAGAAAGAGTTCGTGCTGCTATTGATAACTGGCCTCAACGTTTAAAAGACTGTATTGCAGCCAATGGAGACCACTTCGAATAAACATTGTATATTTTTAATAGTTATATATTGATGTATTAAACTAACTCACTATGAAAGGAATAAATGTTACGTATAAAAAAAAATCGTGCTTTTCTTTATAACAATATTTATGGCAAGACTAAGTATAACTCAACATTTTTAAATAATAAAAGTGAAATAAATGTTTTTTTAGGAATATTTGATTGCGTGTGAGAGCGTGCTCTAGAATAAGCAAATTAAAAATGTCTTTATTCACATAGGTAACTATGGTATACTTATGAATCGATCAAAAAGATAGAACGGACGAGAAGAACTGGCAACCAACTCCGCTCCTATACATCGTCAAGCTTGTTTCACAGCACGGTCGCAATTCATTGCCCAAATCAGAGACATCCGTTTGAAAACCTCAGCGAAAAGCTTATTTTTATTATTTATTTATTTTACACTTTATTGCACTTAAACACTAGAAGCCAATGACGTTAACATATGTTAGTTAGTACATATAAGAGCAACGGGCGGCCTTATCCGCTAATAAGCGATCTCTTCCAGACAACCCACACGATAAAGGAATACTTAAAATATAATAAGACAGGTGCAAAGAGGGCGAAGTATACAAAAAATAATAATAATAATGCAGAAACAAAACACAACATACATTAAAATAAGAAAAACCGAAAAATATGCTAATTTAAATCTAGAATTATAAATAATTTTATTGTAGACAAGAAATGCTTACGAACAAGTGATTTATAAAATATAAAAAATACTGTAAAACTCGGTAATGGAAATGTATCATATGAAAAAGCTTTCGTGATCGAGAGTGTGGTCTAAAATTACGTTCAAAAACATTCAAAACTTTGATAAGCTATCAGTAAGAACAAATAGTGTACGCACTGCGCACTGTTTGTATTATTTATTATCGCAACAACCGTTATTAGGAATGTCGAAGTTTTCACCAATTTTAATTAAATCTAAAGTGTCTTAGACTATTATATAGCGCTCAACTTTTACGCATTGGGATCTAGAGGTAAACGAAACGATCGACTTTTCAATTTGGTGAGGGTAGTCTGCCAAAACACACTGACATGACACACAGACAAGAAACACCAATCTTATATATATAAATCTCCTGTCACGATGTTTGTCCCCGATGGATTCCTAAAGTACATAACCGATTTTAAATCAAATTGGCACACCGTGAGCCAGTCTGGTCCAACTTGCGATATAGGATAGCTTAGATCTTTAATTATAGTCGCAATTTTATTTTATTGCAAATTATTTGTCTATTTAATTCATTGACAGTCACATTTATCTGTCAACCCCAAAAGATTCGAACAGATGTCGATACTTTTCGACTGGATTGAGTGAGTAATCAATAGATGGCACTGCTATGGTAAACCGACACACGTGTCATATAAGCTACAATTCAATAGCGTGACTACCACGTGTTATTGAGGCTAAAGTATACATTTTTTTTGTAGTAAACGAAATACCGTGAAATTCAATTATTTCTACTTTTTTAATAATTTATATGGCAAAACAACGTTTGCCGGTTCAGCTGGTATTACAATAAATGAATGCTGTATCAGATTTACATCGGTGTCCTGGTGTTGCTTTTGCTTGACAGCATAGGCCATCCCTCCCCCCTGCCCTCCCACTCCCTCCTGGCCTCCACCTCCCCCTTTGGCATCACAGCTTCGGTGACGAGCCTTCCGCGTCTCACCTTACCGTAACCATGACAACAGGATAACAAAATATTTTGACGTTTACGTCCCCATCGCTGATATTTGCACATAGGACGTGAATTGCCTATCTTAACGAAATACATAATAAAAAAAATCCTTATCTAAATAAATGTCTGCGTATAGTTTCTGCATATCAACTTGTCAGGCACTGATTGCCACTTGTTTTCTTTATTTAATAAACTTTAATATAATGATTGGGACTGAAGTTACAACAAGAGCTGAATTTCTTGCCTTGTCTATCCTATGTCCCAAAGACTAATATAAATATATAAGGGAGACTCAGACAGTTGCTGCGTCGCAGTGTGTAAATAGGAAAAAAATTCCACGAATCGACAAACATACGATAAGATATGAACCTTTGAACTTCTCGTATCGTTTTTCGAAATTCTGTATCAACTAGTTTTGTATCTATTTTTGGGACAAAATAAAACCCCTTCACAGAGAATACTCTCTACTGACAATGAAAAACATAAATATCTTAATATATATTCTCATGTCTCACAATGTTCGTTCCCGTACACCTCCGAAACGGCTTGACCGATTCACGTGAAATTTTGTGAGCATATGGTCTGAGAATCGAACCCTTAGTTATAAGGGTTATACACCCTTTACATTTATTTTTTGTCACTATATGGCATTATAAAATACATACAACCCTAAATTTATATATTTTTATCACCCACCCCTATTTTTGCCGGATCAGTAACTTTAGATTTTACAACAATTCATACGTGCAAGATATAGTGATGAATTATTTTTTGATCTATTGATTAAATTACAAAAGTATGGTTCTCTCCTTCACACCAAACCATGTTTGTGGTCTGATAATGCCCACGTTATACTCTGTTGACTCATCGGGAAGGTGCTTTAGAGTTTTAAACGACATTCAAGTATTGTCTATGGAATAAAATATTTTGTCTCTACCTTTGCGTTTTAAAGATTTTATCACCACATTCTTTTTATACTAGTTAGTAAAGCCAGTTTCTGCTCTTTACTTCTTTCGTCTAAGTCTTCTTTTGTACATGACATGAGTGGAGTGGCGGTGACTTTCTTGCCAATTCTTCGCGTCCGTTCTACGCTCTTGATTTGGGAACTGGCAGTCAATGTGGAGTCCAAATATATTGTTTTTGATGATTCATAAGAGAACCATAGTTACCTATGTAAAAAAAGATATCTTAGATTAGATGTTTCAAGGTGCGATATATATCTCCTGATATATTTTGCTTTGTGTGTTTTTTCGAATTATACATTTACGTATTCATAAAATGTTATAGCACATTTTAAGTAGGATTTAAAAAAAAAAATTGTATTCATAAACGCATTTTAGCACAAAAATTTTCTATAAAGTTATACAGGAACGGAGCCTAGTTTAATAGTGTTATAAATATGGCCGACATCGAACAGCTTATTGTGACGAAATATTTTGACATTTACCAAAGTGTGTCTTGTCAAAATTTCAGTTGAATTTTATAAATTAAATTAATAAAAATTAACACGTGTGCAGGGCATACATTATTGTTTATATAATCAAATTGCACTCCCAATTTTAAAAATTCCTAAGCCTAATATTTGCATTTTTTGATATACACAGACTGTAAATATGGTATAAAAGTGAACACATTAAATACGTATTTTTGGGAAATGGCCGAATTCGTTGTAATTTGATAAGAAAAGAAAGTTATATAACGTGTATAAATACACAACTCTATATAACGTTAAATGAAACCCCAAAGTATGATAATTAAACTATGGCTAACCGTCAGTTTATCTCCCTGAAATATAATAAGTGTTATGTATACAATTTTCAGATCCACCGAACCACATTCCAAGAAGCAAGATGACGCCTCAACAGTACTGCCTGAGGTGGAAACACCACCACTCAAATGTTCAGAGCATGTTCGCGCAATTACTTGAAAAAGGTGCTATTTTTAATTTTTCAACACGTCACGTGCAGTACGTCTGTTCTTTAGTGAAATAAAATAATTACGATACTAAAACTGTAATTAATATTCTTTCTAAATAAATAATTACTAATAAAACATTTCACAAATGGCTTAATCCAACCAAGCTTTTAAGAATACCTTTTTTCTGGAATGAAATTTAATAGAGCATAGAGCTTCTTACAATTCGATTGTATATAGAAATTATTATGTGATAAATAATGTTGTATATACTTTTTGCAGAAAGATTCTGCGACGTAACACTGTACTGTTCGCCAAATTTCGCTACGCAACTGTCAAAAGACATGGAGTCGAGTATACGAGGGGTGTCCCTCAGGGCGCATAGGTGGGTCTAGTGTTTTTTTTAAATGGTTATTATTGACTATTGTGATTACACCATTGTTGATGTACCTAATTTATGTACCATTAATTATATTTATTTAACAACGAAACAGTAATAACTAGGGGCGACGTGTATTTTTGTATCCCACAGTCTTTAATAAAAAATTATATATTTGTAATATCGTTTAACAAATATACAATAGGACAAAATATATTCCTTAAAATAACCGCTTCGCTTAAATTTCATTTGATAAGTATATTATTACAAATAAGTATCTTGCGAACACCGATATTTTTTACAAGTAATAAAGAAAATAAAGTAAAGTCTTTCCTCCAATTGGAGTAGATATTTTTGGACCTTGGGGTAGAAGTGTATTTATAAAAGAATTAACCTGATAGTCAGTACCGGTGACCCAAGAGCTGGTGCTTTTTCTCGCTCAACGTAAGCATCGCGATACAGCGGAAAGCGTACCTGGTAATACCACCAGCAATATAGATTCTCTGTCGCGAGTTTTTATTTAATTGATTAAAATATAATCTACAAATATTAGCATACACTGTAACTATGCTTAAGTCATTAAAATATTAAATTACTAGTTATAAGAAAAAAAATGCAATAAAAGTTTAGAAGAACAATTTTAATTACGTGGATTTTTAAATCCAATTTTGTAATTTAGTACAAATAATATATTATTTTTTTTAATTCGTTTTTAAAAGAACATTATCTAATCGTTTTTTATGGTTTCGTTCTGATAATTTTTTTAGGTGTGTTTTGTTATATATAATTTTTAATACAATTCAAAATAAGAAAGTTAAATTCGCTCGGTACATTTGAATGCGTACGGATGTTTACGATAATTTTAATATAACTTTGATGTAACGAAAGTAATCTATTTGTAAATGTTTTTTTAATTTTTATTGTAGAAAAGATAATAAATAGATTTATAAAAGAAAAACCATGTCCAAATATTACAGGACCGTATATTAAAAATACTGAAATAATAGTTAAACAATAAAACTTGAGAATGAATTGTTCTATATACTGGGATGAACAAATTTTTTAATTAAACATTGGTTTTGGTAACCGGCTAAGTTTGTGGGTATCTTCTCTTCTAAGAGTGCATCTTTAACTAGTGAACGTTGGCAACCAAAGATAATAATACATTGTATCTTCAGAGTGGTGCTGGCTGCGTGTTCCGAACTGCTCGGCACGCTACTAGGAGCGCACGAGGCCCAGGGAGAACCGGTGCTGGTGATAGATGGCGCTGAACCGCAACACGTTCGCGCTTTACTCGATTACATGTACACCGGGGAGATGAATGTCCATCATGTGAGTATTCTTGGTGACCCCGGCATCATTTATAATTGGGATTTCACAATTAAATAACTACACAGTGAGTCTCTCTCACCCCCTTTCATAAGCCTATCGTTGCTCCCTTCCGTCGGTTCTTTAGCTCCCCCTTCACCGTTTCTTTTGCTTCCCCTACACTGGTTCTTGTGCTCTCCCTTCGCAGTCGCTTCCGCTCTATCGGTCCTCTCGCTCCTCATTTATTGTTTCTTTTGCTTCCCCTCCACTGTGTCTATTGCTGCTTTTTCTCCATCGTTCTTTTGCTCCTCCACCACCAGTCCTCTCGCTCCCCCTCTACCAGTCGTCTCGCTCATCCACCACCAGTCCTCTTGCTCCCCCTCTACCAGTCCTCCCGCTCTTTCACCACCAGCCCTCTCGCTCCCTTTCTATCAGTCCTCCCGCTCCTCCACCACCAGTCCTCTCGCTCCCCCTCTACCAGTCGTCTCGCTCATCCACCACCAGTCCTCTTGCTCCCCCTCTACCAGTCCTCCCGCTCTTTCACCACCAGCCCTCTCGCTCCCTTTCTATCAGTCCTCCCGCTCCTCCACCACCAGTCCTCTCGCTCCCCCTCTACCAGTCGTCTCGCTCATCCACCACCAGTCCTCTTGCTCCCCCTCTACCAGTCCTCCCGCTCCTCCACCACCAATCCTCTCGCTCCCCCTCTACCAGTCGTCTCGCTCATCCACCACCAGTCCTCTTGCTCCCCCTCTACCAGTCCTCCCGCTCTTTCACCACCAGCCCTCTCGCTCCCTTTCTACCAGTCCTCCCGCTCCTCCACCAGTCCTCTTGCTCCCCCTCTACCAGTCCTACCGCTCTTTCACCACCAGCCCTCTCGCTCCCTTTCTACCAGTCCTCCCGCTCCTCCACCAGTCCTCTTGCTCCCCCTCTACCAGTCCTCCCGCTCTTTCACCACCAGCCCTCTCGCTCCCTTTCTACCAGTCCTCCCGCTCCTCCGCCAGTCCTCTCGCTCCCCCTCTACAAGTCCTCTCGCTACCCCGGACAGATTATCATAATATAAGCTTTTTATAATATATTAATAATTCCAGACCCAACTCGCCGGTCTTCTAAAAACAGCTGAGGAGTTAAGAATAAAGGGTCTGACAGATATACGATGGAACAATAAGGACGAACCGCCCGATTGCTCATCAGGTGACATATTAAGGAAACTTTCATCTATTTATTTATCACATTCTTCTTAGGCCACAACAGAAATACAGAAGCATACTAATACATACACAGATAATATACAGTGTAAACTCTATATAACGACACTGAAGGGACTGTGCATTTTTGTGGCGTTAAATCGAGAGAAGAAAAATCATTGTATATAAAACAAACTAAACCAAACAATGCCAATTGATTTCGACGCTTCAGAGACTTTGGCGTTACATCGAATGACGTTACATGGAGTATACACTGTATGTTATATGCTTTTAATGAGGCTTAGGTTATATTAGTATACTAGTAGTATATTTTTATATTATTCTTTGTACCCCTTAAATTTTATGCTTCTATGTGTATTTATAGTAACTATCTAATATGTGTTCTTGCCGGTTCTTCTCGGTAGATGACTGACCTTCCGAACCGGTGGTCTTCAAAGGTGTCTTTATAAAGACCTACCTGAGTAAAGATATTTTGAGTTTGAGTTTTGAGTTTATAAAATTCTCGTGTCACAGTTTTCGTTCCCTTACTCCTCCGAAACGGCTCGACCGATTCTCATGAAATTTTCTAAGCATATTGAGTAGGTCTGAGAATCGGCCAACATCTATTTTTTTTGGCAAAATGACATTTGTCGGAATCAGCTAGTACTAGTATGATTTATATATCTATATATATATAAAGCATACGTTCCGCTTTAGAACGAATTAAAAATATACAAAACAATCCATGTGAAGAAAAGAAGAAAACCTATACATAACATTTTATTTGTTTTTAAACAATACCAGGATTTGATGGTGGTTGAAATTCCCAGGTGCAGTGACAACAACACAGATGAAGAGCTCCCCGGAAGTGAGAGCTGGCGGCTCCCCCGAAATCTTTCCCGACAGGATATCTGACAGGGCTCCCGACAAAAATGACAAGAACACACCTGACAGAAAGTCTCCCGTACGGAATAGAGAGGATGAGAAATGCAAAGATTTTGATGACGCAGATGTGACCAAGGAAAAGTTCATATTGAACGGTAAGTGATATTTTATATATATATTATTTACAATACCACAGATAACAGAATCCAGAAAAGAAAAGGTCCAAATAGAGTTAAAACAGAATACAAAAGTAAGCTAAAATGCATATAAAAATAATAATATGAGAATGTGAAGTGTTCTAAGTGACGAAGTAGCGTTTAATGTTGCTGTGTTATTTAAGTCATGTACTGAAGCGATTTTGATAAAATTTGCTATGGAGATACAATAAACTTACTCTGTGGGTTGTCTGGAAGAGATCGCTTATTAGCGATAAGGCCGTCTGTTGCTCTTATATGTACTAAGATCTATTAAAGTCATTTGCTTCTGGTGTTTAAGTACAATAAAGTGTACATAAATGAATTAATTAACTTTGGGGAGGGACATTGACAAGAAAGATGAAAGTTAATATAAAAATATCACGAATTCGCGGACGAAGTCGCGGGCAAAAGTTACTAGTTTTAAATAAATAATTTATATATATATATATATATATAGTATATAATAAACCTGGTCCTTGAGTAGGTTTTTCATATAATGTTGGAAAGAAAAAACCTTATTTGATTTGACAAAATATTCAGACGTATGTATGAAGTTAAGAATTACTTGTGTTTAGAGACACTCTCACGTTCCATCTTATCAATATACAAAACACAAAAAAAACTTTGTCATATAAATAAAAGAAATACAAAAAGCCAAAGAAATGTACAAAAAATAGAAATTTGAAAAAAAAAAATGTTGATGCTATGTCTCATACATTTGCAGGAGGTCCACCGCCATTGATAAAAATACCGGTGAAGGACAAGTGTAGTCCGCTGAAGAGGGAAATATCAGATATGTAAGTATCAGTAGTCGGAAAAATCATTTTTTTTTTATAGAAGAGGGGGCAAACGAGCAGGAGGCCCACCATAAAGGTGAAGTCGCCGCCTATAGACACTCACACGGCCGGGAGCTCGTGAGTGCGTTGCCGGCCTTTAAAGTAAAATTGGGAAATGGAGGGGTAGGGGAAGAGGACGGGGGAGGGGAAATTATGGGCACTGGAAGATCTCACTCACTGAGTACAAAATGAACAAAGTCCAATTGCATCACTTTACGCCGGTTTTCTGAGTGAGAGTGGTATTTCTTCCGTGCCTGTCCATTCGGCTGACACTCTATGTAACAGCATGGCACTCCCACTCAAGAACATTTTCCGAAAAGTATAAAAAAAATATTTTTTCATATTTCAAAACACGATTTAGATTATTATCGATTTGTTTATGCGCTTGCGATAATAAAACCAAGAACTTGTCCAGTCTGTGGACTGTAGACGCCATTTGCATTTTGGTTTTTCCCGCCAATTCTGCGAATGACACGATTCAGAATTCAACATTATTATTTATTGGCATGTCGACATATATTTCATTATTTATTTTATTAAATCTGTCCCCAAACATCTTATGTGTTAAATATAAAACAAGAAACTTATAAGATAATAAAACTAGGTCTACACACAATTATATGGGAACTTAAAACAATACAAATGCGATCACAATCAGCATTTAAAGGTTTTTTTTATGTTATTTAAAATGCCTTCACGAAAGTTGAGCAGGTTAGCGAAACATCAATCGAGTATAATATTTTATTTTTATTTTATAACATCTGTCCCCAGACATCTTATGTGCTTAATACATTTAAAACAATAAACTTATGAGATAACACAACTAGGTTTACACACAAGACAATTAAATGGGAACTTGGGACAATATATATGTCAGAGGTGTGATAAAAAAAATTTAATGGACTTTTTTTAATATAAACATATATAGGTAATAGACAAAAAAATACGTGTTATTTATTATGTCAAACACGGAAGATTATCATGTATTCATTCGTTAAATACCAAAGACAAGCAAGAAAAAATAATAATATTACCATTTAAACCACTAATGCTAAACATTCTTAATACTAACTAATATAACTTAAAATAAAACAAATTTATAAAGTTTGGTCCCTGTGGCAAAGTACCCACAATGCTGGCGGAATTTCCTCGCTGTATCGCGATTAAGATTTTCACATTAAGAAAATATATCCTAAACCTCATACCAAAGGTTGACTACCACTGCTTTTTTTTTCTAACACGTTTCATTTCGAAACTGTTTGTGTCGTTAAATAATATACTAGATTAAACAAAAAAATCTTGTTTTTATAATAATAAAAGTGCACGTTTTTGATACTTTTTTTTTTTCAGAGACAGCCAAAGTCCAAAACGTCAGAGGCTAACGAGCGGTACCGAACAAACAGATGAAGACTTAGTGAATATTAAAACGTGAGTACAATATTGGCCAAATTGTGACTTTTCAATTAAAAGAAATTCTTAAGCCGAAAGTTGTTCACCACTGGATTTTATTTATAATACTATATTAAGATTGGTACCATTCTTTGATAATTTTCTTTATATGTGTGTGTCGAATATTTAGAGGACAAAGATCCCTTTAATGTGTCGGCAATTGGGTCAGCATCGGGACAGTTCAATTCTTGAGTAGCCTTACAGTGCTTTGTTATTTTAATTGTCAGTAGCACAATTTTGTATTAATTGTTTATTTCAAAAGAGCAGCTATCGAGTTTCTTGCCGGTTCTTCTCGGTAGATCCCTTCCGAACCGGTGGTAGTGTAAAAGTTGACAATTCAAAAGTCATTATAAAGACTTACTTGAATAAAGATATTTTGAGTTTGATTGCTTTTAGTTCGTTTTGACAATACCAGGATAGTGTCTCCATTTACATAATAATTTACTTGTCTTTGGAGAACACTCTCTCTTATATTAATCTTAAAAAATGCAGAAATAAAAAAAAGGAATTAATTATTTAAAAAAAAAACAATACAAGTAACGTCACCAGTTACTGTAGTATTGACAGTAATATATATATATATATATATATATATATCTTCCAATATTTTGAGAGTGAGAAAATAAAAACACATTTTCTTTATTAAATACTAGAATACCGTGAAAATGGGGTGACTAGAAAGTAGCTAAAATTCACATTTTAGAACGAATTAATTCTGACGTAGTCATAAGAGTAAAACTCAAATATAGTCTCAGAATACATGGGTTTCAAGTACCCAAATAATTGTTTTGTGTGTATACCTTGTTTTATTATGTTATAAGTTAATTGTTAGTTAATATATATAACACATAAGATGTTAGGGGATAGATTTAATAAAATAAAATACGAATGTTAAAAAAAAGACGTTTTTTTCTATTACCCCTGAGGCGATTTCTATTCACCCCGTTTTACGGTACGTAACGAATCGTATAGGCAATAAACAATGTTTAAAATGACTTATCTAACCTTCAAAATCTCCATGTTACAGTGAAAAGGATCCGGCCTGGCAGCACGGCAATTTGGTAAGAAAAACAATTCATCACTTCATTCAATAAATATGTCAGAGCAAAATGGCTTGACCACTTCGTTATTTAATTTAAAACGTTTAAGAACGAGATTCTTTGGGAAACTGTAACACAGATGTGTTAACCCGACAGGGTCAACCATTTGGGTCAACACATCTGTTGTCAGTGAGAAGTAATATATCCGCGATATATATATATATATAGATGTAAACATGAAAAATACAGACTACAAACTCTGCGTTCGTAATGTCGGAACATCGGCGTAATTTTCTTTACGAATTTCCCAGAATATCTCAGTGGAGCGTATTGTCGGTTGGTGCGCGACCGACGCCGAGTCGGGCAACTGGTCTCGCGACGGGTCGGACGACGAGTGGGCCGACGCGCCGACAGACATCGGCTCGTTCTTGCACACAAAACTACGTGTGGATGGTGATAACAGCGCAGGTGATCTCTTTACCATTCGAAGCCGGCATTTTTATACGAGTTGTCTCTAGTATTGAAATGATTGCAGACGAGGAATCCGATGACAGTGCGTCCGCGTTGCCCGAAGCGCCGGCACACGCCTCATCATCATCATCAACCACCAGTACATCACACCTTGACCTACCCAAACGTAAGTCGATGAATGGATCGATCTATATGAATAAATACATTTTGGTTAAAATTATTAATGTGTGTTTACAGTACAATATTTAGCACGCGTTTCAATCTTTAGCTATCCTCTATTCAATCTTTTGTTATCCGCGATACAAATTTCAATCTTTGATGGTCCGCATTTTAGTCTTCTGTGGATCGCGTTTTAATCTTTAGCTATCCTCTATTCAATTTTTTGTTATCCGCGATACAAATTTCAATCTTTGATGGTCCGCATTTTAGTCTTCTGTGGATCGCGTTTTAACCTTTAGCTATCCTCTATTCAATCTTTTGTTATCCGCGATACAAATTTCAATCTTTGAGGGTCCGCATTTCAATCTTCTGTGGATCGCGTTTTAACCTTTAGCTATCCTCTATTCAATCTTTTGTTATCCGCGATACAAATTTCAATCTTTGATGGTCCGCATTTTAGTCTTCTGTGGATCGCGTTTTAACCTTTAGCTATCCTCTATTCAATCTTTTGTTATCCGCGATACAAATTTCAATCTTTGATGGTCCGCATTTCAATCTTCTGTGGATCGCGTTTTAACCTTTAGCTATCCTCTATTCAATCTTTTGTTATCCGCGATACAAATTTCAATCTTTGAGGGTCCGCATTTCAATCTTCTGTGGATCGCGTTTTAACCTTTAGCTATCCTCTATTCAATCTTTTGTTATCCGCGATACAAATTTCAATCTTTGATGGTCCGCATTTCAATCTTCTGTGGATCGCGTTTTAACCTTTAGCTATCCTCTATTCAATCTTTTGTTATCCGCGATACAAATTTCAATCTTTGATGGTCCGCATTTTAGTCTTCTGTGGATCGCGTTTTAACCTTTAGCTATCCTCTATTCAATCTTTAGCTATCCTCAATTCAATCTTTAGCTATCCTGAATTCAATCTTTTGCTATCCGCGATACAAATTTCAATCTTTTGTCCGTATTTCAATCCGCGTAGTCACCTGTTGCTGACCCTCCGGTCAGAACCCAGAACAACACTTTTCCCGTACACTAGTATCAAAATAACAAATGGTAATTGTACGAACAGTTGCAGGTGGAGTGGACCCCCGGTTCTCTGATGTCGTCAAGCTGAACGACTACTTACGGCACGGGAGGCGGCCGCAGTTCTGGGAGGAGAGTTATGTTAAGCGGGTACGTACATTTTGTGTATGTAAAGCGTACTCGCTAAAAGGCCGACAGCGCACTCCCAGCCACGTATCTATGTTCGGCGACATTATGGTGTGCCCCTCTCTATAAAAACAAATGTTAAAGTGAGAGCCCGATTTTTAAAAAAGCCACTTAGGCTTCACATAACGTACATAAAATAATATTTAATGTATTTTTTTGCGATAATATGCCTCTTTAATTAGAGTTAACAAGTTTAAACAAGATACCGACGGTCACACTTTGCGATACGCTAAGCGGAGACCAGATGGTTCTAAATCAGACACAAGAGGAGAAGGAGCACCAGTGATGATTTCGATTTCATACACGATTATTAGAACATCACATGACATTGTTTAATTAAAGATGCAATTTCATACACACATTTTACATTTACATACATTTGAGTGGGAGCGCCATGCTGTTACTTAGAGTTTCAGCCGAATGGGCAGGCACGGTCGGAGAAATACCACTCTCTCACAGAAAACCGGCGTCAAGTGATACATTTGGACTTTGTTCATTTTGTTCTCGCGTTTCGTTCGGTGAGTGAGATCTTCCGGTGCCCATACTTTTTCCCCTTCCCTCGTCCCTCTCCCCTTTCCTTTAAAGGCCGGCATCGCACTCACGAGTTACCAGCCGCGTGATTGTCTATGGGCGGCGGTTTCACCTTTATGGTGGGCCGCCTGCTCGTTTGCCCCCTCTTCTATATAAAAAAAAAAAGTTTAAAAAAGTTTTTTTTTTAATATTGGCAGGTAATGGACGCGGTGCGAATGAAAGAATTGGAAATGAAGCAGGCGGCAGAAATCCTCGGCGTCAGCTACGGAACCCTTTACGGGAGGTACCGCGACGTCTATGGTTGCATCAACAGGCCTTACAGGTATGTCCAAATATTCAGTAAGCTGCTGAAGAAGCTGGCAAGAAACTCGGCTTGGTTGTTCTTTTGGAAGAAGCCTTCAAAAACCTTTGAGTATATCAAAGATATGATGGGAACAGTAAATGAATATTGTCGTCTGCCACGCCCCCATGTTTTATTAGGTGGGTATACGAGTACCCTCATATTTAAAAAAAAAATTAAAATTATTCTATGATTTGACTATACGAGTAGACTCTTATTTAAAACAAAAGTAAAAAAAAATAAGGTCGGGTACACGGTACGAGTACCCTCCTATTTTACTAAAAAGGATCGAGGAGTTGAGTGTACGAGTGGAATCTTATTTAAAACAAAATTAATAATATTTTAATGAGGTAAATATACAAGTACCCACTTTCAAAAAATATACGTATACGGGTACCCTCTTTTTTAGTTTTTTTTTTACGAATTGGTGGGTACAAATGAAAAAAGTCCATGTATTGTTTTGGTTTTAGTACTATACGCTACACAGAACCCACAAGTAAGGGGCTGGAAACACTCGGCGGGGGCGTGGCCTGCGCTAGGGACAAGACCGGGAACATCATTCTTAGACAGTACGTAATGGCTTAAGAAAATAACAAATTAACCCGATTCATACCAAGATAATATACTAAGATCGTAAATATACTTTTTCTTGCTCCAAAGTACCGTCAGTCGATTTAACGACAAACCGTCTAAAGCGTCGAAATCAATGGGCTTCGGTTGGTTTAGTTAGTATTCGAATAATCATGTTTCTTCTCTCCATTTAACGCCATAAAATGCACACTCCCTTCAGTGTCGTTATATAGAAATTAATGCGTGACTTTTAAAAAAATTGGGCCAATTAATTGTGGCTAATAAAACGTACCGCTTAACGCTTGTCTACCCTACATTAGGATATTCTTTGTGGTATAACAGTTCTAAATTTAAATTACTTCACTGCTAGAACGGCCCGTGACTTCTGGCAAGCCAAAGGGCCTTCGGAGGTGCTGGATCGGCTGCAGAGGGGGGAGCTCAACGTCGAGGCGGCGGCTCTGGCCCTTGGCGTCAACCCGACGAAGCTGGCGGCCTATGTCGCTGAACCAGAAGGTAGAGTTACTTCAAAATATAGCTGAGTAGTTTTTAAAAAAAATAATTATGACAATAAAAACCTGTCGATATACGAAATGTCGTCCGCACTATTAATAAAACAAACAAACGAAAATTTTTGTAAAGGGCCTTCCATCTTTTAAAAGGCCGGCAACCCACCCACAACCCCAGCCACATGAGTGTCTAGTGGCGACTTTACCTTTATACTGTACCGTTTACCCCGCTTTTAAAAAAAAGCTATTTTTCGAGACTACACTGACATTTCGTTCTATTAACACTCACACACATACAATCGAAATCAAAGATTATAAACACAGGTGGCATTGTTTGTCCAGTTGCAGGTTACACATTGCCAACATATATCTCGGATGCAACAAAGCTTTCCGAAGGGAAAAAGGAAAATGAGCCAAGTCAGTATATTTTTTATTTCAAATACACATTAATAATACAAATTTATCTTATGAATCCGTACCTGTTTATAGGTACGGACTCGGTTTTTAAACATTAAGTATGACTTAACACTACTACGGAATACTTTAATAATACAAATTAATTTTATGGATCCGTACCTGTATACAGGCACGAACTTAACTGTGTTCATAAGATTAATTTAGTATGATAATACAAATTTATTTTATGAATCCGTACCTGTATACAGGCACGAACTTTACTGTGTTTTTAACATTTATTTAGTATGATAATACAAATTTATTTTATGAATCCGTACCTGTATACAGGCACGAACTTAACTGTGTTCATAAGATTAATTTAGTATGATAATACAAATTTATTTTATGAATCCGTACCTGTATACAGGCACGAACTTTACTGTGTTTTTAACATTTATTTAGTATGATAATACAAATTTATTTTATGAATCCGTACCTGTATACAGGCACGAACTTAACTGTGTTCATAAGATTAATTTAGTATGATAATACAAATTTATTTTATGAATCCGTACCTGTATACAGGTACGAACTTTACTGTGTTTTTAACATTAATTTAGTATGATAATACAAATTTATTTTATGAATCCGTACCTGTATACAGGTACGAACTTTACTGTGTTTTTAACATTAATTTAGTATGATAATACAAATTTATTTTATGAATCCGTACCTGTATACAGTACAGGAACGCATTCAATTTTCAAACATCAAAATCTTAAACACGATGAACTCTTATGACCTTTTCCCCCCTATTAATCTGTGAAATGACATCTGTCACTGTCATTTCAAGCCATAAACAATAGAATGTACCCTTCCAGTGTCTGCAATCGAATTGGCGTTCGATCAGAGTCTTCGCCCACGCTCTTATAGTAAAAAGGATGCTGTGATTACAAAAGTACGTGTTTTTTTTTTAATTTAACAAAGATTACCTTATTCTGTGTATGTTTTTTTCTGTACCACATAAAAATGTATTTATGTATTAATTAGCGACACCCAAGAAAACTATTTAAATACAGGTTTATATATTTTTTTGCAGTTCGTAGTACGCACAACGCTGCATTTTATTTTATTTTAAACACAAAAAAATAACGGTAAACAATTGTACCTAAAAAAAACATTAAATCTTATTGTAATTTCATATAAAATATTGTGTATTCTTTCATATATTTTTTTGTATACACCTTAAATGTTATATTTAATTGAAATCCATAATTTTAGATAAAAAAAGGTCCGAACAATATGGAGGACGAGTTGTCAGCAACATTCGAATCTTTCACACAACCCATTCAAAGTAAGTTTTTTCATTCATTTATTTATGAAAAAAATGTTAACAATAATGTCTTTTGAGTTTCCTTGAATGAGACGTGTGTATTTTGTGATACAATTTGAGTATCACAATACGGACATCTCCCACCTCACCTCACCCTAAGTACCTCATACAAAACTGAAAATCTGTCTACGTTTGAGACATTTCAGGTACCTCGTATTATGAATTTGTAATTTGAGTACCACAAATGAAGGACATTGTCCCACCTCACCTCACCCTAAGTACCTCATACAAAACTGATAATCTGTCTATGTATCAGACATTTGAGGTACCTCGTTTTGTATGATGTATTGTTACCACATTGTGTGTCTCAGTGTCTCAAATGGAGGACACTGTCCCACCTCACCTCACCCAAATGTTCCCACCACTAATCTGGTAAATAAAATTGTAGGCAGCGCATGGCCATCAATCCGCGTTGCGAGCATAGAGTCGCTCCGTGGTGGTGAAAATTCACCAACCCCCACTCAACTCATGAAAACCCGACCGGATCTAACAATTATAGCGGCAAAACGCGATAAGGATGACACATGATAATACTCAACAATCCAAAGAACCAAATGTGGTTTTTATACCCAAGTATATAACAAAACTGTGCTATTTTATTGCTTATTAAACAGACCTATATAATCTATGGTAAATGTATGTATTCATTGAAATGTCTATGTGTCGTCGCTGAGACTAAATACTTTATGGTGCCGCCTCATGGATGCCGCTCGGCGCTGCCTTCTAGCTTTAAATGCGGTCACGTGGTAGCATTTTAACATTCGCGCGACTTTTAAAATGACGTCACGTGACCACGAGGCCGCACCTTTAACAAATGTGCAATGACAACAGAGCGGATTGCCATTGTTGTATATTCTGTTGCGTCCCCTTTGATATATTATCTATGTATATAGTGTATTCTAATTTTGGAAAATTGACAATCGTTAGTCGCATGTAGACTGAAATGTGAAGTACGCTCAGCGTTTATTCTGTCCGCTTAATATTTACGTTATCACGAATTTCATTTGAATCTTAATTAGGATGTAAATAAACTATTTTGACCAATGTAATAATTTAAAATAGATTAAAATTGTTAGATATTAGCTTCACAAACTGTCCGAATAATGAACGTGTCCCTTGTATAGTGTTTTTTTTTTCAAAATCCAGGGCCGTATTTAAAACAATTATACTCAAATTAAAAAAAGTATTATATGTCGATGCGCTTTAAAATATGATTAAGAGTATTGATTATTAGTTCTAAATACGTTAATTTTAGATGCAGAAATATGTTTCTATCGGACGATAATTCTGGATCCGGTTTAATAATGAGCGAATCCTTCGTATCTGAAGTGCGAGACGAATGAATTTCAGTAAAAATAGACAACTAAATGAGAATTTAGAAATTAATACGGCCCTGGTACTAATCGAAATTATGAACAAAACATTGAAAAGAACTAGATTTTGCAAAAAAATATTATATTTTACTATAGATAAAAAAATTATATCTGATAGCGGTAAGGTGTATAAACTCAAAATAAACCGTCGGCTAGTTGTAATATAGATTAAACTTCACTGTTCCTGAAGCTTATAACTGTCACAAACAGATTGTCTGTGGTTTGGTTTTTTTAAGTGACTATTTTCCAATGTAGTAGCAGAATTATTTTAATGTCATATGTCAACACTTTGACACATGTCAAGTGTCTAATTTCGATGCGATATGGACTGTGTAATTGTTTTTTCGTCAGATTTGTCATTAGAACATGTCAGACAAAGTGTTTAGGACCAACCCAGGGGCGTACTCAACTAGGAACTTTTTAAAGTTTAGAAATTTTTAAAACCAATAAAGGTTTTTACAAATACGCGCCGGAATAGAAGTATTATTATTTATTTTACGTTAATTATAAGCAGACTATAAACATACTCAATAAATAGGTTTAAAAATGATATTTTACGGCCATTTTGAAAAATGCCAAATTGTACGTCAACGCAATAGTGTTTCAAAATGTTTTTATTGAACGTTGTTTTATAGATTATTTAATAATTTTTATATTTAATATATTCTAGTTACTTTTTTGTAAACATTATTGAAAAAAAAAAAAAACAACTTTTCGCCTAATTATTGGTAGCGTCGTGTGAGATTTGGGAAGAAAACTTATTATTTCGCTAATTTACGGAAATATTTTCGATATAAGTTCATGTGTGGGTAGTCTGAGCTTGTAATGAGCTCAGTTTATATACGTCCTTACTGATCGTTAACCTTCGAACGCGTTTCCATAGTAACGGACCGAACGTTCGGTAACCATGGTAACGTGACTACCCCCCTACAAAGGCCGATCGACTTCACTCAATATATTTCTATTTATACGAGTTTCTTATAAGTTTTCTTCCATGAAGTGAACACCCTTATAACTTCCCACCCTTTATTATAATCTATCCATGAATTGGATGTCTCGTACCAAATTTTCTTTATAATTTATTTAGTTAAGGACATGTTTATTGTTATAACTCATAGGTTAATATATTAGGTTGGATCAATGTGAATGGAAATACAATTTTAAGTTAGCGACATCAATCGGTCTGCTTCAAAGTATATTAATTATATTGTATCGGTCTTATTCAGAAAATGTTATAGCACATTTTAAGTAGGATTTGAAAAAAAAATGTATTCATAAACGCATTTTAGCAACAAAATTTTTCTATAAAGTTATACCCGGAGCCTAGTTTGACAGTGTTATAAATATGGCCGACATCGAACAGCTGATTGATATTTTGACATACGCCAAGGTATGTCAAACTTTCAGTTGAATTAATAAGAATTAACACGTGTTTAATAATTATTATAACTGCAAGGCATACATTGTTTGTTTAATCAAATTGCACTCACGATTTTTAAAAAAAAGCAGTTTATTTGATGCAATGCCAATAACCATCACATATATCTGCATTTTTTGACGTACCACAGACTATAAATAAGTAAGTAAAAGTCTGTGGACACAAATACGTATTGTTGGCCAAATTCTTTATAAAGACAACAATTTGATGTTAAAACGTAAGTATTATGAATACACAACTTTATAAAAACTGAAAACTATGATAAATAAGGTGTGGTAAAACAATTGCATAGGTATATTTTTATGAATGAGAACGTATGTGTCAGATTTTTGACTTGAGTATGTAAATCAATTATGCCGGACTCTCAAGCGAAATGCAGAGTAGATTAATTTTTGATTACGTTACAAATTTAAATCCATTCACATTGATTTGTGCCAAAATTAATTTGTTATATTTGTAACTCATTTTTTTTTTAATTTATCGATTTATGGACATCATTTTTATATCACTGTAACATCTCCGTTAGGTATTAAAAAAAAATTAAAGTTTATCATATTTATTGACTGCGTTTTATTTACTCGCCCATATTTATAGACACTAAATAAGCGCTTCGATATTCTAGCTCAGCCATTCCGGTTAACGTTAGCCACCCTCTGGTGGAAGATACCTCGTCCTGCTCATGCAGGACGGTGACTGCGTAGTATCGCAGCGGGTAGAATGTCCTGGGTGTTGGGCCTGTTATAATATGTCCCTGTAGGTGGTATTTATGACTCTTTGCTAAGTCAGCATCCTGGGCAAAGTGCTCAGGTTGTCGTGCAATAGATTGGCTTCAGTTCGGCTTAATCATTCGTCGCGGAAATAAATTTACGGGTTTATCAATCCTATATTATTATTTCCATTTAAGACTTATATTCTTCCCTTTTTTTTTAAACCCCAAACAGAGGGGCAGTTCTAACATTGGTGGCAGCGGACAGGGATTTTGTAAAATCCTCCAGAACGTCTTCCGAGTGCTTGAAATCCTGCAAGTGTAGGTAAAAGTGAAAAGTGTTCCCGCAAATCCCAGCTCATTCTGACAACCGTGCAGTAAGTGACAACCCTTGTCCAGCACCGACAGAATTAATTTGTCAAATTATTGACATGAATTTCCATATTCTATTCCTGTGAGTATTGTGATACTTATCATCCCAGTGAGCATACCTCCTTGTTTCCTTTCGGAATATAATTAATCTGACTCCATAAATTTTATATTTATTTTAATTATTACATTAGTATTGTACGAGATAATTATGACATTAGAAAAAATTGGAAAAACAAAACAAAATTACAAATAGTTAATGACAAAAGGAACAAATAAAAAGAAATTAAAATAGTTTATACGTAAAAAGGTTTTAGTC
This sequence comes from Leptophobia aripa, assembly GCA_951799465.1. Lineage (NCBI taxonomy): Eukaryota > Metazoa > Arthropoda > Insecta > Lepidoptera > Pieridae > Leptophobia > Leptophobia aripa. The sequence goes on from OX637283.1 coordinate 4,299,357, forward strand.
CTGAGCCGTGTCAAATTACCTCCGAGATATTCTTCAAGGTATGACCACACAGGTCGAGACTCGCCGAGTTCAGCAAAAAGACGACAACGACGATAAGATGGACTTAAATATCCTATTTAAATTTATTAAACCCTTCGATGGGTGTAGAGAAAAACGGTGAGTTGGCAAGTGAACAAAGAAGCCTATTTTATTAAAATTTAGATTAAGTCAATTAGAAGGTAAAGCTGAAAGTGACTGTTCAATTAAAGAATTCGATTCATGGGACTAATTGTCCGAGTTTCTAAATACGCAGTTCGGAGAAAAAAAAAACACTATTCAGCCTTGCTCTCCGATTTACAAAATTGTGTACAACATAACGATTTTGGTTAATGAGTTTGCACTGTTCGTAAATCTTGCTTATCAAAACTTCTAACAGAGATAAATCTTTCCCAAAAAAAGAAAAAAAGGTGAACTCGCTGGCCGAATCGCTGCAATGTAAGTAGGTCTTGCATCATTTTGTTATAGGGCTCAAACCCCAATTGTCAACAATTGTCAGATGTCGTGACCCAGAAACATTAAAAGACGTTATTAACTATGCCATTTCAGAGGAAAAAAATTTAGAAACTTCCAAGAAAAGGTACAGTAATTCTCCAAATAATGGACCTATCATTAGAAATCCTCGCTTAAATTATCAAAGTCAACATAAAGATCGTTATTAATCTAGACCAAATTTTATTAAAAACTATAATGCAAACCAAAGCACAACCCCAAACGTTATTTTGCCGTTACTGTAAGGAAAATGGCCATATTATCGATAATTGTCGCAAACGCTATATACACTATATAATAATAAAAGATTCAAACTTCAAAATAATAATAAATTCCAATCGCGTAAACTTTACAGAACAAATTCAAAATTATGACATTGCAAGACATTCCAAGCAATGACTATCCTCAATTTTTAAAGACTATGACTAATAAGAATAAAGATCCTTCTTTAAATACTAATATTAAGGAATTTAAGCATAGTATTGTGAAAAGTAAATGTAAAATTGTTATATTACCTACATCCATCGACCTCGATAAATCAAATACGTATATCGAAGAATTACTGAGCAACTGCGAAAAGCCAGAGGATATCAAGAACTTTATTCATTCCAAAAGATAACAAGTCTTGGTAAGACCTTCTACCTTTTATTCACTAAAGTCCATCATTTTGATGAGTCTTCATATAAAGATATATTTGATACCTTAAAGAAAGTTAGGAATGAAATTATGCTAACTGAGACCTCAACAGAAGTAGCTATATCTAATTTCAAGAACGTCTTTGAAAAAGGTTTCAAAGACTATAGATTATATTATATATTTTGGTTGAATTTAAGGAAATTCAACCAAAATATATAAAATAATAAATTACTTATTCCATATTACAAATATAACCAATAACATTTATCATGATTCAATAATCACTCCATCCTTCTGTGAAATACCTAAGATCTTAAAAGAAAATCATGATATACCGATTGCCGGACATCTTTGTTCATCCCGGATGTATAACAGAATTAAGGAGAAGTATTATTGGACGGACATCAAATCTGAAATAGAAAGTTACATTAAACATTGCTCCTTATGTCAATCCAACAAAGCTCTCAGACATATTAATAGGGCGCCTATGCAAATAACGACTTCTTCCAAGAAACCTTTTGATCGAATCAGCATTGATATCGCAGGTCCTCTACCAGAAGCTGGTGCGATAAACCTACCATAAATCCTAACAGTCCAAGATGACCTCACCAAATTTTCGAGTGCATATCCCATCCGTAGCACAACAGCAGAAGAAACAAGCGAATGTTTGCTTCACTACATTTCCATTTTTGGTATTCCCAAATCCATACTAACAGATCAGGGTACAAATTTCACATCCGACCTTTTTACAAAAACCTGTGAATTCCTTAAAATTACAAATCTATGGTCCTCTCCTTATCACCCTCAGACACAAGGTGCTCTCGAGCGGAGCCATTCTACTCTTAAAGAATATCTCAAATCTTTTATTAACGAGAACCAGAACAACTGACATATTTTTTTTTATACTGCTATGTTAGCGTATAACAGCAACGTCCATACCACTACCCAATTTACTCCGTATGAACTTTTATTCGGACTCAAACCTTGCTTATCTGATTCCGTATATGACCTTCGTTCAGATAATACGTATCCCAAGTATATAAAAATGCTTAATCACCGTCTTCGGTTATCAAGAGACAAAGCTTTAGAAAACATTCAAATTCAAAAGCAAAATCTAAAGAATACTTCACGAACTCGGTCTATTAGGTATAAAGTCGGAGATTACGTTTATCTGAAAAATCACCTCCGTCTACGTAAAGCTCTGTCCCCCCTCTGGAAAGGCCCCTATAAAATTGTCAAAGTTCATACCAATAATACTTTGTCCTTATTTATTAATCGAGATCCAGAATTATATTTTATAAATTTACGGTGGCAAAAGGGAATGAAGAATACATACAAACTTCAAGCCCTGGCATTCATTTCGACCCCATTGGCACTGCAAAACTGTTGAATGACTTCATACACAAAATTATTCCTATTGACATATCTTTTGCTCCATCTCACATAGAAAACATAAAAAAATACTTTTTCTACAATCCGTTACCTATGCCAACAAAGTAGCTTCCTCAAATACTTCGAATGTCACAATTTAATTCAACCACTAGATTCGTTATTTAAAAACAAGATTTTAGCCCGTGAAAGAAATCCCTGTCGAGATCATTTAATTAAAAACGCTTATATACTTAACCAAATTACACGTGGGCGAAGCCGCGGGCGGAAAGCTAGTCAATCAAACTCAAACTATCTTTATTCAAGTAGGTCTTTATAAAGACACTTTTGAATCGTCAATTTTTACACTACCACCGGTTCGGAAGGCAGTCATCTAACGAGAAGAACTGGCGAGAAACTCGATAGCTGCTCTTTTAAAAAAAACAATTATTACAAAATTGTGCTACTGACAATTAAAATAACAAAGCATTGTAAGGCTACTTAAGAATTGAACTGTCCCGATGCTGAGCAAATTGCCGACACATTGAAGGGATCTTTGTCCTCTAATATAAGTGTTTGAAAGTTTTGAAGCAGTGATTGAAGTAAATTTTCAATTGACCATAACTTTCTTTTTCCCTTAACCGATTTTGACGAAATTAATTTGACAACGCTCCCAATTATATGTAATCCAACTGTGAAAACCGCGTTCAAATCCGTTCAGTAGTTTTGAAGTTATAACGTACCAGACAGACAGACAAACAAGAATTGCAAAAATTGTTTTTTTGGTTTCTATGACTCTTCTTTAATTGCCTCCTTTCAGTTTCTTGGAAAAATATTTAATGTACAGACATACGATTTTTACTGTCTTATTACTAGTATAGATAGATATTATTCGTGACTTTCAATCTATATCGCATCTTACGACTTCTAAATCTAAACGTGCTGCTTGTTTCGCCAGTATTGGAACCGTATTTAAACACATTTATGGAACTCTAGACGAAAATTATGCACATAGGTATAACAAGGCCATTGCCAGAATGCAACAGATTGATAAAGACCTCGTTGCAAACCTAAAACAAAGTATATATATATATATATATATATATCTCTAAATCAGCCATTTCAAATTTTAATGCTCCTATGAATGAACTTAATCAAAACCAATTTCAACTCAACAACGTCATTGATAAATTAAGTATTACAGTCAAAAATGTTTCTGATGTCAATGACTTACAATGTCAATTTTAAGATAAAAATGAAATCTTAAGTGTATTACAGAGTAATTTATTAACACTTTCATTTTAAATCGAAGATCTTGTTAATAGTGTATTGTTTTCAAAAACAAACACTCTTCATCCCTCTATTGTTACACCTTTGCAATTATACACAGATTTAGTTAGTAACGTTAATGATTTGTCTAGGCTTAAGGATTTTCCTGTTAAATTAAATATCGATAATATTAATATCCTTTTAAAACCTTGCAGAAATAGTTTCATATGTTATTAATAACAACTTAGTATTTGTAATTAAGATACCTCTTGTAAACATAGAGACGTATAACCTTTACAAGGTAATACCTATACCTGTACCCCATATAGGAAAGAAATCGTATTTTAATTTTGATAGTATAAGTTCTTGTAGAATTTTGTTAGGACATCAATATATTTGTTATCCTTTAGATATACTTAATACTGTTAGTTATCCAATTTGTGAGACAGAAATTATCACAAAAGCCATAGAAACCTTACCTGAAACTGAGTTGATATTTGGCATAAATTAAGTAATAATAAATGGCTTTATGTTGAATCTAATGATGTGAAAATAAATATTGAATGTAATCATAAAACAAATGATATTATTATATCTGGAACTGGAATGCTTACTTTAAATTCAGGCTGTATCGCATTTTGTAAAGAAAATAGCATCAAACCCAAAAACGTTTGTGTAATTAACACTAGTCCAGTTGTTTCAGATTTTAATATAATTAATGACAGCTGTTGTGATATCATGCAATTTTCAAAAATAAATACTAACATTGTCTAAATTACGTAATGTAAACTTTGGTAGCTTGAATCTACTTCAAGACCTACCCTTAAACTCAACAGATTATAATTGGGATGATTTCTTTTACAATTCTTCAAATTATATTAGTTTTAGTTTAGTTTCTTTTCTAATAAGTATTGTTATAGTAATAATTGTAAACACCAATAGATATGTTTGTCGTAAATTCGATATTCTACCGGACTCCACTCCAGATATCCAGGATCCTCATCCTCAATATCGTCTCCGTATGGAGTAAATTCAAATTCAACTCTCTTTTCTTTTCCGCAAACTTACCTTAAACCCGTAAGTTTACTCTTATGCGGGGGGTTGTTATAATATGTCCCTGTAGGTGGTATTGATGACTCTTTGCTAAGTCAGCATCCTAGGCAAAGTGCTCAGGTTGTCGTGCGTAGATTGGCTTCAGTTCGGCTTAATCATTCGTCGCGGAAACACATTTACGGGTTTATTAATCCTATATTATTATTTTCATTCAGAAATATATTCTTCCCTTTTTTTTAAAACCCCAAACAGATGGGCAATTCTAACAGGCCGAAGAGCGTCTGGCTCGATTCGACCCTGGTGTCGTGTCCTGGTGGTGGGGGCCGAAGAGTATTTTTGAATTCGACCCAGACCCGACTCGAATTCGTATGAACTGAATTTTATGACGTTATACGAGTAAAGTGGTCGTTAATCGCACAAAGGAAATATATGTATGGAATACAAGCTAAACTAACCAAAAACAATTGATTTCAACGCTTTAGAGAGTTTGTCGTTCAATCGAGTGACGTTACATGAGTTTCCACTCATCTATATTAAGTTTTAAAGTGATATTTTTTTTTAAAATTAGAATTCTATTTAAATATTATTTGCTAAAAAAAATGTCTAATTCTATTATAAACTTGTTTATTGTTACTCGTTTTTGTGGGTAGTAGAGTTTTTTGAAAAAAATGCAAACTTAATAGCATGCCCAAGAAGCACGGGTGCAATGCACCCCGGGCTCCGCGATGATAATTTCTTGTACTCATCTCTTATACGGCACCTTAAATGTGTATTTTTTTAAAAACCCGCTATTCCCCAACCATTACTAGGGTCCTTCAAGACAAGCGTATCTAAAAAGCCGGCAACGCACTCACGAGCTCCCAGCCACGTGAGTGTCTATGGGCGGCGACTTCACCTTTATGTTGGGCCTCCTGCTCGTTTGCCCCCCTTCTATAAAAAAAACCTTTTGATAATGGGGTTTTTGGGGCGCCAGAGTTTTGCTTACCTGTTGCGCTTAAGATGAGCCTACATATCAGGAAACAATAAGGTATAGGCCTACTTATCTATGACGTAACCAATAAAACAACATAGTTCAGCCCCCGGGATATCCCGGGTTCGATTCCTAGTAAGGTAAACAAGTATGTATTTGCTACCCGCACACAAATTTATTTAAAACAATAGCTTTTTTAGCAAAAGGCCTACAAAATGTATTCTGGTTGGAAACTGCTGAAGAATAAAGCGCATAGATCATTGTCAGTTAAATTCCTGAGCATACCCACTTGAAATCTGTAATTTACAAGAGTCTCTTACCCACTCTCCTCGGTAGATTACAGAAAGAAGAGTGCCTTCGGAACGATAAAAAAAGACAATTCAAAGTGTCTTTGTACTTGAATATAGTTAGATTTGGCCAAAAAGTTTTTTTCCTATTAAAACTACCCTCATGTTGAAAACAAATAGGAAAAAGTGTTTTCTTATTAAAACTACCCTCATGTTGAAAACAAATAGGAAAAAGTGTTTTCCTATTAAAACTACCCTCATGTTGAAAACAAATAGGAAAAAGATTTTTCCTATTAAAACTACCCTCATGTTGAAAACAAATAGGAAAAAGTGTTTTCCTATTAAAACTACCCTCATGTTGAAAACAAATAGGAAAAAGTGTTTTCCTATTAAAACTACCCTCATGTTGAAAACAAATAGGAAAAAGTGTTTTCCTATTAAAACTAGCCTCATGTTGAAAACAAATAGGAAAAAGTGTTTTCCTATTAAAACTACCCTCATGTTGAAAACAAATAGGAAAAAGTGTTTTCCTATTAAAACTAGCCTCATGTTGAAAACAAATAGGAAAAAGTGTTTTCCTATTAAAACTACCCTCATGTTGAAAACAAATGGGGATAAAAATGAAACACGCACTATATCGGCAAACTGTAATCCACGTGATGCGTCTTCACGTGCCCCTTCAAACTGCACTTCTGCACGAACGCCTGCCCGCACACCGCGCACGCGAACCTCCTGTCATTATTATGTATCCGCATATGCTCCCTCAGGGTCTTCTTCCTCGCGTACGACTTCCGACACACCGAACACTCAAAGATCCTTTCACCATTGTGCTTCACCATGTGTACCCTCAATTCGTTCTTCGTGAAACACTTGTACGCGCAGAGGGTACACTCAAAGTCCCTCTCCTCCAAGTGATCCCGCTTCAAATGTCTCGACAGCGTGTAACGTCTGTCGAACGACTTATCGCACACGTTACACTTGTATTCCAACGGTGGGCCGCCGTGCGCGTCGACGATGTGCTTCTGCCTTTTGAAATATTCGGAGAAACGTTCCGCGCACTGCGGACACTTGAAACGCTTCACCATTTTGTGTACCGCGTCCACGTGGTTCTTGTGCTTCTGTTGTGTCGTGAACACCTTCTTGCATATCTCGCATGGGTGTGTACCGCCCACGTGCATACTCTTCGTGTGCACTTTCAGACGGTACTTCGTCACGAAACCCGTGCCGCACACTTTGCACACGTAATTGCGGAAGTGCACGTTCATGTGACGTTCGATGGAGCCGAACGTCTCGAACACAAAACCGCACAATTGACACTCGTACTTGTGTAAGTCGAGACGAAAGGGTATAACGCGATCCGTATAATCGTTGTGAAATTGTTTTTTGTGTGCTACCCTCAAATGTGTTTTTAATATGTTCAAATTTTGTATGTTCATATCGCATATGGTGCATTTCAAGTCGGTTATATCGACGTAAACGACCAGACACTCCGCGCCGTATGTGTTCAGTGATTTTTTTATGTCTGCCTGTGTGTGTTGTTTGTGTTGGTGGCTTTTTAAGTTTGACAGATTGTCGTATATACCGCGACAGTAGAAGCACGGGAAGCCGGTGCGGTTGCGACTTTTGAATGGTGTTACATTGGAGTTTTCCAATAGGAGCGATATGTTTAATATTTGCGCACTTTTCTCGGTGATGTAGATTTTCTTACCGACGCGACGCTCTTCCGCGACGAGATTCGTTATCATTTTTGATGAAATTAACTTTCCTTCAAAGTAAAATTGCATACATTATGTTATATTGTTTGAAATGGAGCAAAAAAAAATTTAAAAAAAAATTCATATATATATATATAACGGTGAATTACAAATTGAAAATTGTTAACATCAACAAGTTACATATGACAAGGATTTGTAAGAAGATTTACATTTGAAAAAAAATAATATTATTCATTAAAAGGAGAAATAAAATTAAAAAAGTTTTTTTTAACTCGACACTTGGTTTTAAGGCATGACTGACAATTTGTAAACAAACCAAGATTTAAATATAATCAAACCTGGCCTTTTTTTTAAATATTACATTTCAAATTAAAAACCAAATATACCTTTATGAATATCCAATTGTTTCACATAACCGGAGCATCCGTTTGTATACAGCGTGTCACGAGTTGGTAACTTCGTTAAATCTGGGAAACGTGCCATCAATTCCAATTCACCCTGTATATGGTCATCTAGAAAAAAAACACCCTGTATACATTGGCACTAAAAAAATATATATATTCAACTGTAAATTTTTACCCTGTCACTATCAACCCCTATTTTTTAGTAATTCCATGGCAAAACAACGTTCCCCGGGATCAGCTAGTAATAACATTTTAAACAAGTTAAATATTAACTAACTATTTAAAAACTACTGACACAATTGTTTTTTTATTTGTCAAAATTCTCAAAAAATTTCTGCCCATTTTTGCAGGCATTTCAACCGTGCAAGTTTGCTTATGCAGCGATTCACCATGACTGATTCTTTAAATGAGAGGACACTCCCACATTGCACATTAACTTGCTTTCAAACAGCCAACACTTCTGAAGGCAAGAAAAAGCTATGAAAAGTACGGGAAAGCCATACCATTTCCATCAGAGTTAAAACAATCCGATTCATTATCTAAATCCATATTTTCATTTTCACTCATTGGCTCCACTTTCACTGTCTCCACCTTCAAATCTTCTGATTCTAACGGTCTTGGTACTGTAATAAAAACTATACATCAAAAAAAAGAGTTTTTCTATGTTGTTTTGTATAAGAAACAGTGCAATTTAATGAAACAACATAATAGAAAGAAACATATAAGATTAAAGAAGAAAGAAGGAGAATATTAAAATATGCATTAAAAAAAGTTATTAAATTTAATACAAAAAATAATAAAACCAGTATTGCTACAAATAATTTTACGATTCAGAATCAAAACACACTGATTTTAGTCTAGGCTCAAAATCACAGCTGAATGTGATTTTGAGCCTGTGATTGTGATTCTGGTGCAATTCTGGTTGGACAAGTATACTAAAGAATATTTAGACAACAAAGATCCTTGCAATATGTCACCAGTAGCATCGGGGCAGTTTAATTCTTGAGTTTAAACATTGCTTTTTTATATTTGAATTAATCATGTATGTGACAATTTTTATTTGAAATATTTTAAAAGAGCAGCTAACAAGTTTCTTGCCACTCTTGGGTAGACTTCCTTACAAACCGTTGATAAAGTAAAAAAAATACTATCAAAAGTGTCTTTATAAAGACCTACTTGAATAAAGATGTTTTAAGTTTAAACATAATATAATAACGCCAACAATGTACATACAATTAATATAAATTACATCTTTGTTTGAGCTCATCGATAGTAACTTCTGTTCATTCTGAATAACCATAGCCCTGAATTTGTTCGACCGTTTGAGTTCTTCAACGCATGATTGACATATAAGGCAAGTTAATTCTCTGTTTGTTGATAACTGAAATTAAAATAATAACGATTAGTTTGTCGTTATATATTATTTAACAATCATTATTTTAATAGGTAGTGTTTTGTTTGGTTCAAAGAAGCAATATAAAATTTATTTATTTATTTTGAGGATAACCCAGGACAACTAAAGATATACTATATATAACTAGCAAATCCCGACAAACGTTGTTAAGCCAAAAAAATGTCTCTAAAAATAGATGCCGGCCGATTCTCAATCCTACTCTATATAGCCACAAATTTCAAGAGTATCGGTCAACACGTTTCGGAGGAGTATAAGAACAAACATTGTTACACGAGAATTTTATTATATATAATTAAGCTCCCTTAATGTCTCACTGTGTTAGTGTTATTTTATTTTTAAAACTATGCATGAAAACACATCAGTGTCATTAAACAATGAATCGTAATCCATTCAACTGAAAGACAAATCTGTGAGCCTGTGAGAGATAATGCGATTTTATGATAGAGTTGTCGAATGGAATCCAGGCTGTGCAGATAACTATGGTAATTAAGTCTTTAATTAATAAGAAATATATACATACAAATAAGTTAAAGCATTCCAAAAACATGTCAATATAGGATTCACTCGTGTCTTTATATTCGTCGATCATATTTTTATGATAGCCAGAGATGAGACAGCAACGGCACTGCCCGAATGTTTCTTTCATGTTAACAATTAATTAAACTTAGCAATATATTTATAATTTTATTTGATAGTAAACAATTTGAATAAAGTTAAATCACAGCACAGAATACATACTACCAAAACTGTCAATTGTCAGTGTTTCGTCATATTGACAGTTGATATCCGTTATAAGTTTGCCGTCATAGATAATAAATATCAAGACTATCCGAACCTTCAATTCTTTAATCTAATATATAAAATTCTCGTGTCACAATGTTTGTTCCTTTACTCCTCCGAAACGGCAGGAGCGATTCTCATGAAATTTTGAACGCACATATAACATGTATTTTTAGAGACATCGTTTTTTTTTGGCACGGGATCAGTAAGTATTGTAACAAAAATATTTAACGTGTGATTTCTTTTTTATTTATTAATAAAGGATTAAGTTTGATATTTCAAGAATGTTTTTATATTTAGACCATCCTATGAATTTAGTACTTTTATTATCATTGATATTAGTATTTTACAAGGAATAAAAGATAAATCCTCAGGGATGGTGAAACGGGGCCAACCCAAGCAGAGCTGGCGGCGATCTATCATCGCGGAAGCCAAACATATGGGTCTGACTTGGAGTTAGCTTAGACAAAAGGCCACAGACAAAGCAGAATGGAGTAGGATCATATCTGCCCTATGCCCCGATGTGGGGCGTAGTACTAGCCGTAAAAGATACATTAAAAAGATTTTTTTTACAAATATTTATTTAACCCTCAATTACCTGTTATATATACAAACTAATTCATTTATATCACAGCAACTTACAAAAAGATGTTTTAATGGAAAAATCAGGAAACCTAATATGACTGTTTCTTCTCGAGCAAATCCATATATGCACATTCAATTAGGTTATCATCACTAACTTCAAGTTTTGTTTTTAAATCTTCAGCAATTTTCTGGCCTTCCTCCAAGTTCTGATCAGGTCTGAGGACCACTTCAAGTTCCATAAAGTCACCAAGACCCTGGACAGAGTCTATATGAATTCTAGTCTGACCAACCATATATAGCTTTCTGAAATTAATAATAAAAATTGTGCTTTATATTTATGTTTATTTATATTTTGTGATTGATTGTTCAATGCCTTTCATTCTGTTTGTTAGAAGAGCCTTTTAAAGAATCCAATTAACAGTTCTTTTTTCATGAATATGTAATTATAATATTTATAAAAAAATATTAAAATATGTATATTATTCATTCAGTTTCTCTTTTCAGGTACCAATATGGTTTAACGTACCGTTCTTTAACAACACGACCGCGTTCCCCCAAGGTTTGTTTCAACATTTTATCTAACTTCATATATTTTTCATTTTCTTTCGACGAGAATTCTAATAAATCGTAATCACATAGTTTTGGCCCACCCTCATCGTTTCTGTCATAGCGTACTAACGTGGCTGACGAGTCTTCATATATCCTTAACTTTAGACGGCCATTGGGCACGTTATAAAACGTATCATCTTGCTTAATTAATTTATAATTTCCATCGCTCAGACCTTCTGCGAGTTCACAAATTCTTTTCACGTCGTTCACTCGCGCTTTTATTTCCACGTTCCTCATATTTTATTAACTATATTTTTTTTTAAATAATGACAATTGGTTAATCTTTGTAAATAAATCTCAAAAATAGCGCGAAACAGAACGGTGAGTAATACTGATTTTTGAATTTTGACACATTTTTGACGCTTCGATAGACAGATTACTTATGAGAGGCCCGCTTGTTGTTGCGGTTCTATTTAAAACAATTTTTATTAAATTGAATACAAAATATAATTATGAATGACCCATTTATTAGAATAAAAGATGTCTAAGACCATTTTTTTATTAGAACACTTTATAATGTGTTCACTTATTTATTGCTATAACTACATCAACACACCAATAAAATACGTGTTTATTATAGGTATAGCAAAAAAAAACAAATTTTATACAGTCTACATAATTTATGATTATATTTTAACTTTGGCGCCAAATTTAATCTATAGCAAGTCAATGTGACATAAGCATTATAATTTGTATTATCGCAAATCTGTACTGTATTATTAATTTATATTTTTGCTTAATAATAATAAAAAAACCTTGATGATAATTTAATTTACGATATACATATATTTTATCTACTCAATGTCTTACCATTGAAAAATCTGGTAAACTGGTTGTGATAATATTTTCATTATTAAGATGAATTTTTCAATAGATCATATCTCTGTTATATGTCGTTGCTGTTTAACTGATATCGGTGATATAGATTTAGAGAAACCTTACGGTGTTTTGACAGAATCACTAAGGACCATATTGTTAAAATATTTTGGGATGACTGTAAGTTTGAAAAATTGTTTTTTTTCTTAAATCTAACTATCATTTGATAAGAGATAGGGAGATATTCTCCAGCAAAGAAATATACGCAAATCTATGTACGCAAAATTATCAAGTTGAAGAATGGAGAATGTTATAATTTTCATAATACAGCAAAACAAAATCCTACCTATAGATATATTGTATATTGTATTATTTCAAGCTGTCATCAAATTATGGACAAAGTCATATGATTTGTGAGGTATGTGCTGAAAACATTGAAAATATTCACAAATTCCACGAGCAAGTCAAATTATGTGACAAAAAATATAATGAGCTATGGCAGTCAAACAGTAAGTATTAAAAAAAATACATTAAAAAAACAATAATATTTTCACATTAGTCATTTTATGGAAACTCAAAAAAAAATAATTATTATGAAACATGTTAAGAAATATGAGGCCACAATGGATGGTTGTATGTTGCTTTTCTCAAAACCTATTTAATGTGTGTTTTACTAATAAATAATTTATGAAATTTGTATTTATGCTAAATACAAAGCATGATTATAGTAAAAATTTAAAGCAAATTAAATTATATTTTAAAAATATATATATTTCAGGCTGTGGAATCAAAATAAATTTAGAAAATGATGACAATGAAGAAGATGATGAAGACATTCCAATATCTGAACTACTCCATAAGGAGAAGCTTGGTAAGATCATATTGAAATATATAGGTGAACTATAATTGTTTTTAGACAAACATTAGCAAACAATAAAAAATCTCTATTTTAACAGTAACACATATTAATAAATAATATATATAAAGATCTTTATTTTAAACAGTTGTTTCAGGGATTAAAAAATCTATGTTGCTTTTAAGCAAAGTAGTTTTTTTTCAGAAATTGTAAATCATCAAACACCAAATATCTGTAAACAAATATCAGAACGTAAACGAATTATACTCACTTGCGAAATCGTCTTCAAGGAAACCACGGCTTGCCCGTTTCGACATCTCAAGAGCTGGTTTAGATGCTTCTTCTGCTCAAAGGACTTTATGGAGCTGAAATTGTTGAGACAACACACGAGCGAATATCACACAAACATTGATACGGAATTGAAAATGATCAAACGTTTCCCGCGCTCTCTACAAATTGACATATCCAATCTCGAATGTCGCAAGTGTCATTTGAGTTTGACAGATGTGAATTGTATGCGCCGCCATTTTAATGATATCCACAATAAGGTTATCTATAGTGAATGCATTGCCGACTACAAAGTTAACTCTAGCCCGTACATTTGTCATTTGTGCGAGAAGAAATTTCACGTGTTCCGTTCGCTTACGACTCACTTGAACGAACATTACGCTAACTGCATATGTGACGTATGCGGAAAGTCGTTTTTGAACACGAAAAGGTTGAAAGTGCACAAACGGTCACACGAAAATGGCTCTTTTCCATGTTCGAAATGTGGAAAGATTTTGAAAACCCCAATTTCGAGGGCTAATCATATGGAAATGCACTCTAAGCGAATCATAAAATGTCATATATGCGAAAAACACATGAAACACTACAATGACAGAATCAAGCATATGTCTGAAGTGCATAATATAACACACAATTTTATATGTCCGTTCTGCTCACGGGTTTATAATATCAAACATTATTTAGCCACACATATTCGCCAAACGCATGGTAATAAAAATAAAAAGTGCACAGAGTGTAACATGGTGTTCATAACGAATCATAGTTTGAAAAAGCATATGCTCAAACATTCTGGAGAAAGACCTTTTACATGTCATATATGTTCGAAGTCCTATACTAGGAAATATACTTTAACGGAACATATGAGGGATCACGAAAATATCGTTAAATAAAACTTGTATATGTGTCGTCTTTGTTTTATTCTAAAAATAATAATTTAGAACATTTGAAAATCGTTAAAACCTTATGTTTTGGCTATTCCAACTAGACGTTAAACTCAAACTCAAAATATCTTTATTCAAGTAGGTCTGACACTTTTGTCAGGCAGGTTCGGAAGGTAGTCTACCGAGAGGAACCGGCAAGAAACTCGATAGCTGCTCTTTTAAAATAAACAATTATTACAAAATTGTGTTACTGACAATTAAAATAACAAAGCATTGTAAGGCTACTCAAGAATTGAACTGTCCCGACGCTGAGCCAATTGCCGACACATTAAAGGGATATTTGTCCTCTAAATATTCGTTTACGGTATAGTATGCCTTTTCAACCAAAATACCCTTTACGCTTGTCTATATTTAAAATTCCATATGATTATTAGGCGTAGTCTGTATACCTTTAAAGTGTCAAGCAGTCGTCAAATTTACTTGTGTTATCTGTGGTATGTTAAAAAAAATTGGAACAGATTTGTTTATATGATGTTTTGAATCGAACATTGCTCGTTTTTTTTTTATAATTATGGACACAAAAATGTATATATCTGGCAAATGTAGATTTTGTCACACGGAGGGTTCACACAGGGATCTAATGAAAGAATACGACCATAACAATTTAACTGAGATTTATTGTGATACCTTTCAAGAATGCTTTAATTTATACGTTAGTATATTAAATTTATTATTCTCACTTTAAAACATCTGAAATGTACTTATTACTTGTACAATCTTATAATATTAATTATACTAAGTTTTTTAACTTGATGGGCTGAAGATAGCTTCAATCTGCTTAGCATAGTAAATAAAATATTTCATCGTTTATAAATTTACTATTGCTTTTTAGTTATGCATTGTATCAAATCAAAGTAGGCTTATATGCATGACATGTGTGAAACAACTACGAGATGCAAACACTTTCCGAGCAATGGTTGTTAAAGCTGAACAAGATTTGCTTAAAGCTACAGATAAGGATCCAGTTTTTGTTAATAGTAAGTCCTTTAAATAATTAACACACCTTTACAGTCAGTCATTAGATAGATAAGAAATTAAATTGTCATTAAATAAAAATACAAACAAAGATCATGACTATATTAATTACAGATAAAAAATTCAGATAAGCATCCCACTATGCATGTCTCACTAATATTTCTTTTCAGCAAAAGCCTTGTGTTGAGATATTTTTTTAAATTAAATTTTATTAAATTACTTAAACATATGATATTTTTACTGTTAAAGTCGCTAGGCCATTGATATTTTTTCTATCATCACAACTATCAATATTTTTTTGATCATAAATGCGTTTGAAAATGCTCTAGCTTGGCCATAATCTAAGATTTAGTTCGTAGGATTAATCAAGCGTAGAGTTTCTTGCCTTTTTTATTTATATACGAACAGGCATAGTTTTTTATGACAATTTAAAATGGTATTACATACCTTGGTACAGCCGTTATACTGATTAAAATGATTTACTTACTAAAATGACTTACTAAAAACAACAGAAATATTGTTTTTAGTTAACGATACATGGGCAAATCAAGTCAGAATTGAGGTAAACACACGTGAAATGATTAAACTGGAATGTGATACCATATTGGAAACACGGGACAACAATGGTGGGTGGTTTTTGAATTAATCATAATCATAAAAAAAAGAATATTAGTGAGAAAAAAAATGTTTTTTTAATAATATTAACTAGCTAGTGACAAACGTCATTTTGCCAAAAACATACTCCAGTCTCTAAAAATAGATTTTGGCCGATTCTCAGGCCTACTCAATATGCTCACAAAGTTTCGTGTAAGTGCCTGTAAGTGATCGCTCATTAGCGATAAGGCCGCCCGTTGCTCTAATATGTATTAACATCTTCTATTTCTACTGTTTAAATGCAATAAAGTATAAATAAATAAAAATTTCATGAGAATCGGTTGAGCCGTTTCGTAGGAGTAACGGGAACGAACATTGTGACACGAGAATTTTAGTATTATTCTTCGCAAGCCTCCTGCTGCTGCATTTGCCCATTTTAAGTGTTAGGTAATAGCTTTAAACTAACTAACACTAACTTCTATAAAAAGGGGGCGGGGGGGGGGGGGGCAAACGAGCAGTTGTTTATACAACTTAATTTTCCCAATGTAGTTGGTGAAAAATGGGATGATGTGAAAAGCGAGGATATATTGGATGAATCATTAGATGGCAATTCAGCCGATCGTGATTATTATGGTAAGTGGTATTTTGTTTATTTAGTGAGTGTAAAGATGAGTAAGATGATTTAAAGGCAGGCAACGCACTCACGAGCTCGCAGCCGCATGAGTGTCTACGGGCGGCGACTTCACCTTTATGGTGGGCCTCCCCCTCTTCAATATTTTTTGAGTGGGATTGCTATGCTGATACTTAGAGTTTCAGCCGAATGAGCAGGCACGGCCGGAGAAATACCACTCTCACACAGAAAACCGGCGTAAAGTGATGCAATTGGACTTTGTTCATTTTGTACTCGCGTTTCGTTCGGTGAGTGAGATCTTCCGGTGCCCATCCTTTCCCCTCCCCCGTCCTGTTCCCCTACCCCTCCATTCCCAAATTTTCTTTAAAAGCCGGCAACGCACTCACGAACTCCCAGCCGCGTGAGTGTCTATGGGCGGCGACTGCACCTTTATGGTGGGCCTCCTGCACGTTTGCCCCCTCTTCTATAAAAAGAGATAACTTAGTTTACAACTAAATGTGCGTTCAAAAATAAAAGATTTAACCATAAATTCTAATAATCTATGGTTAAATCTCTAGAATAAACGATAAAAATAATAAACATTGTAAAATCTGTCATTTGAAGAATGTGCAACGATTATAGACTTGTTGTTTTTTTTTTCAAGGAAATTGCGTTCAAAATGTAGTATACCATATGTAAATGGGGAAATATATATTTTTTTAAAAGTAAAATAAAAATCGCTTAACACAGGCATGGAATTTTATGAACCTCTTTCCTCTCCTACTTTTACGGAAACTCGTTTAGAGTGTCTGCTATAAAGCTTTGGGACTCACTTCCCGATTCGATCCGATCGGCCTCCTCACTATCATCTTTTAAATCTCTCCTTCGTAAGCATTTATTTATTTATTGCACTTAAACAGTAGAAGCAGATGTCGTTAATACATATAAGAGCAACGGGCTGCCTCATCCGCTAATGAGCGATCTCATCCAGACAACCCAGACCGATCCATTTATTGTTATTAATGTAATTATTTAAATTTTTAGTTTTAAAATTCACTTCTTCTTCTACTTTATTTAATTTAAAGTATGTTGTGTTGTGTTTTACTTCGCACCCTTTTCGACCTGTCAAATTGTGTTTTATTTATTCTTTTATTTTGTTGGTTGCCTGTAAGAGATCGCTCATTACATATCATCCACTCACTCACACAGCAACACCATTGCACACACTAATTCACACACCCACACTTAATGGCTCGTTCTTCACATAATATACTCCACTTGTTCATATGTATATATATATTTTTATTTATTTTTTCGTTTTTTCTTTGGTATTGTTGTTTCTAATCTTAGATTCTATTTCCGGTTCAATGTTTTAACCTTATTTTGGCTTTATTTTTAATCTATTTTTATTGTGTAACCTATTTTTTGATACGCTGTATAGGTTTAAGAAATAAAAAATTGAATATATTAAAAAAATTGGCGGATAAGGCAGCCCGTTGCTCTTATATGGATTAAAAAAAAAAAAAAAAATCTGTTAACGTCATTTGCTTCTAATGTTTAAGTCCAATGAAGTATTTCTTTTTTTTATAGAAGAGGGGGCAAGCGAGCAGGAAGCGCACCATAAAAGGTGAAGTCGCCGCCCATGGACACTCATGTGGCTGAGAGGTCATGATTGCGTTGCCGGCCTTTTAGGGATTTGTACGCTTTTTTAGATGATGATAAAATTCATGGTGAAAACGAGTTGATATCGAGGTTCAAGGATTTGATGCCGCTGCCCAGGAGAGCCAGTCTGTATGAGACGTGCTATAGTTTTGTCAGACACTTGGATTCATTGAAAGGTTCGTTGCTTCTTTCTTTAAATCATACGTACCTTATTATTTAACCCCCTTTTATATATTTTATTGTGTACAAGTGTATATACCCCCCCCCCCTCATTGGGATTTCAGTATTTAAATGAAATATATATATTTATTAAGTAAATCATACAAGTCTATATATATTTACCCCGCCCCCCTATTGAGATCTTAGTAAACCCCACCTCCTATGGAGATCTAAGTAATAACCCCCCCTATTGAGATCTTAGTAAACAACCCCCCTCCATTTTTTAATTTAAATTTACGTTGTCGAAGTTATTCCTAGTATTCTTTTGAATGTATATAATAAGATAAGTTTAAAAAAAAAAGAAAATACACATTTTTAGGCAAAGACATATCGGCGCAAGAAGTCAAGTCACACGTAGAAAAACAAAAGAAGACTTGCACAACGGACAAGTCCACCGTTTTACACAACATTCTGCAAATCTTACAAAACACCAATATGGCGCCGTTCAAACCCAAACGGCGCTCTGGTGTCCTCTGTCTCTACTGTTCCAAGCCGTTCGACACTTACCAAAAAGTACACGCCCACCAGGACACGGAGAACTGCAAGAGTGCAATCGTACGTGCACTTAACAGGAGATGTTGCGAGTCGTTAATAATATACGCGCACATAGACAATTTGAAATGCACCATTTGTGATGTGCCATTACAATTCAACTCGTTGAAAGCACACCTAACGACGGTGCACAATAAAAAGTTCTACCCAACAAAAGAGAGGGTAGTACCGTTCAAATTAATTAAAGGCAATGAGTTTGTGTGTCAGATATGCGGCTTCAGCTTCGAGACATTCGGTTCTATAGAACGTCACATGAACACACACTATCGTAACTACGTGTGCGAGTGTGGCGCTGGTTACATGACGAAGAGCCGTCTGAAGGTCCATTGGCGTTATACGCACAAAATCGGCGTATACCCGTGTGACATTTGCAACAAGACATTCACGTCCCAACACAAATACAATTGTCACAATGATGTGGTGCATCGTTGTGTTAAGAAGAACAAGTGTACCAAGTGTCCAGCACGTTTCACGGATTATTTCAATAAGCACAAGCATATGGTGGAAGAGCACGGTGAACCACCGTTGGAATACAGGTGTAACGTTTGCGATGCGATTTTTAAGAGGCGCTACGCGCTGTCGTGTCACGTGAGGCGGCGTCATTTGGATATGAAGAGTGTTCAGTGCGAGTGGTGTAGCTATGAGTGTCATACGGTGACAGAGTTGAAGGTGCATATGGTTAAGCATGTTGGTGTAAGGACGAATGAGTGTGCTGTGTGCAAGAAGGCATACGCTAGGAAGAAAACGCTGAAGGAGCATATGAGGATACATGCGAATGATAGGAGGTACGTGTGCGCGATTTGTGGGCAGGGTTTCGTGCAGAATTGTAGTTTGAAGGGGCATATGAGGTCGCATCATGCGGATGCCGGTTTGGGTAAGGGTTAGGTTTGGAAGCGGTTTGTGGTTAGGCTGTGCTATGGTGGACAATAGCACAGGTTGTGTTAGTTAGTCTGTGGTTTGTATAACGACCGATGAGACCACAGGTTGTGTAAGTTAGTCTGTGGTTTCTATGGCGACCGATAAGTCCTCAGATTGTGATAATTTGTCTGTGGTTTCTATGGCGACCGATAAGGCCTCAGATTGTGTTAATTTGTCTGTGGTTTCTATGGCGACCGATAAGTCCTGAGATTGTGTTAATGTGTCTGTGGTCTGTACGGCCAACATAAGAACAGATAGTGTTATTTAGTCTGTGGTTGGTATGCTTGAATGTGTGTCAAAATGAAAGACTGCACGATGTCTTTTTTTATCCATATAGAATTGTGTCAGCGACTTGTGTACGTCAATAATTTTCTTTTAACCACAACTACGGCAAAGAGCTCAGTCTTGAGCACTGATTGAGAATAATAAGATCAAAAAATGATCTAGATCTACGAGGGTTCTATTAAACACCGGTCTGAAGAAGATACCCACAAAAAAAATCAATTTTTTTAGACTAAAACGGCTCTAAAAAGAGCTTTATGAATGGTTACCATGGTAACCAATAACACCCGATTACCTGTCTCTGCATAGTTACTTGTGTTCATCTCTGATTTACGATTAAAGATATATCAAACCAAAATTGTTTTTCCTTTGGTACCTGCCAAAAGAATTTTCCACTCCACGCCTAGCGTAAAATTAGTGTATAAACCGTTCACTGAATTAATTTAAATAAAATTAATTAATACTAAAAAGTGATTATTTATACATATCGATTGCTTTACATTAATAAAAACTAAAACGATCTCTTTCAAAGAACGTATATTAAAGGATCCTTCATCAGCCGACACCAGTCTGGCACGAAAATGCAAAAACCATTCATTACGAAATATTTTATATAAATTAAATGCACTATAAACATTTGATTACAACATAATGTCTATTTTTAACTACACGGATAATCTGCCAAACATGTCAGTTACCATATTTTAATACGTCAGTGTGATCTTAACTTTGTGGTCTGTATTGTTTTTAAAGTTCACAAAATGTAAGTCGAGCACATTTTCCGAAATTAAATTTTTCTATATACAATAAATAATCATAAATAAATTTGCACTCTGTGATGTATTATGCTGTTTTAAAAACTTGACATCTGTCTACCACAGATAAAGTTTAAATTATATAATTTTCATGATACCTGATTCATACTTAATACTTTTAACCTGTTCTGTGATTTAATCATTGCGATATAAAAAAAATGCATGAAAAACAGTTTAGCAACTTTTACGTAATAAAATGAAGAGATGACAGTTTTTATTTTAAAAGAGCAGCTATCGAGTTTCTTACCGGTTTCATTCCTTTCGTACCGGTGATGTCTTTAAGTATAAGAATTAAGATATTTTGAGTTTGAGTTTAACTAAGTCATTCTCTTTCTATGCCAGAGCAAACACAATTTGAGAAGGAGACAGAGGATTACCTGCGTAAATTTATCATCCGTTGATAATTGTATTGTAACTATAATAATACCGAATTTAAAATATATTTAAAAATGAAAAAACTTAAAAACGAAGGTTTTTTTTTTCAGTGACGTTTGTGCTAGTGCATTTTGTAGGTAAAACAGTTTTGGCGCCAAACGCGTAATGGCCGCTCCTTGTTAAGTGTTGACAATTGACATTGCCGACGTGACAGATGAATGACATTCGTTGTGCGTCGTGATTTACTTCACTTCTGTCAATTCTCTATGAATCTCCAAATTCGAATATATTATTCATGTCAAAAATTATTATCAGCTGCCATCATTTAGTGAACATTACTCATACAGGTGTATCTCTTATGAATCGTCAGAAAAATAAAAGAGTCTACTAATTACTGTCAGTTCCCAAATCAAGGGCGTATAAGAACTGACAAGAGACTATTCGCTTTTTAATCCCCAAGTACCACAGGTGTACCAGTGAAGCGTCCACACTGGTGGTAACAATATGAAACGAAACAATTCAAAAACCATCTCAACCTATGTCATTTACAGTTTTTTATGTGCTAGAGCCGATTAATTTTTAAAAAAATACTACCATCAGTTCAACTACACTCAGCACAATGACAAATGTGCAGGGTCCTCGTCCTACCCTCCCCGAGTTAAATTCCACTACATCATTCCACAATGATTAGGTAAATCTGACAAGTGACTTCGATCAGATATATTTTATCTCTATACACTATCAGTTCCGTGACTTTCTCACTCATCTACACTCATCTGGTGCCAAGGCCAACCATCGGTGTATTAGCTAGGATACAGTCTCCCACAACAGACGGTGGAAGTTAAACTTACAGATAATACTGTCCATGTGTTACAAATTTAAAAATAACAACCCTCAATATCACACTCGGGATGATGACTCTTGATATGCGACTTCAGACTTGCATTCTGTATGAACGCCTGCCCGCATACATGACACCTATACCTCCTGTCATTTGTATGTGTCCTTATGTGATATTGTAAACTCTTCAATCTCGGATAACTCTTATCACAGTATTCACATCTGAAATTCCTCTCACCGGTGTGCGTTGCCATGTGTTCCTTTAACCTGGACGGCAAATAAAACCTCTGGTCACAGTACTCGCACTGGTGTTTCAAAACCTTCTGGTGGTTCCGCCTCTGGTGTTCAGTCAGTGTCTTCTGACGGTTGTACACTTTGTCACACAAATTGCACGGATAGGTCCTCTTCTGTCCGTGTGCCTCTGTCAAATGTTTATTCTTCAACGCATATGACATAAAACACTCATCACACCTCGGACACCGGATAATAGCAATCTTCTTATGCACAATATCGACATGCATGTCCTTATAATGATTTGATTTGAACACCTTCCCACATATCTCACATGTATGCCGCTCATCATCCTTATGCCTCTTCAGATGAGCATCGAGCCGAGCCTTCTCTAGGAAGCACATACCACAAATGTCACATGTAAAATTACTAAAATGTTCCACCATATGAGTGTTCAACGTATTAAAATCCTCAAACACATCACTGCACATAACACACACAAGATCGTTCCAGGTCAGCCGGTATTGGAGCATCTTGTCCGGTGCCTCAAAGTATATCTTCTTGCCATGGTCCTGGTCGATGTGCCGCTTGAATGTTTCCAAATCATTGATCTTCACCTGACACAGGCGACAATCGATTCTTGTTATGTCAATCTTTGGCATTTTCTTGTAACCCATGAGGAGTTGGAAGGGTTTGGTGTCGTGGGACACGGTGTGATCCCTTAAATCCTCAGGCTTCGGATAATAATCCTTGCAATAGAAGCAGTAGTAGTTGTTCCGACGATTCTTGAACGGGCACACAAACGAATATTGTATTATAGTCAATAAGTTCTCTTCGGACATACAGTCCAGGTCTCTGTCATGGTTGTTCTTCTTTTCGACCGTTGTTTTCTTCAATTCCTTCATCTTCTTCGATTCTGTGGAATACACATTTAACATTAATACATTATGGGGAATCGTCTCAGTCACAAAACCTACGTTAATTCTTCAATCACTCGCTAACAAACTCTTCTTAAAAAATTAACTAGGATGGCAAAGATATGACGCGATCAGAAGTTCTGGGAACGCGGGAGTGTCCACCGTCCTCAGCACTGTCCAATACACAAGTGTCTTCTCCCCTCCCCCCACAAACGTGCCGGGTCTCCTTCCCCTCCCGCGATGCCAAAAAGCTTGACACTTCCGGATGACGTATTCGCACAGTGCTGCCATCACACCACACGCTAACCGTCCCCAAGTCATCACTTGACGTTCCCAAACGTGCATCTGTCAAATCTGACTATCGGTCTGCGCAGTCCCCCTGGTGAAGGATGGATGGCGTCGATACCAAATGCAATCAGCCGCGCCATCGACATACATATTAACCCAGAAAACAATCGTTTCAAATATAATAAACTCACCTTTCTTCTTCGTTTTAACCTTCTTCTGTATCTTCTTCTTTATGCCGCTCTTCGTTTTCCTCTCCCTCCTCCTCTTAATCGGCTTATCCGAATTCGACGACGAGTCCGAACAGTTATCATTATAGTCCGCATCATTGAAATCATCATCATTAGCCGAATCATTAATTTTAGCTATCTCATCCTTCGCTTTAATTATTTCCTCCTTCGGTTGTTTTGAATCTGTAATAAGTCATTGTTGATGTCATTCCCATTATCACCATGGCAACGTGACAGAACGATCCGGGTTCGATTCCCCGTAGGTTACATAATGTACTTTGTCATATTGGTGTAAAATTCAAATAAATTTCGAGTCTGTAAATGTTTAATTATCAGCGGAAAAGAAGAACCGGCAAGAAACTCGATAGCTCATTTGAAATAAACTTTTAATATTTATATAATATATCCGGATAATGTATGTTGATGTATATATATATATATATATATATATATATGTGTGTTAGGTCACGTTAAATATGATTATCGAATTATTTTAATAACGATATTTGAATGTTGGTAACTAGTGTTTATGCTATTCATTTATGTTGTCGTTTTGATGCAAAAATTGTGTTTAGTAGTTCCGGCACTGATGATGACCAATCAGAGGGGTTTTTGGGGAATGTGGAGTTTCCGGTGTTGGAAGACAGACAGAAAATGACTTTGTAGAGTTATTATTTGGTTTGTAATAATACGTTTCAATTTATAGTCACTACAGCGGTTACAATTTATCAATGTTTAAAGTAATCTTATTTTGTAAAGCACGTCTATTGATATTATTAACCTCCTTGGTCGACGCGGGGACGAATGGGGAGTCGAGAGACGCGGGAAAGATATAAAAAACAAGATGGCGACGTTGAGACAATGGGAGTTGGCGGGTTTTTGTGTTTTGACGAGATAAATTGAATTAGAGAATAAGTGAGGTATTTGTATCAGTGACAGTACAATAGAGAATATATATTGTGAGCTGTCGTTTTATTTGGAATAACACACCTACCGGGATATAGAAGGAGTTTTATATATACAACAATTAGTAATAAATTAACTAGAATAATTAAGTTCAGACATCATTAAATTGTCCTAAAATAAGTATAAATACACAAATTCAAAAATTTAAATTTATTACGCTGTGAAATGTCAAACTATTTCAATACGTTGTCTGTGACGGCCCAAGCCGAGGTCCGAGTCTCACGGGAGACACCCTTGCGCAAGTCACGGCAAACCAAATTTTTATCACGGCTAAGCTCGCCAACAAGCACGAGCTGAGCTGCAAAAGCCTCCTGGTCAACAGCGAGATCCCACTCCAAAAAAAAAAACCACACAACACAGTATTAAATATTATTCATGCCGGTTCTTCCCGGTAGATGACTGCCTTCCGAACCGGTGGTCTTTATAAATACCTACTTGAATAAAGATATTTTGAGTTTGAAATGGTGAAATATAAATCTTGAGAAATATCAGTGAACTGTTTCATGACTAATTCAAATAAGAAAAGCCTACACAAGAATTTAACTGTCCCGATGCTGATGGCTGACACATTCCAACGATCTTTCTCCTCTAAATATTCTTTAACTGTAATTATTTTTTACCTTTTATAATGACAAATTTTAAATTCGCGTAAAGAGTATTTTGGTTGAAAAAGCATACTATACCGTAAACGAATATTTAGAGGACAAAGATCCCTTTAATGTGTCGGCAATTGGCTCAGCATCGGGACAGTTCAATTCTTGAGTAGCCTTACAATGCTTTGTTATTTTAATTGTCAGTAACACAATTTTGTAATAATTGTTTATTTTAAAAGAGCAGCTATCGAGTTTCTTGCCGGTTCTTCTCGGTAGATGACTGACTGCCTTCCGAACCGGTGATAGTGTAAAAATTGACGATTCAAAAGTGTCTTAAGACCTATTTGAATAAAGATATTTTGAGTTTGAGTTGACTTTAATGTAAATCTGTATTATTGTGGTGTGTGGGCTATAAATTACATATACCTTCCGTAGGCAGTACAGGTGGAAGAACCTGTGGGTCCAGACGTACTTCATCATCATTGTGATCGCTGCCGTCGTCCTTCGGTTCGGTTTTCAATTCAAACTCGACCATCTCGGCCAGTTTCTTTGTCTCTGGAAAATTCATTTAAATGAATGTCGGAGCGAAGATGCACATATTGCGCAGCTGATTGAAATTGGTATGGACGCCATCCATCCTTCACTGGTGGAACTGTACACCAATAACTAGATTTGACCAAGTCCAAGTAATGATTTGGGGACGGAGGTTTGAATACGTCACCGGGAGGTGTCAAGCTTTATGGCATCGAGGGTTGGGGGAGACAAGACCGTCCCATTGGACGATTGGGGGTGGACAATACCCGTTATGTAAATACTGATATATGTATCAAATCCTTGTTTTGTATTTCTTAACTAACATAGATTGTATGTTATTATTTATTTATTATTTATTTAACACTTTATCGCACTTAAACACTAGAAGCAAATGACATTAACAGATGTAAGAACATATAAGAGCAACGGGCGGCCTTATCGCTAATAAGCGATCTCTTCCAGACAACCCACACGATAAAAGAATACTTAAAATATAATAAGACAGGTGCAAAGGGTGCGAAGTATACAAAATAATAATAATAATAATAATAATTAAACAGAACACAACATACATTAAAATAAGAAAAGCGAAAAATATGCTAATTTAAATCTAGAATAACAAATAATTATATTGAAGACAAGAAATGTTTACGAAGAAGTGATTTGAAAGATGATAGTGAGGAGGCTGATCTAATAGGATCGGGAAGTGAGTTCCAAAGCTTTATAGCGGACACTGTGAAGGAGTTTCCGTAAAAGGAGGAGTGGTGGGGTGGAATTTCGAGGATATGTAGGGACCCATAAATTTGAAACGATTTTTGAGGTAGGACGGAGTTTGAGGACTGAAGAGGATAGTGTATAAGAGGTGGAGGATGTGGGAATCCCTGCGAAGCCGTATGGGCAACCAGCCTAGCTGCTGTCGGTAGGATGAGATGTGGTCGAATTTCCTTAGCCCAAAGATGAATCTGATACAGAGATTTTGTAAGCGTTCAAGCTTGTTCAGGAGCTCCTCACTCAGATCGGGGTAACAGGAATCGGCATAGTCTAAGATGGGTAGAAGAAGTGAGTGAGAAAGAAGGATTTTGGTACGGATAGGAAGAAAATTAGTTAAGCGTCTGAGAGCATGAGAAGATGCGTAGAGTTTGCGCCCAACTTCTTTGACATGCGACACCCAGGAAAAATTCTGGTCAAAGATCAGGCCTAGATTCCTCACTGTTCGACTAATATTTATAGTCACGCCGTCTATAGAGACAGATGGAAGACTAGCCCATTCAATTTTAGAAACAAAGTGAGGACTACCGAATATGGTCACTTGGCTCTTTAAAGGATTGATATTGAGTCCAAAGCTTTTACTCCACGCCGAGATAATGGCTAGTTCCGCATTTAAAGTCTCCATGGTAAAGGGAAGGCGGTCAAGAGTAGATTGGGCGTAAATTTGAAGGTCGTCAGCAAAGAGATGGAAAGACAGAGATAAACAGACATAGACAGAGATAGACAGAGTTATTAGTGCATAGTTTCTATAGAAATTATAGAAATGAATTAAACTAGTTTTTTTCAATATACAATTGAATCTATACTAATAATAAGACAGTAAAAATCGAAAAACTGTACATTAAATATTTTTCCAAAAAACTGAAAGGAGGCAATTAAAGAAGAGTCATAGAAACCAAAAAACCAATTTTTGGAATTCTTGTCTGTCTGTCTGTCTGTCTGTCTGTCTGTCTGGTACGTTATAACTTGAAAACTACTGAACGGATTTAAACGCGGTTTTCACAGTTGGATTACATACAATTAGGAGCGTTGTCAAAACTTTATTTCGTCAAAATCGGTTAAGAGAAAAAGAAGTTATGGTCAATTGAAAATTTACTTCAATCACTGCTTCAACTGCTTTACTGTCTTATTATTAGTATAGATTGTTACTGTTAATGTTAAATATAAGTTAATTTTAATATTAAAACTTATGAGAGGTAACAAAAATAACAAATAACGTAGTGCGCGCGGGCGTGGTTGAAGTGTTGAACAATGTGCTCGATAGATGGCGTTGATAGAATTCGTCATCAACGTAGATCGCGGTATTAAAATGCTTCGTTGGGTAATGACTACCGTGCGGTTCAAACTTTCAATGTTGTAAATTAATCGTATGGTTATTTATCATAAGTCTCGATTCTCGATTGGTTTAGGTTTGCTTTTTCGGTCTTTTGTTCAATGTTGTGTTGTATATGGTTTTGAATTATTTGGTTGTTTTGAAATGTTTGGTTGTTGTTTTTAATTGTTTGGTTGTATTTAATTGTTTGGTTATTTTTAATTGTTCGGTTGGTGTTCGATTTTGTATTTTCGCTTTGGTTTCAAACTTATCTGACAGTCAGTTAAGCATTTGTTCGACAGAACATATGGTCATCTCCTATCTCTATCTTAAATAATTTAATTAAAATAATGCCTAGGAGAAAACGGTCTAATTTGTCGCATTATTCAAGAATAGCTAAAAGCAGAAGGTTAGCTAGATCTCAGGCATCTAATGCGGAAAGACAGTTGCGTCTCAGCGAAGATCGGCAACGTCATGCACTGTCTCGGTCTTTAGAAACCTCCTCAGAAAGAGAGTCTCGGATGTCCGCTGACCGCGAGCGTCTTGCTTTGTCGCGAGCTTCAGAAACGTTTGCCGAAACGCAGTCTCGATTAAGTGCTGATCGTGGGCGCCATGCTTTGTCGAGAGCTTCAGAAACTTTTGCCGAAACGCAGTCTAGATTGAGTGCAGATCGTGGGCGCCATGCTTTGTCGCGAGCTTCAGAAACGTTTGCCGAAACGCAGTCTCGATTGAGTGCAGATCGTGGGCGCCATACTTTGTCGCGAGCTTCAGAAACGTTTACCGAAACACAGTCTCGATTGAGTGCAGATCGTGGGCGCCATGCTTTGTCGAGAGCTTCAGAAACGTTTACCGAAACGCAGACTCGATTAAGTGCTGATCGTGGGCGCCATGCTTTGTCGAGAGCTTCAGAAACGTTTACCGAAACGCAGTCTCGATTGAGTGCAGATCGTGGGCGCCATGCTTTGTCGAGAGCTTCAGAAACGTTTACCGAAACGCAGTCTCGATTGAGTGCAGATCGTGGGCGCCATTCTTTGTCGCGAGCTTCAGAAACGTTTGCCGAAACGCAGTCTCGATTAAGTGCTGATCGTGGTCGCCATGCTTTGTCGAGAGCTTCAGAAACATTTACCGAAACGCAGTCTCGATTGAGTGCAGATCGTGAGCGCCATGCTTTGTCTCGGGCTTCGGAAACATTTACCCAGTACAAAAAACGATTAAGTAACGATCGTCATCGCCATCATAATTTTAGAGCTTCAGAGAGTGACGATCATTACTTACATCGTTTAGAAGTAGCTAGAGAAAACTACAATCGCTCACGTCATGATCATTACACTTTTTTGGAAAATGAAAGAGATAGGGTAAATTTAAATCGGCGTGAGGAAACTGAAGAACAACGTCAAGTTCGTTTGAATGCTGATAGGCTACGGCGCTCGCTTAATAGGGCCTCGCGTTCCTCAGAAGATTCGGAAGCATACCATGATTTAACAGCGGGTCACAATGTTCTTCCTTGGGTTGTTAAAGAAAGAAGTGCATTTACGTATTACCCTATGATTGATTATGCTACTTTTGCCTCAGTTGAAGAAAAAGTAGTTTGTGCATTTTGTGAGGCTATTAAATGGCAAAAAGAGACAAATGGAATGTGTTGTTCAAATGGAAAAGTTTATCTTGAAATGTTTCAAAATCCTCCGGAAATATTGAAATCGTTACTGAATGGCGAACATCCACTATCAAAACACTTCTTAGATAACATTCGTTTATACAATAGTGCCTTCCAGATGACTTCTATCGGAGCAAAACAAATTTCACATGGACCTTTTATGCCAACTTTTAAAATTCAGGGTCAGATATATCACCTTATTGGTTCATTGTTGCCCGAAAATGAGCCTAAATTCCTCCAAATTTATTTTGTGTCTGATTATGAAGAACAAGCAAGCATCAGAAACCAGCACTTTCCGCAACTTCAAAGTAATCTAATCATACTTCTTCAGAACATGCTTCATCAAGTAAATCCTTACGTAAACAGTTTCAAAACTGCGTTAGAAACAATACCGCATGGAGAGTATAGTAACTACAAATTCGTCATTAATGCAGACAGACGACCCGTAGCCGAACACCCTGGTAGATACAACGCCCCTGTTGTAGATGAAGTAGCAGTTGTTTTAGTCGATCAAGAATGTGAGCGACGTGATGTGGTTTTACACACTCGAGATGACCGTTTAAAACGCATTTCGGAAACCCATCGATCGTACGATGCTTTGCAGTATCCTTTAATTTATTGCAGAGGTGAAGACGGCTATAACTTCCAACAACATCAAGTAAATCCAGTGTCAAGGCAGCCTAATGACATTAAACTTTCTGCTCAACAAATGTATGCGTTCTTACTTCAAATCAGACGCAACAATTTCATCTACCTGCAAAGATTTCGGGGATTGTTCAGCCAGTTCATTGTCGACATGTACGCTAAAATTGAAACTGAGCGGTTAGTTTATATAAATACCCATCAAAGGAGGTTGCGCGCCGAAGAATATGTACACCTAAGAGATGCTATGCAACAAGACGGAAGTACAGACAATTTAGGGCAATTAATTATTTTACCATCCAGCTTCACAGGCGGACCGCGCTATATGCACGAGCGAACACAGGATGCGTTTTGCTATGTGCGGAATTTTGGCCGGCCAGATCTTTTTATTACTTTCACTACTAATAGCAAGTGGAAAGAAATAAAAGACGAATTATTGCCAGGTCAAAAATCATATGACCGACACGATATAATAGCCAGAATCTTCAATTTAAAATTGAAATTACTTATGGTTCTGCTTACAAAAGAAAACGTTTTTGGTCCATCTTCCTGTTTTATGTATAGCGTCGAGTGGCAGAAGCGTGGACTGCCGCACGCACATATACTTCTGTGGTTGCAAGAAAAAATACGCCCAAATGATGTTGATGCCATAATTAGTGCAGAGTTTCCAAACCCGGAAGAAGACCCTATACTTTATGATGTTGTAAAGACACATATGGTTCATGGGCCATGTGGCACAATTAATAGAAACTCTCCCTGTATGAAAGATGGCCGCTGCACTAAGCGATATCCCCGAACATTAACGGAACAGACAAAGACGGGCGAGAATGGATATCCATTATATCGTCGTCGTTCGCCAGAGCAGGGTGGATTTACAGCAGTAATTGGAAGCCAGCAGCTAAGAATCAACAATAGTTGGGTCGTCCCTTACTCACCCTTGCTATCTAAAACATTTAAAGCACATATTAACGTCGAGATGTGCAATAGTGTACAGGCAATAAAATACGTGTGTAAATACGTAAACAAAGGGAGTGACCAAGCAACATTTGCTCTGCAAGATCGCAACGAAGTAACAAAGTATCAGACGGGACGATATATTAGCACCTCAGAGGCAATATGGCGGATACTGGGCTTTCACATCCATGAACGCCATCCAACGATCGTACATTTGAGTGTACATTTAGAAAACGGTCAAAGGATTTACTTTGATCCTGATAATGTCAGAGATCGCGTGGAAAACCCAAGAGGAACAACGTTGTTAGCATTTTTTAAATTATGCCAGGAAGATGATTTTGCTGAAACGCTAACATACGATAAAGTGCCATCCTATTACACTTACAACAAGCAGAGGTGTATTTTTAATCGTCGACGCCGCGGTGTGCCTGTTGAAGGATTTCCTGGAGTATTTAAAGATGCGGCATTAGGTAGAGTTTACACCGTGCATCCCAGCAATGGCGAATGCTATTACTTACGTTTATTGCTTCACACTGTCCCTGGGCCCACTTCATTTGCATATTTAAAAACGGTAGATGGTGTACAGCATTCTACCTTTCAAGCGGCATCTAGAGCACTTCACTTGCTTGAAGGAGATCAGCACTGGGATAACACCCTTGAGGAGGCCTGTGTCAGCGATTCCCCAAAAATGTTGCGACAGTTGTTTTCAATCATGTTAGTTTTTTGTAGTCTCTCTGATCCATTAGTCTTATGGGAGAAATATAATGTGCATATGTCTGAAGATTTTGTACATTCGCTGCGGCTTAACAGCCATCAAGAAATTCATGCAAACGACGAAAGAGCAATTAATCGTGCTCTTTGTTCCATTCAGGCTACCATATACTCAATTATGGGCAAGTCCTTGAGTGACTACGGCCTTCCTGTTCCTCAAACAGAATCGCATCAGCCTCGCGCCAATGTTGAATATACAGCCGAGACTAACTATAGCTCTGCCGAATTGAGGGCCGTAGTCGACGAAAATTTAACAAATTTTACATTGGAACAAAGAGCAATATTTGAGACGGTAGTTCAGAGTGCTCTTAACAATGATGGCAAGTTGTTTTTCTTGGATGCTCCTGGTGGAACAGGGAAAACATACGTTACTAAAGCTATTCTTGCCGAAATTAGGCGACGGGGTAAAATAGCTCTAGCAACGGCCTCATCTGGAATTGCAGCAACTTTATTGCCTGGTGGCAAAACAGCTCACACTATGTTCAAAATCCCCCTCGAACTAGATAACTATGAAACGCCAACATGTGCAGTCACTAGAAATAGTGACCGCGCTAAAGTTTTCGAAGATTGCTGTTTAATAGTGTGGGATGAATGTACCATGGCAAACAAAAAAGCTGTCGAGGCCGTTGACAGAACTCTTAAAGACATTCGTCGTGATGCAAGGCCAATGGGTAACGTAACGTTTCTTTTTTCTGGAGATTTTCGACAAACCCTTCCTGTCATAACTAGGGGAACTAGAGCCGATGAGGTTAAAGCATCCCTAAAGCGCTCTTATTTATGGCCTCAAATACAAAAGTTACAATTGACAGTAAACATGCGAGCACAATTGGGAGGTCATTTACATGTACAAGAATTTTCTAACGTTTTATTAAATATAGGAGATGGTATTCTGCCTGAGATAGACGGCCAGGTAATCCTTCCGGATATACTTGGCAAAGTTGTATTTTCAGAAGGCGAACTCATAACTTCCGTATTCGAAGATCCCTCTGAAATAATCAATAAAGAAAATTCATGGTTATGTGAGCGGGCTATTCTTACTCCTAGGAATGACCAAGCTGTAGCCATAAATGAAAATGTTTTGGCGGACATCGTTGGGGATGAAGTGATTTACACATCATATGACTGTGTTGTAAATCAGGATGACGCTACAACCTACCCCATCGAGTTTTTGAGTTCATTGGCTGCGAGTGGCCTTCCTGCACATAAAATTACGCTTAAAGTCGGCGTTCCCATTATGCTTCTAAGAAATCTTTCACCACCTAAACTTTGTAACGGAACCCGACTAAAAGTAACGGTTTTGCAGCGTAATTTAATACAGGCCGAAATTCTCACAGGGTATGGTTCAGGCGAACCTCGAATACCACTCATCCCCAACAATTACCCCTTTCAGTTTAAACGCACCCAGTTCCCAGTAGCTGTATGCTTTGCTATGACAATCAATAAATCACAGGGACAAACCCTAAAAGCAGCTGGAATAGACCTAAGATTAAGCTGTTTCTCGCACGGACAACTATATGTGGCTTGCTCGCGGGTCAGTAGGGCCGAAAATTTATTTCTATTAGCCCCTGAGGGAAGAACTATTAACGTGGTCTACAAAGAAATTATTTAATTGAGCATCACACAAAAATATAGTATTTGTTACAGTAAGTAAAACTTATTGCGTACTAGCTTCTGCCCGCGACTTAAAAAGTACCCTATGTGTTATTCCTTCAGCTGAATTGATGTGAAGGAGTAACAAACAATTTTTCGCATTTATAATATTAGTAGGATTCGTATGCTTTATTACGTAAGCGTATATATGTATATATATATCTATATATATAAAAATGAATTGCTGTTCGTTAGTCCCGCTAAAACTCAAGAACGGCTGAACAGATTTATCTTATCTTGGTCTTGAAATGTCCGTGGAGGTCTAGGGAAGGTTTAAAAGGTGAAACATTCGAATAATTGACGGGAAAAGTCTAAAAACAGCACTTTCCGTCTTCCCATATAAAAGTTTTTCTAAATAAAATTGACTCTATCAATTTTAGCTTTATTGCCATTATATAAAGTTTAATGTTGTCTAAGGGATGTAAGTGTGTTCCTATCGAATCAAGTGAAGTGAGTTCGAATTCGAACAGTGTGCGTGTTTGCATTTGCACACATAATAAATCGTTGGGAGGATTAAATCTACATATATAAAACTCTTCCGTTGCTGAGTGACTGACTGATAGACAACGCACAGCCAAAACTACTGGTCGTAGAAAGTTGAATTTTGGTATGTAGGTTCCATGAGATATGTAAGGGAGCCTATGCAAGAGGAGTAAAAATCTATTTCTTGGGTTTATTTACTTGTAACTTGGCACTAACACGTACATAAGTTTGTAAATAAGTTTGAAATTTTTTTTTCAAACTACCCCCAATCGTAATATTAGGGGTTCGATTGGGTGACTGATTGATTAACGCAAATCCGAGACCGCAAGAGTCTGACAAAGGTTCCTTTAGTAACATAAGTGAGCACTAAGAAGGAGTTTTTGGAATATCAAGCCCCAAGGATGGGGGGGGGGGGATCAACTGATATTCAAGTATATATTATTTCTTCAAGAGATTCACTTGAAACTTTGTAATTAACCCCTTTCGTGGGTCAGACTTTGTATGACAACTATCAGACGTGGTCACGTGTCACCTCCCCTTTAATCTGTTAAACATACAATATTATTTACATACATGCATAACATTGATAACATCATGCCTTTAAATCCCTTTTTTGAGTTACCACTACCCATAGGAACAGTTAAAAGAAACGAGTGAAGAGACGTTTGTCTGCATCCATTTTTCACCTACATCCTTAACGTTAATGAGGTTTACCTTTTATTATTTGGTCAAAGTAATGACCTCACAAATACGCATAACTTCGTAAGAACTTTTTATTTCAACTCATAACCGCTGAAGAGTGTTACCTTCCATTATCAGCTCATCCCCAATTTGAATGCCCTTGATTTGCCTGAATCATCGGATCCTGATCCTTAAAAGTACCCCCCAACGAACAAATTAATAATCACGTAAATGGTAAATAATTGTCAAGTCCACAGAAACAGAGGATCTTGATAACATTTGTACATGTGAAGCTACATCATCCCTGAGTAACACAGGCTATATATAATTCCAATTGTAACAAGATTTTAGCCCGTGAATGAAAGCCCTTTCGAGATCATTAAGAAACGCTATATATTTAACCAAATTACACGTGGGCGAAGCCGCGGGCAGAAAGCTAGTTCAGATATAAAGACTGACCGGTTTTAGCGACTATAACTCAAGTTTGTTTTCGCATTATCTAATATATAAAATTCTCGTGTCACAGTTTTCGTTCCCCTACTCCTCCGAAACGGCTCGACCGATTCTCATGAAATTTTCTAATCATATTGAGTAGGTCTGAGAATCGGCCAACGTCTATTTTTAGAGACATTTTTTTTGGCAAAACGACGTTTGTCGTGATCAGCTAGTATTCATATAAAATCCGTCCGCACGTCACCCGGTTATTACGTCACGGTCCCTAGAATGTCGTTATATCCGGATTCTACTGTACACATGTCTTTTACACGATAACCGTATTCAGCCATCACTTGTACGTCAATAATTTTCTTCTTAAGACAACTGGTGTTCCTAAATAGACCGGCCCGAGAAGACTCGCAACAAGAGCTGGTTAGTAAGTAACTTAGCTTTTTTTTAGTTTAATAGTCCTTTACAATAATCCTAGCTCAACGATGTTTTCACTCAAGTTTTCAATAGAAAAAGCGGAAGCCATTTTGAAAAATGTAACGTTAGAAAACAATTATATTTTGGTGTAATCTTTTCGTATATTTTATAAGATTTAAATCAGAATTTTTAAAGCAAAATCAGTATCGAAATCGCACAGGCAACTCCAGCTTACATATAACCAGAAAATTAATAACAAGAAGCAGGAGCAACCACTGTCTCTACCTTGATGAAGACAATAGTTGCCTCCTCAACTCTCTCTCAAACGAAGCTGCAGAGTGCAAAAACAGGTCGATGCAGGGGTGTGAATCCAAGGAGAAGCACATTCTATGGAAACAAATTGGTTCTGTACGAGCGTTTAAAAATGAATTTCCAAACGTTATTTTCCACCTACCATCTTTATCCTCCATTTTAGCATTGAGGAACAGCTCTTCGCATTGGAGTACTTGATGTCTGAACGCGCACGCATCGCGCAAGCGTACAACGCAAGTTGCACACACACCGGTGTCTTTCTCTTCGCCATCGACATGGGAGAGCTGAAATTAAAATTAACTGGTGACTCTTTTTGCTTTTATAGAAGGTGCAAAACGAGCAGGAGGCCCATCATAAAGGTTGATTAAAGATACCGACAAACGTTGTTTTGC
Source organism: Leptophobia aripa (assembly GCA_951799465.1). NCBI lineage: Eukaryota > Metazoa > Arthropoda > Insecta > Lepidoptera > Pieridae > Leptophobia > Leptophobia aripa. The sequence goes on from OX637283.1 coordinate 4,335,954, forward strand.
CAACAAAAAAAAATGGCTCTAAAAGTAGATCTCGGCCGATTCTCAGTCCTACTCTATATGGCCACAAAATTTCATGAGAATCGGTCGAGCCGTTTCAGAGGAGTAAACGTGACACGAGAATGATATATATTTGATATACTTGTCGGTTGAAGGAAGGCTGGCAGAAGGAAGTCGTGGTTGAGTAATTGGAAATGGACCGGAATAGAACTATGGATAGAGAAACTGTCGGGAAGCTGATTTGCTAGTCTTCACTTGTTGGCAACTCTTAAAAGAAGATTATAAAATCATCTGTGTAGTATGTAACATATTAATACGTCCATACTAACATTACATCGCTCTCCGAGCACTTTCGTTATTAAATTAACTATCAGAACAGACAATTTTCACCAATCGTTATAAAATGATAATATTATTTTCAATCCTTACCGTCAAACCTCACACATTAGGTTGACAGGTTAAACTATTTACCAACTTAACTAACTTAACTTTTAGAGGACAAAGATCCCTTTAATGTGTCGGCAATTGGCTCAGCATCGGGACAGTTCAACTCTTGAGTAGCCTCACAATGCATTGTTATTTTAATTGTCAGTAGCACAATTTTGTATTAATTGTTTATTTCAAAAGAGCAGCTATCGAGTTTCTTGCCGGTTCTTCTCGGTAGATGACTGCCTTCCGAACCGGTGGTAGTGTTAATGACGATTCAAAAGTGTCTTTATAAAGACCTACTTGAATAAAGATATTTTGAGTTTGTTAGTCCTTTTGTTTTATTTTTTTTATATGAAAATATTACTAGAGAAGGCTTTTTATTCGTATCTACGTATTGATCCTTATCAAAATAAATAAATCATTATTTAAGACGTCATCAATAAGTAATAATAAGTAATAGGTGATATCTTATTAAATATTTCGATTCGGTAAAATACATCTAGATAATATCACGAGATTTAATAATAGAAAAAAAACTCCGCTCGGCCAGCTATGCGTTGATGAGGTACCGGAGGGGACAGTAGGAATATTGTAGCTTACTGGGTGAATGAATTTTTAAAATCGGTCTAGTAGTTTCGGAGCAGATTCATTTCAAACAAGCAAACAAACAAAAAATCAAATCTTTCCTCTTTATAAAATTAGTATAGATTTACCAAAATCCTTTTGTTTTTCAACCACGCGTACTTCAAGTCGCATGCTAAAACTAGTAGTTATGTCTTTTTAAAATGTATTATTCCTTTTGTTTGGCTTCAGCCATAAATAAATAGGTCCTACTTTTGTCTGATTAGAAAAGCTAGCAGTTTTGTACTGCTATTGTCTGATCTTTCATCAGGTCGACAAGTTGGATTCATCTATTCGAACATCAGCTCAAAGTGTCACATCCTCAGAATCCGTTACCTCTTCAGTGTTAAACATTTGATGAGAATCATTTTGCCAGCACCAAGAACTATGTACCATCCTGCCCTAATGGTGCTAGATGCTGATTCTCATCCATCAGGCAGGCGGACATAGGAGTAATCCGGATTGACATGCAATAAAGTCAATATTGTAAAATTAATGAGTTTTAGGCGACGACTTAGCTTTTATAAAAGTATCCGTAGCCGGCCTATAGAATCTTTCTACTTTCGAGAATATACGTCAAGAGTTAGTCATAGTTTTAACTTCAAGAGAATATGACAGGTTTTTTTTGCATTTAATCCAATGGTTCAAAACGGGGCGTCCTTTCTCAAATACAAAGGTAAAAGTGGGTTGCCTGATAAGACCTTTGTGTTATACGTAGCTTTTCTTAATCAGACAAGAGAAGCTGCAAGAATGCAAGATGTTAAATCTTTGACATTATTTTCCAGGCTGTTATTATGGCAGCGTATGGTTTGAGGGCTCGACATACATTTGCATAGTGTCTCCATTTATTGCAATTCTGGCGGATGGACAGTTCTTTCCGAGATGTACAGATCCTTCACAGAAGACACTTTCCTTTAGATATACCTATAGATCATGCAGCAGACAGTGATTCCTGGATTACTTGAGATATGTGAATAGCCTAAGTTTATTCATGAATAACTCAGTGCTGGTTTGAGCCTGTTCCGTCAATATCGCCTTATTGTATGCTTCATCAACTCAGTGAGATTCTCGAGAAGTCTGGCAAATTTTATCCGATCCAATGCATCTCTATCAGATTTGTTAATAAATTAACATTCCTTGGCTAATAATTTTTACATCTTCCTTAATCTGCTGCTTTCTAATAGCTAGCACATGTCTAGCATAAATAACAATTTTAGTTTTACATATATGCTGTTCGGTTCTGTACACTGATAAATGAATAGATTGAAGAGGATAGACAATTGGTGAGCAGGATCAGTTACATCCCATCGTTTCCGTATGACAGTAGAAAATATTCCAGTGCTCCCATTACTTTGCGGAAGAATTAATGTTTGGTTCAACATGAAACCTTTCCGGGTGTTAAAATTTCATCATTTGTATACAAATTGTCAACAAAACTATACAAGATATATGATAAGACATGACAACATACATGGCAAGAGATGTGACATGTCACACATATTTTATATTAAACCCAAATCCTGCCCTATTTTTGTCATTTCTTTCTATCATACTTTTAAGAGCATGACATAAATATGGCTTCAATAAGCGTTATATTTTTTTAACTAGTTGATAAATCTTTTAAATGTTGTAACTTTGAGATGAGAGCTTAATAGTATTTACTAGGTGTTTAATGGCAGAAAATCTCTTGTCAATCTAATAACCATATGTTGTTTATATAGGTGAAAATTTAGTTGACAAACAAAAGTTTGCATAATATTTATTGTATGCACCAGTAAGTGAATTGGGATCATAGTATTACCCCTACACCAGAATTTATGCCATATAAAAAAACTGTTTAAATTGATGGTTTAAAGACAATTTAGTTAGTATGCATTTATACGTGTGTATTTACTGATAACTATAATGCTTATTATAATAAAAAATGTATGAGCATTCAAATATTATTAAACAAAATATTATGAATCTTCTATTTTGATTAAAGACTACCTACCTTATTTTGAAAGAGGTGTTTACAATTAACAATTGTTAATAAAATTCGTTTACATATATATTATGTTAACTTACCACAATCCCAAAGCAATCCATAACCATATCCGCATAAATTTCTTTCTTTTCCATCCATGTATACTCTGCAGTCAAAATTCTGCATTTTTTTATAGCTCTACAGCATCGGCAAAGTGCTGGGTCCACAATCGGTCCGTTATTCTTTATTAACGCCATAACGAACTGAATTTAATAGTTAAAGTTTTAAAGAAACATTGTTATTTCAATTGAGACAGCTGAAAACAAAATCACAAAAATATTTTCGAAAATTTACGAAATTAAAGACGCCAGCCGCAAGCGGCTCTCCGCTCTTCAGTCTTTACCCCACAGCTTCACCTTTCGCACTACAGATTACAGACAAAAAACAGAACATCTATCAAAATACGTAACGTACAAAAAATTTTCATACAACTCTGTAACCAAAATTAAAATTCAGTAGCCACCATATTTAGCTAATTTTTGTAATAAAGTTTATATAGAAGTTATGATTTATAACTTTAATATGTATTCAGGTAGTTCTATTTCCTACTCAGTACTATAAATGTGTGGTAGATTATGTAATCCTGTGTGTATGCCTGTGTAATCTGTACTTCTGTGGTCACATATTCGACCGATCTGTGGTTACATCAATAACAACTAGACAACAAATAAATAATATTGCTTATTAAAATAGGGAATTAATTTTTATGCAATGACAAACCTGAGTGAGACTAAAAAAGGCCCTATTTACGACCCTGGTTTCTGTAGATGCTGCGGTGAAATTAAAAAATGCCGTCTTCTAAATGTAGAATATGATCACAAGGGCCAAAAAGAGATATATTCAGATTTATTTGTGGATTGCTTCGGTCTCTTGGTATGTATAAATTATAAAGGTAATATTTTGTGCGTAGTTTTTTCGTTTGCAAAAAGTAAATTAATAAACTTGCATAGTTTTAAATGAATATGGAAATGCAAAAAGGATAATATCTGCTAATTTTGATTAAAATAGGAAGAGATCTATTAATCATCTAGGAATCTAGAAAATTATAATCATTGTATCTATAAATAATAATATTTCAGTTGGTTTTTCATGACGTATATCATTCCAGTTATCCCAGCTGGATGGTGATCCCAAAGAATGTCTGATTTGTGCAATGTGCGTGTCACGGCTGCGCGAGGCAAATAGTTTTCGGCTTCAAGTACTCAAATGTGAAGAGAGACTGCTTACATTAAGATTAAATGGTAAAACAATATTGTATTTATATATTTAAGATATCATTCTATTTAGCTAATAATAATATATTTAATGTGGACAGATTTACTTAATCCCCAGGTAAGAAATATTAAAAGTTTCGAATGACAAGTCTCTAATATCTATAAAGAGGTGTATTTGGATATATTTTGTTAGTAGTTATAATCCTATGCCCTATGGCGCAGAGGGCATCCACAGCAATCCTCCATCACACTCTGTGTTCTACATATTTGCTACTTAATTATTCACCGGTTTTCAGATTGTCACGATGTGAAACTCGATATCAAAGATGAAATTACTGAAATAATGCCAGATGATGACGCAGCTCTAGATGATAGTTATGGTGAGATCTCTGTACCCACACTGTGAATGTGTTTATTATTAACCCATTCTGATTCAGTCATGTATTTTTGTGTACTGTAATTTAAATATAAATTTTTTAATTAACAAAGAATACCTTATTGTCTTTACGGTATATGTTGCTGCAATATGCTGGTTACAGATATAGAACAAAAGATACCTGTAAAGAAGAAGAAAAATCTCAAAAAGATAAGGCATAAAGTTATCAAAGATGATTCTAATGAAATTGATTTACAAAGAATGGAAGAGATGCAGTATGCAGGTATGTATAAGGCAATAAGTTTATAATTTTGACAAGATATTGTCCCGTTGACGAGAACTTGGAAAGGTGATCCCATGACACCTTTTTAAAAATTATGGTAAACTTTTAAGTATGGTCTGCAGCCTAAGCAAAGACACAAGTTATGAGTTGGTACAACTTAAATCTGAGAGTCGGAAGACCTAGAAAATGTGTTATGCTACACTGTCGTACAATCACACACTTCTGGAGCTAATTGACAGAATTCAATAACTTTTTGCCTAACAATGGTTTATGTGTTTGAAAACATGGTAACATGGTTTCAGATCCGTCACCAGAGAAGGAGACAAAATCCCAAGACTATGAGAAGATTATGGACAATATCGTTGCCATCGTTGAGAATTCATATGTATGCCCGTTCAATACATCCTTCAGTGACTACTACTGTGTGTATTGTCGAGTTGTATTCACAAATCCGAATAAGCTACGCGAGCACACATTGACACACAATCCGAAGGCGTTCAGGGATATTGTCGCCAACTATGTGAATAAAAAGATCCAAATTGACATTGACAGGATTGATTGTCGCCTATGCCCGGAGGTGATTGGTGACATTGACGTTTTCAAAATGCACGTCACGTCACACGGCATACAGATACACAACGTGGTGGATGACTTCCTCAAGTTCAAATTGCAAATGGATAATTTGTGTTGTCTTGAGTGCGGCAAGAGTTTTGGTTTCTTTCACGCGTTGAAAAAGCATATGGCCGAACATTTCGGCACTTGTATATGTGACGTGTGCGGTGCGCATTATTTCGACAGTCGCATGTTGATATTACACCAGAAAACCCATCAGCGTATCGATGAAGTTTTTAATTGTAAGGAGTGTGGGAAAAATTTCAAATCGAAATACACGAGATATATACATATTGCGCGCACACACAAAAAGGAGTCAGCGTATCAATGTCGCAAATGCGACGAAGTGTTCTTCTCGTACACGTTGAGGTATCGGCACATGATCGATTATCATGGCGAAGAGAGGCTGTTCAAATGCGACCAGTGTGACAGGTCGTATGACAGTAGGAAATCCCTACGCGAGCACATAAGGAGGTCGCATTTGAAAATATTAAGGCACGCCTGTATGATGTGTGACAAGCTGTTTTATTTGCCGTCGCGTTTAAAGGAGCACGTGATGACCAGCCATACGGGTGAAAGGAATTTCCGGTGTGAATTTTGTGGGAAAAGTTATCCTAGATTGAGGGGATTGAAAGTTCACGTGCAAAGCGCACACGGAACGGAGAAAAAACATAAGTGTATACTGTGCAATGCGGCGTTCACCAAGAGTTTTAACCTGAAGAGTCATGTTAAGCGGCAACATGGCGGCATGGATGACGGCGAGCAATTTTTGACACCTGTCAGTTGAAAAGTAGAAACGTACAATTATATAATTTAATATAAATATTGTTTCATTTATATAACGTTTGAAGTTACAAATATACTAAGAAAACGCTGACTTGGGGCCTTACCGGCTTTTCACCGCTTTTCAGTTAGGAGAAATAAATACTTAATGGAAAAAGTTTTTGTGTAATCAACTATAGGGACTGTATTCCAAGTCGTCAATCAACGCTCAATTGCCTCTTGATTTGAGATTTGAGTCACTGTTAATTGCAGATTTGGCTCGGTTTAACGAATGACACTCAATGGATCAACGATCAATAAAATCGACGCTCCGCCTAATTCTTAAAGGCAAATTAAGTGGAGATCTACGCTTATGAAGAGATTTAATTGAGTCTGGTAAATTGGTGACTTAATTGCTGATTGTCTCTGCAAAATTGTTGTATTTCTAGTTTTCTCGATATATTGAAAAAAAAGGTTTATATCAAAAATATCTATTGTTATTACTATAAATATTTTTTGATTAGATTTTAGGATACGTTACTATTAATTACATATTTCCGTCATTACTATTGAATCCACCAAATTCTAAGGTAAATGGATATTTTTATAACGTCGATTTTTGACCTGAATCTGTCTGAAGACGAGGATAGTTTGGATAACATACCGAGAAGGTTTCTGTAATATATTATGAGGCTCCAATCTTTTAAAAGAAGATACTAGTTTTCGAAAAACGTTGTTCAAACAGAAGTACTTATACAAATTTAACAATCGGGTACTACTAGTACCACCTGAACTGCTAATTCTCTACATCTTTAAGTAAGTTAAGGAAACTATATTATTCCTGATTCCTTTTCTAAAACAATACATAATAAATTCATTACATATTTGAAATATTTGATCATAACAAACATAGGCCGGTATTCCAAGTCGGCACTCAAATCGCACAATGATCAACAGATTCTTGATTGGAGATCAAAATGGACACTCAATCGGCTGTCTTATTCTTAAACGTCACTTGAGTGGCAATCAGTTGATTCTAGATTTAAGTCGAGATTTGATTTACAATCAACAAATAGTTGCTCTGTGTTTGATTCGAGTTTGCTTTATTGAGAGAGAAAAGATTGTTTCCTTTACACGCTGTGTGCTTCAAAAACGCTTTAATTATTAACTTTTATCTCTTATTCTATATTTTTTTTTATTTTTTTTTTATTCAAATAAAAATACAATTTTTTTCACTTAATCTATACGGCATTAAAAACCGCGCAACGGTTTGTCCATGCCGTTGTTCACTTAACTAACCTTATGAGCATTTATTTTAAAAAAAGTAATAAAAAGTAGTAAAAATAACGTTTTCATTAAATTTACAATTTTCAATACAATATATTATAATGACAAAAGAAAAGATGATTATCTAGGGCTACATACCGTGAAATGGAAGTTATAAGCCTTAACTAACGAATCCTATTTACTTCATATTTTTATTATTTGTTTCAAATTATTTTATTTTGTATTTGGATCAACTTCAACATATTAAGACAAGTATAATTTTTCTTGGAAAAAGCAATAGGTAAATTAACATCTTATTTCATCTCTTTAAATACTCTTTTCTTCAGTTTATTAAAATTTTGTTTTTGGATAAGCCAAGTCAATAGTTATTTGCTAAAGAGGTTTTATGTTCTTATATTAAGCAAAGCTATATCATAGAAATGCTAACATTCAAATTTGGTGTGGAGAATATAAAAAAAAATGTCAGTGTTGAAATGAGACGAGAGAGAAATCATGTGAGCTGCACATGATAGAGATGTTGAATCGACAGGAAAAAAATTAATGGAACTGGGCATATTCAAACTGCAAAGAGAAGAACTAACAGCCGAGTTGGCACAAACATTGTGCAATATCTATATATGAGTATTTTAATTAGGATACAAAATAGATACCTAATTTTTATCCAGGCACCATATTGTTAGCTTACCGCCTGCGCCTTTTTATGATCTCGACAGGGCTTTCTTTCACGGGCTAATATCTTGTTACAATTGGAATTATATATAGCCTGTGTTACTCAGGGATGATGTAGCTTTACAGGATCGGATGATTCAGGGAAATCGAGGGCAACTTTCAAATTAACGTACAGGCAATAACTATTCTGACAATTTTATATTCTGATAGTCATCTTCTTATGTGGATGAGCTGATGATGGAAGGTAAAACTCCTCAGCGATTAAGAGTTGAAAGAAAATTCTTACGAAGTTATGAGTACGAAATATGTACTTGTGAGGTTATTACTTATTAGCTTGACCAAATAATAAAAGGTAAACCTCATTAACGTTAAGGACGTAGGTGGAAAAATGGATGCCGACAAACGACAAACGTATCTTCACTCGTTTCCTTTTACTTGTTTGTATAGGTAGTGTTCACTCAAAATAATCATAGGGTAAAACGTTAATGAAAGTTTGAAGTGCATGGTAGTCATTACACAATGGAGCATCTTAATACCGCGATGGATATATTAGCCTAAGTAGAAGTTCTTTAAAAAAAAACTAAGACTGAACCTCGCACAATCACTTACACAGCAACACCATTGCACACACTGATACACACACACACTAAAATGTTCGTACTTCACATAGTTCCACTTGTGGGTATATATATTTTTGCTTATTTTTTTCTGTTTGTGTTTTTTTTTTGTTATTCTTTTTTCTGATCTTAGATTCTATTTCCGGTTCCATATTTTAACCTTATTTTGGCTTTATTTTTAATCTATTTTTGTTGTGTAAACTGTTTTTGATAAGCTGTATAGGTTTAAGAAATAAAAAAATTAAAATAAATCTAGGTTGATGATGAATTTTATCAACGCCATCTATCGAGCACATTGTTCAACACTTCAACCGCGCCCGCGCGCACTGCGTTATTTGTTATTTTTGTTACCTCTCATAAGTTTTAATATTAAGATTAACTTATATTAGAACATATTTAACAATATATAATATACAACTAATCAATCAATATAAGTGTTTAAAAATTTTGAAGCAGTGGTTGAAGTAAATCTTCAATTGACCATAACTTCTTTTTCCCTTAACCGATTTTGACAAAATAAACTTTTGACAACGCTCCCAATTATATAAATTTCAAAAGTTCAGTAGTTTTGAAGTTATAACGTACCAGACAGACAAGAATTCCTAAATTGTTTTTTTGGTTTCTATGAGTCTTCTTTAATTGCCTCCCTTCAGTTTTTTGGAAAAAAAAATTTAATGTACAGACAATCGATTTTTACTGTCTTATTATAAGTATAAATTTGATAATGTATTTGCTTTTAATAAAGATATCCTCAGTTTGTGAATTTTTTTTCTATCTTTCCTAATTAATTTGTTGAAAATTGTTTTTTGATATGTACACATGTAACATAGTATACATTCTTTGTATTTAAAATTTATTTGAATCTGGCAAATTAATATGCATATTTAAGCAAATAGTGACTAAGATTTATTAGTATTGTGTAAAGGGGTGATTCATTCTATATTTGAATTACAATAAAACAGTTTTGTTATATAAACATTACTTTATTTATTGAAAAGACAACGGAGCAAATAGCATTTAAATAAAGAGATCACGATTTATAGTACCACCACATTATCTGGCATAATACTAATTTTGTCCTCCTGCAGCACATCGTCACATTTATTATTGACAGTTGGAGTAATTGTTCTAACAGTCTGTGGTTATAGGTCTCCACTTTCTAGTCTGTGAATTTGTCTGATACTCCGGCTGTGTCTCTCATGAGTTATACTAGTTTAACTAAAATTAAAAACAATAAACAAACAGATATAATGTTTCAACAATTCGTCTAATTAACGATAGAAACGAATATATGAACATGAGTGCAAAAACGACGAAGGGACCGGTATTCGACTCGGGCATATGTCGTTGTTGCGGGTCAATGAAAAAATGTAGAGTTCTCAATGTGGAATATAATAGTTTTGGTAGGAACGAGTTATATTCTGATATGATTATGGATTGCTTTGGTTTGTTGGTAAGTGTTAACGATGGAAAATGGTATTAAAAAAAATTCCAAGCAGACAATAATTATTGTGACACTCTTTCCTTTACAAACGTTACATTCAACAATATTAGATTTTTTTGTAAGTGTTGATACAATTTCGTTCTACTTAAATTAAAGCGCTATATTGATACCCCTATGATTTTGTAAAAATAAACTTTATTGTTACAAAACTTCCTTTTTTTGCACATGTATTTTAGGTACTGTTTTTAATGTTTACAATTTAAATAAAGATAAAACTTTCAGTTATCGCAGCTTGATGGCGTACTGACTGATCGCCTTATTTGTGCTGTCTGTGTACATCGAATAAGAGATGCATTTGATTTCCGTCAACAAGTGCTTAAGTGTGAAGAGGCATTTTTAAGAGCAAGAATTTATGACGCCGATGATGCTGGTAAGTTTCTACCATCTTACAATATATATGTGTGATATATTGAAATAAAGCAAGCTATAATAATATTTTTTTACACTTAATATATTGCATTCTTTTAATAAATAAATCTTTTGTACCATCTTCGTATTTATAGTTTTTTAATAGTATGTGTGTGAACAGCAGCAGATTTTTAATCGTTAATAATTAAAACTATGAATTCCATAATCATATTCCTTATGTATGAAGAAAATCAAGAAATTCAGAAGAACTTACGTGTATTGCCTCAATACTAATCTAAATACATTGGCCACTGATCTCTTAAAATATTCTATTAAGGCAAAAAGGCTGAAAAGGTAGGATGTGATCTAGAAAGGCAGATGGGACAATAGTCTACACGTCATCGTCATTCAACACATCTGCTTATAGCCTTGCAACTGATTGCAGATATATTTAAGGAAAAAAAAAATTTAGAACAAATTGAATATTTTTCATACTTTGGTCAGGGCTTGTAAAAGTATGGGTGCACAGAATACATCAGCAATATTTCATAGTGTATTATATATTTACAGAAGAAACTCTATTGAGGTCTCCAAAGTTGGAAGTGAAGACTGAACGTTTAGAAGACGATAGATCACCATCGCCAACAGTTGATATAGAAGATATACCTCTTAGTAAGTATAAATATTTGCAATTAATTTAATTTATCAAAGTCAAAGTCAAAATATTTTTATTAATTAAGGTACATAGGACCTTTTTGAATTGTCTTGAATCCAAGTGAGTCTACGCCTGTTCGTACGCGACCAACGCTAATTCATTCCCAAACTTTTATCTATATCGTCAAAATAATCTGACAATGTTAAAAATGCTTTTTCTAATAGCTTCCGTTTCACTACTTTTTTTAATTCACTTACTGACAAAGTCTAAATATCTTACACATATGCTTCATCAAATAAAGACTAATATAAATTTTAACTCTACATTTAATTTACTACCAGTTCCAAAAACAAGGGCATAGAACGAAAAACAAGAACCGGCAAAAAACTCTCCCTTACCATGAAGTATGTTTTACAGTATGGTTGTAGAGATCGGCAACCATTAGCAGCACCAGCAAATGGGTCAATATCTATCTATCAAATGTGTGTTACATGTACAGAAATAATAACATTAATATATTTGATTTAAAAATTGCAGGTGATATTAAAAAGGAAATAAATCCATTAGCGGAGACACCAAAAAAACAACAAACTGAAGTGTTAAAGGATGTCGATTCTCATGTGGATCAGAGACAAACTAAAATTAAGAAGAAATGTGTTCCTCAATCAAGTAAACACTCTTTATATAGGCTGTTTTGAAAATTTACAGCAATTGACTTTATAAAAAGCTTAATATGATATATGCAAAAGTAACTCTTGTCTGTGTGTATGTTTGTTACACTCTCACACTAAAACTACTAAACCGATTGCTATGAAATTCATTATGAAGATAGACTAAACTTCAGGGATGGTTATAGGCTTTTTTAAGCTAAAATAAAGGTTGAAGCGAGATGAAAGTTAGTATAAAAATTTCATCACAACCCTGCTATTAATAAACTGATTTTATAAATACCTTTTGGTGTTAAAACAAACAAAAAGTCACTTGCAAAAGCTACTAGTAATCATATATAACAAAGGAAGTGTCTCCGTAGGGTTTTTGTAAGGAGTGGTGTCTGCATTGCCGACTTCACGATTACCACTCATTATAAAAACAACACTTTGCTGATATTTGCCAGGTTTTTTTTTCACTATTAGTCGTCATGCAGTTACAATGCATCCATCTTTTATAATAAAGACATGACCACTCTTGTTCTTCATTCACAGACTTAGACTGACAGACATAATAAACTTGAAAGTATTCAACTAATGTTATTGAACTTTAGGACTTAGGAACTTTTTATATATATAAATAATAATACAATATATATATATTGTACTATTAATTCAGTCTATTAAATGTCTCTTTTCAGATCTGCCCATGTCAATACTACAACAGAAGATCCGTGAACAGGATCAATCGTACACATCAAAATCAAACTTATACACCATAGTGGAGTACTCTTACGCATGCCCCTTCAAATGTCGTCACAACAATTTGTTATGCTACTACTGTGCTGAGACATTCACCGATCCACAACTCCTGAGAAACCATACGATGTTACACAAAACTAAGAACTTCTTTATGACTGAACGTAATACAACCCTGAAATTGGATGTCACAAGGATTGACTGTCGGCTGTGTCCAGCGAAGATAAACACACTGGATGAGTTCAAACAGCACATATCGAGCACACACACCAAGAAATATTACTTCAACACAAAGGATAGTGTGCTACCATTCCGTCTACTCAAAGAGGATACCAAGTGTGCGATATGCGATCACACATTTCCATATTTCCATGCATTGAACCGACATATGAATGAACATTACAACAATTATGTGTGCGAATTGTGCGGTTTGGGTTTTGTGGACCGTGCCAGGTTCCTCATGCACCAACAGAGGCATGAGAAGACAAGTGTGCCGTGTGAGATTTGTGGCAAAGTGTTTCGTATGCTCAGTTATAAAGAGATACATGTGGACCGGGTGCATAATAAACGGGGCAGGGTGTACTGTCCCAAGTGTGATGTGACATTTATGAGTTATCAGCAGAAGTTGAAACATTTGGTGTTAGTGCACGGTGAGGAGCCATTGTCGTTCCCTTGTAATTTGTGTGATCGTGTGTTTGAAACAAGACGGATGTTCACAATACACAAGAGGAAGATTCATTTGAAGGATTTTAGGTGAGTGTTTGTTACCCTTTCTCTTCTATACAAACTCAAACTCAAAATATCTCTATTCAAGTAGGTATTTAGAGACACTTTTGAATCTACCGAGAAGAACCGGCAAGAAACTCGATAGCTGCTCTTTTAAAATAAACAATTAATACAAAATTGTGTTACTCCCAATTAAAATAACAAAGCATTGTAAGGCTACTCAAGAAAATATATGGGGGCTCACCACTGTAATTTGAAATTATCCCCACAAATACTGGCGTATCCACAATATCTAAATTCTCACCATTAAAAATAACTTTACTATATATTGGGAATGTTATCCGGATCATGAATCTATTCAATGCCCCTATGAAATGATGATTTGAACTTTCAATTCTCCTGTGTTCTTTATGTCTATAATTATCCTATTGATATATTTTGCAATAATTTAAATAGTTTCCGTCATTCATGTATGTGAAATCTACTGTTTTGTATAGTTCATAACTTCCTTTTATCACTATAAAGGACTATTTAAACTATAAATAATGATATATATTATTTGTATGGGAGCGCCATGCTGTTACTTAGAGTTTCGTTCGGTGAGTGAGATCTTCCGGTGCTCATCCTTTCCCCTCCCCCGTCCTCTTCCCCTACACCCCCCTTTTTAAAGGCCGGCAACGCACCCACGAGCTCCCAACCGCGTGAGTGTCTATAAGTGGTGACTTAACCTTTATGGTGGGCCTCCTGCTCGTTTGCCCCCTCTTCTATAAAAAATAATATAAAACACCTTGGGAATGAGTAGGTAGACCTTTATGAAAACGACATTTGGGAGCTCAGACTGGTTTGTCTTGGAACCGTAGCTAGAAATAACAAAATTTTTGACATATATAAAATTATATGATTCTATGTGAAATATATATCGATTTAATTCCAATAATTTCAAATAAGAGGCTCTTAAATGTCCTATATTTCTGCTGTTCAGGTACGAGTGCCAGTGTTGCGGTCAGAAGTTCTTCACGCGTTCAGCGTTGAACAATCATATGCCGGTACACACTGGCGAGAGGAAGTTCAAGTGTAAATTTTGTGACAAGTCCTACCCGCGTTTGAAGACTTTGAAGGATCACATACGTATACACACGAATGACAGGCGATACAGATGTCACATATGCGGGCAGGCGTTCATCCAGAATTGCAGTTTGAAGGGACATTTGAAGAGCCAACATCCGGAATATACATAGTTCGCTCTACATATAATTTGATAAAGGTAATTTGATAGCTATGGTAGACCTTAGATTAGGGATTGGTCTCCGCGCGCTTCGACCAGATACGAGTCGTTACAAAAATGGCGGTGTGCGATGTTAAATTGTGCAAAAATACTACTTTCTTTATAAAAGAGGGGGCAAACGAGTAGGAGGCCCACCGTAAAGGTAACGTCGCCCATAGACACTCACGCGGCTGGGAGCTCGTGAGTGCGTTGCCGGCCTTTAAAGGAAAATTGGTATATGGGGGGGGGGGTGTAGAGGACGGTGGAGGAGAAAGTATGGGCACTACAAGAGACAAGAAAAACACTGGCATCACATACCATCAATAAGTATTGTCATGAACACAGTTAAAATTATATAGTTCCGAAATCTCGGATCGGAGTACCGCTTGGTTGTTGTGTTGCCATGTTAAAGAAAAATTGTCAAATTTTTCGTGGTCGCCTTTCGAGACTTTTGACTTTCAAGTGGTTTTTAATATAATGTAGGAAACCCAATACCTCAATAATAACGATAAATAATTCATATAAAATGAGTTTTTATTTATTAATAAATTATACGACACACAGCAACTACATAATTTCCCCATTCATCGGGCAACACAGTTATCCACGCACACTTAAATCTTTGCCCATCTTTTTACACACACTACGGTTTTGAGTTGCCACATTCAAGATTCTGTTTTTCCTTATAGCGCGATATCTGATCGTAGCGCGTGGAGACCAATTCTCAATCGAAGATTTAGTCAATTATATTGGTCTGTTAAATCTAGATTTTATTGAGGGCAAAGGCTCAGTTGTCAAAGGTTACCATCGGTTTTTAATTTGGCTATATATCCATACTAGTATATCATATATGCGAAAGTATGTTACGATTTCACGCTTAAACCACTGGACCGATTTCGATGAAATTTGGTACGGAGTTAGACTTTAAAAAGGATTTTCCAAATTAATTTTGTGTGAAAACCACGCGGACGAAGTCGCGGGCAAAAGCTACCAGTAACTATATATTTCTCAGTTATAAGCATATAACAGTTATAGATCTCTCAACTTGGGGCTATAAAAATAAATGAAATATAGTTCATATTAATTTGACTAAGTGTACAAACAGATTTCACAAATTTTGAGTTTAAAAAATGGCGCCAACTATCTCTCCAAGCTTGGCCACTCCTTTACGAGATTAAAATGTAAATATTTTGTTTTAGATTGAATCTGTTAAGTCATACAGACTGCTTTATAAAACAGTGATGATAGTACATTTGAATATATAACACTTTGGGAACGTCAGTGTTCCAATCTGACATATGTCAGGTTAAGACTTGCGGTATGTCACAATATTGGGTTGTTTTAACTCATAGTTAGTTTTTGTTGTGTGTTATATTTTAATTACGCTGACATTTTACATATTGAGTCTGTCAAAATGCAGTTTGACAGTGACGTACGTATTTTATGCACATTTTTGATTTTGTTGGTAGGTGTATTTTGACCTTTATAAAGTGTATAAATATTTTCACCATTGCATCACGATAACTAAACATTAAAGAAGAACCCATTGTATATGTCATACATGTGTGACATTTGTATTTTTAGGTATTAAATGTATATACTATTTGTATATACTCTATTATCAAATTAAAAATTATAGTTCTATATACAGTGTCACTCCATGTAACGACACTAAAGGGACTTTTGCGTTTTGATTGGTCGTAAAATGGAGAGAAGGCATATATGTATGAAATACAAGCGAAACCAACCGAAGTTAATTAATTACGACGCTTTAGAGACTTTGTCGTTAAATCGAAAGACGTTACATGGAGTTACTGTATGTATAGCGATGTAATGTTAATTATTGTATTGTCATAATAATGTATATACGAGTGTGATTAATAAATATGAAATAATTTTAAATTTTCTAACTAAAATGCAGTCAGTTCAACATTTTTTAGAGAATCCTGGTAGTTTAGTTAGAACTACTGTTTTATTATTCAGTCCTAGACTCAATTGGCGCCCTTTTGAATTGGGAACTGGCAGTAAATGTATAGTCAATGTTTTTACAAGTATTTTTTTGACTATATATAAGTGTTTTTTGCACAGTGTGAATAAGGATATTTTTTCAGTGAAAAGCAATCTGGGAGACATTAGATGGGGATGTGGGATAATAAAAACAAACGGTTCGCTTATTTTTTATTTATACACGTGACATGTCAATTGTCACATTTCTGTACAATATTGAGATCAATAATATCGACGTAATACACCATTTTGAGTGATCACCAGACGGTTTATATGCAATAGAAATCTTTTCAACCGAGAATCGAACTAAGACCATGTATCGAGTTAAAGAGAGAGATATATGTAAATATATATAAATAAAAATTTCGCTTATCAACGTGATTTCCATGCAAACATTACTTTTTAAATTGCAACCATTAAAATCACATGATTTCGCCTACCAGCGATCTCATCCAGACAAAATAAAAAAATCTAAGCACCCCCCCCCCCTAATACCCCTTCATCTAAATTTTTTTATGACAAATAATATATATAAATACTCTCAATAACGTATGTGTACCCTCAAAAAACTACCCCCTACGAACTATGCGACCTCATATGCTGCTGCAAAGACTGCAGCCTCGGGTAGCACTTATCACAGAAGTCGCATCTGAAACTCTTATCACCCGTGTGGGTAGCCATGTGCTCCTTCAAACGCGACGGCAGATAGAACCGCTGATCGCACAAATCGCACTGATGCCTAAACACCTTCAAATGATTCCGCCTATGGTGCTCCATCAACGTCTTGCGTCGGTTATACACTTTATCGCACAGCTTGCACGGGAACGTCCGACTGTCGCCGTGTACCTCGATCAAATGACGATTTCGCAGCGCGTACGACATGAAGCAGGCTTCGCATTTGTAACAATTGACGGTCGGCTTCTTCTCGTGCACGGTCGCGATGTGCAGCCGCTTACTGTATTTGGATTTCAAATTTTTCCCGCACACGTCGCAAGGGTAGTTCGTCTCGACTTTGAAGTGTTTGTTTATGTGGGTACGTAGCGATGCCTTCTCGAGGAAGCACGCGCCGCACATGTCGCACGTGTACGTGCCGAAATGGGACACCATGTGTTTTGTTAGCGAGTCGAAATATGGGAACACGCTGTTGCACTCTGTGCACGTGAGATTGTTTGGTGTTAGGCGGAATTTGAGGAACTCGCTCTTGACCGGATGCAGTGATACGCTGTGGTCGGATGTTATGTGACGTTTGAATGTGTCAATGTCAGTTATCTTTTGGTCGCACAGGCGACAGTCGATGCGGGTGATGTCGATCTTTGGTATTTTTTTGTTTTCGATGGACAGTTTGAAGTGTTCGCTTGGGTTGTGTGTTAGTGTGTGTTCGCGGAGTTCGTGCGGGTTGGTGAATTGATCACGACAGTAGTAGCAGTAGTAGATGCTTATACGATTTCGAAATGGACAGACGTACGAGTTGTTTACTATTGTTATTGTGTTTTCGTAAGCCATTTCCTGTTCGTCGTAATCCATGTCCGCCTCTCTCTTCTTTGGCACTGAAAATTATAGGGAAATTACGTTTGCACCAAAAGATACACTCAGTGAATTTGTTAGTGCAAACGAGTTTGCACACAACAAGAACAAGCTTTGGGAGATCTTATCGGGTGCTGTCAGTGTTGCCTTGGATCATCGTTACCATGGTGACAGCGGTACTTTATATAGTCTACGATATATAGGGGAATATTTTTTATATATGGTTACATTAGCTGTCACTGTCACTTTGAAATTTGACTATACACGACCATCACATGATAACAACATTAGGTGTCACATTGACGTTTAATTCAAGTCATTTAATTTGAAACTAAAAAAAAAACTACCTTTTTTCACGATCATTTTCCTTTTATCGAACCTCTTCAATTTATTTTTCGTTATTTTCTTAATTTTCCCATTCTTCTTCATCTTGGGTTTCGCTATGTCAATACGTACGTCAGACTCTTTCTCCTCTTTTATAATCGTACTAGTATCTGCAACGAATTGATATAATCACACACACAGAACACAAATGTGAAGTTTTTCTATTACTGATAAGCTCGCTGTTCCCACTATTAGGCTCCATAAAGTTGGTTCAAAGGGTAATGTGTATTGACTCTGTCAGTACCAACATTAAAAAAAGTAGTTAAAATGAAGCTTTTATATTTTGACTTTGAATACCATAAAAAAAATTACCGCATAATGCAAGAGGCAGGTCATCATTATCATCACTGCTCGGTGCTTCACCTTTGATTTCCACTGTTATGGCATCTAAAAGTGTTAATAAAAAATATTTATAATCTGTCATTTGTCACTCTATGTTATCTCAAAGCTCGATTGTATACCAAATATGATATGTATTTGGAAAAGTTTGGTAAATAAACACAGTGTTACCATGTGAGCTTAAATATTTGAATGAAATGTCATCAGACTTATACAAATTGAGTTGGCAACATTATACATTTGTTAAACAGAATGTCAATTCATAATATATTTAGTGATATTATAAAAGTCAAATCATGCTTAACCTAAGGTTTAAAGCACCCACTCTTAGGCATCTGATCGCAGAAGTATTTGAACACAGAAAATACACATGGAAATCTAATATAAAAAATTCTCGTGTCACAATATTCGTTCCCATACTCCTTTGAAACGGGTTTACTGACTCTCATGAAATCTTGTGGCCATACAGAGTATAACTGAGAATCGACAAACATCTATTTTTTTTTCTGGCAAAGCAATGTTTGTCAGAATCAGCTAGTAGTTAATAATAATTTCAGCAAACAATAACTCACAATATTTTGTATAAGTTTATTATGTAGTTATAATTTTGTTAAATCATATTAATAAATCTCCACTGACTGACAATGGCTCTTAATACTTCTCATTACCTAGTATATTTATTTATTTACACTTTATTGCACTTAAACAGTAGAAATAGTAGTAGACGTAGAAGCAATGGGTAGCCTTATCCGCTAATAAGCTATCTCTTTCAGGCAACTCACTTATATGAACTAGGACCTGGACAATGTTCAATAAAAGTATATCACGTTCTTATTTATGGTACTTTGTCCTTCTACTTACAACGCGTTGTATATTTACTACGATTTTGTATAGAGACTAAGTATTTTGTTTACCATACCTTTGTTCTGCAGACGTGCATTCAAGTATAACTGCTCACACATCAGGACCTGCTCTCTAAAAGCACTCGCTTCGCGTAATCGACCAACGCACGTTGCACAAATGCAGTTATCTTTATTGTCTCCATCGAGGTGTGAGAGCTGGAATGAAATACAAAAATAAATTATTCAATGTACGCCTTTATTTCTGGAAACAATATTTGGCATACATCTAAGTTCATGTTGGCGTTAAGTGTTAAATGGTGGAAAAGGAAAAATGATATAATATGAAATTGAATATAGACAGTAAGTAGTATACTATGTAAAATATATATTCAGGTTACCCTTAACCAACTCTTAATATATAACATATGTACTAAGACTGTACTGTGTCAAGGAGTAAGCTTGTTGGTTTTAGAATGCTGTACAAATGCTGAACATTATTTATATGTATTATAGCTCATTGCAATTTGTTTGAATCATTATTAGCCTTTTACTTTACTTGTGTAAAAGAAAAATTGGATAGTGGCTATGTTGGGATGAATTAACTTAAGACTATGCTATCAAGAATTTAGTTTTTTACAAGTTTTGTCATGAATAGCTGAAGTTTGTTTTTTTTAATGTAATCTTATAAGCCACTAGTATGAATGAAAATATCATTCAACAACTACATAACAATGGTACTGGATGCTGACAATTATAAAAACCAGACTATTGTAAAATGTAACTTACAAGCAAACCAAACACATCCATAAACATATCAGAATAGATTTCTTTGCCACCTTGCCAATCATATTCGGTTGTTAACATACGACATCGCTTTATAGAGCGACAGCATCGGCAGAAAGCTGGATCTATGATAGGGCCCTTTATTTTTCCGGACATTTTGAGAACTACGCCGATCTGGAAGGTTGTAGACAATAAAATTAAACAATTTTAACATAACATAATATCGAGAATAACATCTTCTACAAGTGCAATTGGAAAGCAAACTTACCAGATTGTTTAATATCTTACATTTGAGTGGAATAAAATTTTAACTCACTTTTTTATATTACGTTGATATAACTAA
This sequence comes from Leptophobia aripa, assembly GCA_951799465.1. Taxonomy (NCBI): domain Eukaryota; kingdom Metazoa; phylum Arthropoda; class Insecta; order Lepidoptera; family Pieridae; genus Leptophobia; species Leptophobia aripa. Next base: position 4,356,972 of record OX637283.1, read on the forward strand.
GCTAAACATATTAGCTATATATAAAAATCATTTATACTTGTAGCTAGTTTCCCATAAAATCAATTAAAAATTGTTAACACTAAAGGCTCAAGTAGATTTGTGTTTACAAAAATGTTATTTTAATAAATATTAACACAAAACCGTAATGTAGGTGTTTATCTGTTGACTGTTTGAAGCACAGATATTTTAGAGTTGGGCTCTGGCGACAAAATGCTGTAAATTATAATAAAAAGATGACCTGCTAGTATGAAATAAATATACAAAAAAGTATTGAAAGCTTTTTCAGCCGAAAACCCCTGTTCTAAAAAATTCAGTGCAAATTTTAATCGCGCAAATAATGAAATTTATTTTAAATGCAATAAGATTTTATAGAGTCGTTGCAAGTGGCAACACTGTAAACACCAAACTGTTATGGCGCCGCTAGTCGCCACGAAATATGTCGTCGTAGATTTGTTTGTTAAACATAAAGAGAACACGATATTTATGTTAATAATATCTTTAAAAATGTTTACGTAGTTAATAGAGCAATATTATTAGATGCGTTATAAGTGTTAATACAAAAAATGGAAGGTAAAGTTTGGCGACCCGGCCAAACTGTTTGTCGATGCTGTTTATCGGAAGGATGCTATAAGGACATATCTACGGAATATTTCTGGATGGGGAAGAAAGAGGTTTACGCAGACATGCTTTCGGACACCTTGGACTTATCTGTGAGTTAAAAAATTATTGGCTTTCAATTAATGGCTTGATAATCCGACCAAATTTCATTGTTCCAAGCTAGTACGCTATGTCGGGAAATGGACTCTTAGCTTGATTTGGTTGGTTATTGGATCAATATAATTGAATTCGTTATTTGTTGTCTTACTCGACTCAATGTAGAAGATGTTTTTGATTTACAGCAAATTTCCTATAGATTTTCGGACTTATAATACTGATAATATAGAATATTCTTACTATTAACGTATTAAAGATGTGTTTTAGTCATGGCATTTATTGATTTATTTAAAATAGAGACAGAAGTGATATGAATACTTGTATTTATATTTAAAAAATATATAACATACACCATTGCACATTTTAAGAACTTGCAAATTAAGTAGAAAAAATTTAAACAAGCTCAGTTTGCCTGTTGTTTTCTATATTGTTGATCAAGTCTCCCAATATATTGCTGCCAAAAATTCTGACTTTCACAATTATTTATTTATTTACACTTTATTGCACTTAAACAAATGACGTTAATAGATGTTAGTACATGTAAGAGCAACGGGCTGCCTTATCGCTAATAAGCGATCTCTTTCAGACAATATTATTAATGGTGTATTTAATACGTTTTTTGCAAACTTTTCTTGTTTACTATGACAATTAAAATATAAATATGATAATTAAATCCTTAAGTTTATTGTTGTTATAATATTATGCAGAAATTTTGACGATTTGTAGGGTTGCAAGAGATTGGACATTAAAAAAGAGGGCTCCTGTTTATCTGTATATATATTTTCTATAACAAACCCTGCACATTTTAAGCCATAGTTACTCAAATATAGTGTTTAAAAAATATATTTATTTCAGATACAATATGCTCCGACTGGTGGACCGAACAGTCAGAGTCGTTTAATATGTGAACCGTGCATATCCAGACTAAGAGATGCCACCGATTTCAAGCGACAGATTAAGGAATGCGAACAGACTTTTATGGAATACCTGAACCCTAGTACAACTGTTGATATAGATAGTAAGTGCATGTTTTAAATATTCGTACCGAGTGGTTAAATAATACGACTTTCTACACGTTTGTGGGTTTCAAGCCTGACTTGTGGTTTCATAGTCTGTATTAGGCAAATATGGGCAGACATAAATCTGAAGCCAAGACTAAGAAGTGTGATGCCGTTTTGTTTCTATTACTTTTTTTTTTAAGTTTTCAATATTAATGCTTTATACAAAGAATTTGATTGCTGTGGTGGTATCTTTATTAGAAGTTTCCTTTTTTTTTTTAATGTTGAGTAGTCTGAATACTAATTAATGAAATACTTTATAACTAAGTATCCGCAATTCCTGTTCAGATATCACGATGCATATAAGTGTGAGGACCAGGTACCAAGGACACTTATGCTTTTGTCTTATTGCAAAGTGGATGTTTCTTATGTAGAAACAGAGTATGCACCGTGAAGGTGTTTGTTAAGTAATAGGTTTCCAGGTGTGTATTAATAGGTGAATGGGCCATGTTTAGTTCCAGCTGATCTGCCCGAGAAGGAGGTCAAAATTGAGACGGTCAAAGTGGAGAAGCCCCTGAGCGATGACGATATTGGTGATACGGAATTTCTCGACGACGACGACGATGACCGTAAGTGGATCTTCTTAACGCCTCCCCCCCCCCCCCCTTTTTTTGTGTGCGTGTGTGTGTGTGCGCTGTTATGCAGTTGTCATATCTCTTTCTGCCACGTGACAAGCTTAATACCTTTGGAGGGCAGCTTATCGTTTTCAGTGATCCCTTCCAGGCAACCGTGATGATGAAAATGACATTCATGATAGGAATGTATTAAACGGTTAATTCTGTAATGCGGGGATGTAGGTAGGATGAGGAAGGTGCTTGATTCAGAATGTTGTGGTATTCTGAGGATTGTGAGTGGTGTGGTGAGGGCGTGGTTGGCAGCTGTCAGTCGCCTTACTGCCGGAGTTAACAGTTATTAATATTTATTACTTATTTGTAATTATTATATAAATTAACACTACACTTAAGTTCTTAAGCTACTAACATTTAACAGCTTATATTCCTTTCATTCTGTGCCCTTTATAGTAAATAACAGAAAATGTCTATTCTACCCTCTCTAGAATATTTTTTGCGATACCGCGCGCAAAGCGAGTTTGCCAACTTTGATTTTGTTCATTGGAGTAGAGCACTATTGGGCCCTGGGGGTTACAGACGCCTATTGAAGAGGCACCTGGTCATTACCTGGTGATCCCAATAGCTAGTGCTCTTCTAAAGTTGTTTTTGTGTTTTAATTTGTTTTAATTATTTTTCAGTTGACGATGAGCCACTTATGAATTTAGCGAGCAAAGTGCCGAAAAAGGAGAGTGTCGACGTGACAGATTTAATAGACAATGCCAAAGCGGAGAAGCGCAAGTCGACGACAAAGACAAAGACGACGACGAAAAAGTCGAAGGTCAAAGAGGCAAAGCCGTCTGTGAGCAAAGCTAAACCCGAGAAGAAGAAAAAAGGTTGGTTTTCTTTTCTGGTTGTGTTTTTTTCTATATTTTTTGTTGGTGGGGCTGGTTGTTGTGAATTTTGAGGGTACTTTTATTTTTTTGTAACATTGGACATTGTGAGGTTATTTGTCTATCGAATACTGTTTATTTGTAATAGCTTTGGGGTTAATGTACAAGTTTTTTTTTTAAAAGCCGACAACACACTATTCCTGGTCTAATCTGTTCTTTTGTGTTTCATCATGTTTGAGAGGGGTTTGAAAAATGACAGACATATTAAGTGCTTGTGTTTTTTCGAAGACTTGTAAAATTCTATGTTTAAAGTAATACCATCGAAAACTATGCCTACCCTCTTTTATTTCTTAGTTGAGGAAAAGGATGTTTATATTTTTACGAACTTCTTTAAATAAAAAATATAATATAAAGAAATAAATAATAAAATATATATATATTCACAAAAAAATGTCTTTGATAGTGATTCTTTTTTGTGTATACATTTGTGCAAAAAAATTATTAACGCTCAAATTTCGAGTTTAAAATTTTATTATCACCGTTTTGAAGGTAGACGACGATTCACGACAGCCAGCGGCACCAATTTTTATTGTTACGTAATCTGCTGGTAGTTGCAAAAATATCTTCTCATACTAAGGAATGTGACATTTGACATATTAAATCTGTGTACGAGTAGGGTTAATACAATAAAAGTTGATGGTATTAAAATTAGTGTTTCTATCCTTAACACACATATAGAAACTTTTATGAATTGGCCTCGTTACGTTTGTCTTAGTTCTGTGGTAACGACATTCCATTTTCAAAAAATATTCTTATACTGTTTGGTATTGTTAATTCAATTAAGAATAAAAAAACATTGATAGCTTTATCGTTCCATATTTAAAAAAATATAATTTTGTAGTGTCAGTTCCATTTTCAAAAAAAATACTCCTAAACTACTTACATATTATATATAAGCAAAACAAGAGTACTGCTTAAATATAATATACGTGTGGGTTGTCTGGAAGAGATCGCTTATTAGCGATAAGGCCGCCCGTTGCTCTTATATGTGCTAAGATCTGTTAACGTCATTTGCTTCTAGTGTTTAAGTGCAATAAATATATAAATATTTATACAAAAGAACATTGATAGCTCTCTCGTTCCATATTTAAAAAATCATAATTCGTTTTAAATTATGACAATTTGTATTATGGACTGTTCCATTTTCAAAAAATGTTATGGTTTTTAATGTGCTGTTTTGTTGGGTAACGTTCGATATTTAAAAATAGTATTCTTATATTTTATAACATGCTTCGAGGCTATATCGTTCTATATTTAAAAATAAGATTGTTTTAAATGTGTCAATTTTGAATATCATGTGCCGTTCCACTTTCAAATCTGACGTACATCAATTTTGATGAATTTCCGTTCCATTTTTGAATTTACCAGCAGAATGCGTGACACGTGTTTTATAGTGTGGACATGTTTTTTTATTAGTTTTAAGGTTTTATATTATGACAGTTTTGACATTTTACCGTGTCCGGTGTATATTTGACATTTATAATCGAATCGCTACAACAAACTGACCTGCTTCTTCATACAAACACAGTTTGACAGAATACAGAATGCTGTATGGTATAATTACTATACAACTAATTGTATGCTTAGTAACAAGACTGTTGAATGAAAGGTGTAAAAAAATATAGGTGAATATGAAAATATGTCCACACTGATTATAATTTAAGTTAATTGGACGAACATAGTTTGTATTGAACGGTTAGTTTTGTAATGTTCGTCCATTTAACTTTGTGATGGCGAAATTAAGTTTTTTCTTTATTGTGTCAATATGAGTATTGACTGGCTACTTAAAGGCCTGGCTCTTCGCCCTTTGGGAACTGGCCGTCACCTGTACGACTCATATGTTATAAAGCATTGATTTTGCGACACTAAAAATTGAAACTTCACTTCGCCAAGTGTTCTTTTTGCACACAGGTACCTACCGTTATATTTAACCACAACTGTTAATAAAGCGTTGTTATGTTGAATGACAATAAATTCCCGATAATTTGCGATGTGACCAATCACTGTCACATGACTGACGAACCGAACGTCGCAAGCTCGTATTCGACATGGATAGGTGCGTGCAAACCCGTTGCTAAGCGACCGTTAAGCTGGTCTCCCTTTTTCTGTTCTAGCGGTAACAGACGACCCCGTGCGTCAAAACGCGGAGACAATAATGCGACGCACGACCGCAAAACCGTTTCGCGTTAACGATAGGTGCGTTCTGTGCGTTTACTGTCAGGATCTGTTTGAGGATACGGACGCGTTCCGCGCGCACATGACCGCCGAACACAACACGTTCAGCGCGAAGGTCGCATTCAACAACCTGCCCAAAACGGAGTTCATCAAAGCGGACATCACCGATCTGCGTTGTCGCATATGCGCTGAGAGTTACGACGACATTGAGACGATCGCGTCGCACTTGAGGTGCGCGCACGGCGAACGTATCGCGAACGCGAAACTCGGCGTCATGCCGTACCGGCTGTTTGGTGGTTCGTTGGCGTGCGCTGTGTGCGCGAAGCCTATGCCGTCACTGTTCCACTTGAACAGGCACACGATAACGCACTTTCAGACGTACGTGTGCCACGTGTGCGGCAAGTGTTACGTCGCGACTACCGGCCTGTTGCGTCACGTGCGCCTCAAACACCAACAGTACGAGATCAGGTGTCGCAATTGTGGCAAACTGTTCCCAAACATGGAGGCGAAGGACCGCCATCACAGGACCGAGAAGTCGTGTATGCTTTACACGTGTGTCAAGTGTAAGGAGCGTTTTCAGGATCACAACGCGAGATTGAAACACATGGAGACGCGTCACGGTATACATAAGCGCACCAACCGCTGTGCTGATTGTGATCTGGGTTTCAATAGTGTGTCCGCGTATTACGCACACTTTAAAGTGCAACATTCGAACGATTATGTTGTGTGTAAGCATTGTGGTGTTAGGTTCACGTCGCGGTGGCGTCTGCAGCGGCATCTGAGCAAACACGTTTGAATCGGCGCGTGATTTAACAGCGCACACTCTCTATAACGACACCGATGGATGGGGAGTGTGCGTTTCATTCGATGCGGGATGTGTGACAGAATAAATAGCACTTGGACATAAATGAATATTTTTAAATGTAATAGTTAAAATGAAAGACTTAAAAGTTGGTATATAATAAAGTAGGCTGAGCGTTGTTTGAATGGTAACATTAGCGCTCTACAATTGTTTACTGAAACACAGTGTAAACTCTGTATAACGACACTGATGGGAGGGTGCATTTCGTGGCGTTGTAGAGAGAGAAAGTGAGAATGATATATAAGAACTGAAGACTAAGATTTCGACGGTCGGTAGTGTGTCGTTAAATCGAGTGACGTTAACACTGTGTCTCTATTCAAGTAGGTACACTTTTCGAATCGTTATATATTATATCGGCATCTACTGATAAGTGTAATATACTGGATGCTGTTTGAATACTACAGATACAGCATTAGTTATCAAGATGTGTCGGGTTGCAAGCGGTCAATTTATTTTTTAATCTTATGATAAATATATACATATTTTAATGAAAATTAGTTTTACTGTAATAATATGAAAGAATATGTAATATGATAGAAAAAGTTTTATTGTCAATGATTTTAATAAAAAAAATAAGGTACCCTCCATTTTTTTTAAATATAAATACACCTCCCTATTTGGTTTTTCATTTCAATGATTTTATATAGATTGTCAATATTTTTCTATTTATTTATTTCTATGTTTGAACGAGCAATATTTTTTTGAGTAGGTAGGTCACAAGGACTAGGCCTGTTTTGATTGTTCAATTTTTCAATTAGGGCACACAGTATTTGACAGATGGATGTATGGATGAGTTTTGACGGTGTGTGTGTGTGTGTTTTTAGTTATTACGTATCTCGGAGGAGGTTGTCAAAGTTACACTCACAAGTATGCGTGACATTTGAAAAATAAATCTAGTTGAAAATTTTTACATGAAAACGTCTCTTCTCTTAGAGATCTTTGATTGGGCATATTTCCTGTGAATGTCATGAGACATCTCACATTAATCAGCATTGAGATTGCACATATCAAGATTCCAATCGCATCTCAAATGTTACGTCTAGATCAAGATTTACATTTAATACATTAACGTGTTCAATCTAGACGAACAACGGTCAACCGCGACTAATCTAACAAACTAGACGTAATCAAGAAAACGGAGATGAAGACGGAGAACAATTAAATCGAAGGCATTTCTTTTTGTTCTAGAAGTGTCCAATGAATATACCATCGCGAAGCGCAACGCGGAGATATTGGTGAAATTCACAACGACATACCCATTCCGACTGCCTGAGGAGGCTATGGTGTGCGTTTACTGCTGCGAGAGCATCCAGGACGGTCCGAGCTATAGAAAGCACATGGTTGACGAGCATCCCACTTTCAAAGTCCGCATGGCGTTCGCTCACGTCACAGAGGGGTTTCTCAAAGCCGACATCACAGATCTGAGCTGTCGCGTTTGCTTCACAGCATACGACACCCTCGAGGATATGGCGAGACACCTCCGCGACCAACACCAGAAGCCGATTGACGTGAACCACGATCTTGGTATACAGCCGTTCAGGCTGGAGGGTGATAAGCTCCAGTGCGCAATGTGTTCCGCGAAAGCGATATGCCTCAGACAGTTGAGCAGGCACACACAATCGCACTTCTCCAAATTCACGTGCGAGGCGTGCGGCAAATCCTACTCAACCATCACGACTTTGAAGCATCACATAACTTACTCGCACAGCGGTGGCAACAAGATGTGCAGGAAATGCAAGACGACCTTCGACACGTTGGAGGCGAGGCGGGAACACGTGTACACGTCGAAGAAGTGCTGGACGAACATGTGCAATTTGTGCAGCGAGAGATTCCTCAATTGGAAGACGAAACAGGAGCACCTAACGCGTGTGCACGGCCTGACGAAGAAGACGTACGTGTGCCCGGAGTGCCCGCTCGTGTTCGACGATCGTAAGAAATACAGAACACACTTTCGGCTCTCGCACACCGAGGACATATTTGTGTGCACGTGCTGCGGCCTCAAGTTTGACACGAAGAAGAATTTGGACGAACACCGCGTGATACACACGAAGGAGAAGCTGTTTCCGTGTCCGGTATGTTCGAAGGCGTTCCCCCGAAAGAAGAATTTGGTTCAGCACCTGTGGATTCATAGTGAATTGAAGAGGTTCAGCTGTACGCTGTGCAATAAGCATTTCAATCAGAGGGTGACGTGGAAGAGCCATATGAAGTCTTACCATCCGGAGATAGAAGATTATCAGGATATGATGAATAAGAATGTGAAGATCCTGCTGAGTGTTGACAAAAGTGACGTATGATGGTACAAATATAAGCTAGAGTTTATTGTATTATTTTGTGAATAAAATAACATTGTTAATAGTTGTTTTATTGATAGCATTGAAACGGATTTAATTTAGGCTTAAATACAATATGGCAGAGTGAATAATCATGGATTTCTGTCTGTTTTAGAGCAATCCGCTTTAAACTCGAAGAGAAACGCCGAGGTAATAATCAAAAACACGTCCGCCTATCCGTTCCGATTGCCCGACTCTAAAGTTATGTGTATATTTTGTTGTGAAGAGTTCGCGAAACCCTCGGACTTCCGTACGCACATGGACGATGAGCATTCGTACAGTGCCGATGTGAATATGGTGCATTCGTTCGCACACCAGTACGAAGGTTACGTGAAGGCCGACTGTACTGATCTCCATTGCCGCATTTGTGAAGCGCCATTCAACCGTATCGCTGATATCGCGACACACCTGAACGATACGCACGCAGTGTATGTCAATCCATCCGATGTTGGTATACAGCCGTTCAAATTTCACAACGACAAACTGTTGTGCGGCGTGTGCGATAAGAATTTTCCATGTCTGCGTCAGCTCAGCAAGCACACGGCGAGCCATTTTCAGAATTACACGTGCGAGGAGTGCGGCAAGTCGTATACGACACGGAGTGTTTTAAAACAGCACATACGTTTCACACATTCGGGGGGGTGTGTGTGTAGGCGTTGCAGGTGCACCTTTGACACAGCAGAAGATAGGCGTGAACACGTGTTGAAAACGTCCAACTGTTGGCCGTACGTGTGCTCGTTATGTCGTAGTACCCGCTTTTTGCGTTACACGGACAGGGAGGACCATTTGATCAAGTGTCACGGGAGAGTGGTGCGTACGCACCGCTGCACCGAGTGCGGTGTGACGTTCGCGAGCCGATCCAAATACAGAGAACACTTTGCGACAAATCATTCGGAGATTTGTTTCGTATGCACGTACTGCGGCAAGAGGTTCAGCTGCCAGCGGTATATGGATGAGCATCTTGTGTCGCACACCGGTGTGAAACAGTTTGAGTGTGGTGTGTGTATGAAAACGTTTCCGCGGAAGGCGAACTTGGCACAGCATATGTGGATACATAACGATCATAAACGTTTTGAATGCGAACAGTGCAATAAGAAGTTTAATCAGAGGGTTAGCTTCAGGTCGCATATGAAGACGCACCATCCGGATGTGAAAGTTTGAATTGAATACCCTCAGTTTTTCTATTGAAACTAACCGCAGTTTTTAAATGTGTACTTGAAATTGTCGTAAGTTGGGATAAAGCCATAATCACTTTATTCAGTAAGGTACATAGGACCATTTTGAAAAGTCTTAAATCTAGGCTACGCCTGTTCGTATGCGATCAAGAGAAGAAGAAACTCGGCTTGATTGATTGTTTTTATTGCAATTGACGTGGTTAGCAGGCTCACGATGTTGTAACAACGTAATTCACGAATTATTAAAAAAATATATATATTTTTCTCCTTTTAATTGTGGCCAAGAGATGTTGTCGGAGACAATAGAAATAGGTGCATGTGTCGATTGTATGATTGACCAATTTTTTTCTCTTTTTGCTTTTAGGTTCCAAATTGGAAATACGGCGTAATGACACAAAGAGAATCGTATTAGTTTATCAAACGCCGCAGCGTCGTAACGCGGAGTTGATATTAAAATATTCAACAGCCACGCCATTCAAAATGCGTTTCAGTCAGATATTGTGCGCGTATTGTCACGACGAGTACGACAATCTGTCCGTATTACGTACACACACGCTCGCGGATCACATGTGTTCAGATTTAAAAAACGTTTTCTATAGAGCCAAAGATAACTTAATAAAAATCGATATAACGGCACTGAAATGTAAACTGTGCGACGTTGATATGGCTGATGTTGATCTGTTGATGGCGCACCTGTCGAGGGAACACAATAAACCTGTCAGGTTCAACGCGCGTTTCGGCGTCCTACCCTACAAACAGAACGGCGGCCAATGGCTGTGCGTCTACTGTCAGAAGGTTTTCAAAGAGTTCATACACTTGAATCGTCATATACTGTGTCACTTTATGAATTACAGTTGCGATAAGTGCGGCACGACTTTTGTGTCAGATCACGCGTTGAAAGACCATCACAGGCAGGTGAAGTGTTTCAGGAGCGCGTACAAAGCGAGGAACGGACGCGTACTCAAACCGCGCACAAACGCTGAGATAATACTGCAGTGTTCAACCGCATGTCCGTTTCGTACGTGGAAGAGTAACTTCAATTGTGTATTCTGTAGGGTGCAGACGAACAATCCGAGCAATCTGCGCGTGCACGTCGCGAGCCAACACGAGAATTACGACGTGCAGACCGCGTTCTATAAAAAACTCGGCAAGGAGTTTCTCAAAGTCGACATAACGGATCTGCAGTGCAAACTGTGCTTTCTGCCCGTGAATAACATTGACAGTTTGACGTGTCACCTGAAGGATGACCACCAGCAGGCGATAAGCGACGCGCAGATTGGCCTGTTGCCATTCAAACTGAACGACGGCACCATATGGAAGTGTATTATGTGCCCGAGCGAGTTTAAGGATTTCGTTTCGCTGAAGAAGCACACGTCCGAGCATTTTCAGAATTACGTGTGCGACACGTGCGGCGTCGGTTTCATAACGGAATCCGCGATGATTGCCCACACGAAAATACCACACGAGAATAAATACAGCTGCAGCAGGTGTGTTTCAACATTCTCCAGCCTGCAGGAGCGGAACGTTCACGTCAAAACACAGCACACAACCACACCGTACATGTGTGTGTATTGTAAGGAGAAGCCGCGCTTCGCCAATTGGGAGCTGCGGAAGAAGCATCTGATGGACGTGCATAATTATAAAACCGGTGCGGATAAGTACGAGTGCGCCGCTTGCCAGAAGACGTTCAAGACGCGTTCGGGGAAGTACAATCACATGGCGAGGACGCACAGGATGAAGAAGGACTCTGAGTTGAATTATCCGTGCCACAGTTGTCCCAGAGCGTTTACGACGCAGCTGTTTTTGGATAAACACGTTGCTAAGAAGCATTTTGATTGAAGCGTTCTACGGCTCTATAATTAAGTAGTTATTTATATCAGATGTTTATTGAATAAGAACTCAATAACGCAGGCGCGTTGCCTGCTTGACGACGATTAGATACATTTCTGAGATCAAGGAGTTTGTTTTTTTTTTGGATTGGGATCTCGCTGTTGGCCAGGAGGCCTTTACAGCTCAGCTCGGGCTTGTTGGCGAGCTTTGCTCAGCCGTGATAAGCGTAAGGACGTCTCCTGTGAGACTGGGATCTCGGCTTGGGCCGTCACGGGGGAGACTAGCCTAAAGGGCTGGGCGAAGCTCACTGGAGTAGCAAGCGACACTTGAAAGTAAGGGACCGGTTTTGAACCCTAGCTGTCCTATCAGTAATTTGGGCCATGCGGGCGGCATCTAGTGTGTACTGTGGCTACTGTAATGGGATCGTTGGGATCCATTAAAGCGTGTCGCGTCTGAGATCAAGAGTGAAAAGCATTCGGTTTTATGTTCATAGAATGAGACATCTCGTTCACCAAACTCACGTGCTAGGCGCCGAATCATCTAAGTCATTGCCTGTATATACCTGTTATATTGAATGAACAGCGACAAATGACATTGTTTTCTTTCTTTTAGGAACGAGAAACTTTACAAAGTCCGAATCGTTGCAATACGCCAAGGAACTGTTGCAATTCTCAACCGCTTATCCGTTTAGACTGCAGGGCGCGCACTTGTGTTGCATTTATTGTGCGAAGGTGTTCAAAATGCCGAGCGAATTGCGTTCGCATATCGACGATTGTCACAGGGCGGCCGACGTCGTCGACACACTATCGACCAGATGTTCCGGAAAGGACATTTTCTACAAAGTCGACTGTACGAACTTGAAATGTCGACTGTGCGGTGACGGTTTTGACGGAGTCGACGATGTCGCCGGACACCTTAAGCGTCAGCACGATCGCGACATCGATTTGAACAGTGGCAACCGGATCCAAGTGTACAAACTGACTGACGGTGAATACAACTGCGCCATATGTGATAAGAGCTTGCACAGTTTGATCAGCCTGTGGCGGCACACCGCCTCCCACTATAACAAGTACACCTGCGATACGTGCGGTAATAGATATCTCGCGTTTGGCTCGTTGAAATTTCACATACGTTCAGTACACTCGAAGCCAAATTGCAGTAAATGTCACGCCGAGTTCGATACGAACGAGCAACTGCTCGTGCACAATAGGAACACCAAGTCGTGTTGGCATTTCAGGTGCGTGACGTGCGGCGAGAGGTTCCGCTCGTTCAAAGAGAAGCAGACGCACGCCGAGCGGGTGCACAAGAAGGAGAAGCTGATGTACACGTGTGCAAAGTGTGATATCACATACGGGAGCCACAAACAGTTTTATCATCACAGCATTGTGATGCATTCGGATGATTATTTCAAGTGTTCGTTCTGTTGTATGAAATTCGGATCGAAACATACGATGAAACAGCATATGGCGACGCACACGGGCGAGAGGAAGTACGAGTGTGACTTCTGTCACAAGTCATTCACGCGGAAGTCGAACTTGGTGCCGCACATTTTGCTGCACGGCGGTGAGAGTTATGTGTGTAGCGTGTGCCCGAAGAAGTTCTCGATGAAGAGGAGCTGGCAGAAGCATATGCTTATACACGCGAAGGTCAAAAGGTCTAAAGATTAGGGGAACGAATCGACTGCTTAACCTTGTGGGTTGTCTAGAAGAGATCGCTTGTTAGAGACAAGGCCGCCCGTTGCTCTTATGTACTCTATTGACGTCATCTACTTCTACTGTTTTAGTGAAACAAAGTGTGAATGAAAACCGAAAACAATCCTATTTCGTAACGTAATTATTTTAAGGCTTCAATTGTATTGTTCGCACCTCTTGCACCAGTCCAAATGTATTATAAGTATTTCTTTTTGTGGTTTGCCTGGAAGAGATCGCTCATAAGCGATAAGGCCGCCCGTTGCGCTCCACATGTACTAACATTTATTGACGTCGTCTACTTCTACTGTTTAAGTGCAACAAAGTGTAAATAAATCTACGAGTAAATCCTAGCCCTGAACATTGATGGTATCTCATCAATTGATTGGTATTGGTACGATATCAAATAACATACTCGACTTGCAGGAGTTGGACTATTCACGCGAAGATCAAAAGTGGATAACACATCCATCTGATCTCACCGTCATCGACCATTTATTCATTTCACAAAATCTCTGGTTAAGTGTCTGGTAAAAACTGCGAGTGATTGTTAAGTTGTGTCTACGCCTGTATATATGTAAATTAAAATTAGCCTATGGTACGTTTTGTCTCCGGAAAAAATTGTCTGTGGTATAAAGAGTTTATAAATTGGTGTTTTTCCTGACAGGTGTCATTTGCCATCGATTTAACACTGGCCGTTAATAAATAAATTGTAATCTATGGTAACGCAAAGTTTTCTGTGGTATAAAGACTAGTGTAAGTTTCTGAAGTACTTAAGACTCTTTTATTGATTAAAACTGTCCAATTCTGCTTTTGTTATTTCTTTTAATATAACTATGAAACAATGATACTACTTGGGACACAAGAGTCGTAATCAATATGAATGACACTAAAACTCCTTAGATATATTTGGCCTAAATAGGAATTCTTTAAAAAAAAACTAAAACTCAACCTCGCACACTCCCTCACACAGAAACACCATTGCACACACTAATACACACACAATCACACTTAAATGCTCGTTCTTTACATAATACACTGCACTTTTATATATGTATATATATTTTTTTTTATTCATTTTTTTCTGTTCGTGTTTTTTTTGTTGTTTATTTTCGATTGTTCGTTTTGACCTCCTTTTGGCTTTGTTGTTGATCTAATTTTGTTGTGTAAGCTTTTTGGAATAAGCTGTATAGGTTTAAGAAATAAAAAATAAATAAAATAAAATGCCGACTAAGTTTCTTGTGGTTTCTTCTCAGCTACGTGAACCCATGTAAACTTAGTTGTATCACCAAAATTCAAATTCTCTTTTCGTCTCTAAAAGAAATAGTTTTACTACGAACGTTAAGATTGAAGAACTGGGTTTCCGCTGCACACTCCGGTATGAAAGTTATTTAAATGGTTCTTTTCTTTTTTTTTTAGGGCTGCGACGCGTTAAGGATATTGAGCGGAGAAATCCAAAGAGATTATTCGAACGATCCGTTAACCAGAACCCGCAGCGCCGAAACGCAGTTCTCATTCTAAAACATTCCACGGCCATACCGTTTAAAACTAGATTTAACCGTATTATATGTTCCTATTGTCACGATGAACTTGATACCATGGACAACCTTCGCGTGCATATGCTAGACAAACACACGAATGCGGATTACAACAGCGCGTTTTACAAAGTTGTTGACGTGTTGAAAATTGACATAAGTAGCTTTAAATGCAACCTGTGCGCGGGTAGTTTCAACGATGTGGCAACATTCATGAGCCACATTGCCAACGAACACGATAAACTTGTCGATTTCGACGTTTCGTACGGTGTGTTGCCGTTTAAGAGGAACGACGCCAGCCTGTGGGTGTGTTTTGGTTGTGATAAGTTGTTCAGCGATTTTCCACAAATCAATTGTCATATACGTACACATTTGAAGATTTACACGTGCGACAAGTGCAGCGCGACGTTCCTGTCCGAGCACGGTCTGCGTCAGCACGAGAGGAACCTCAAATGCTATACATCATCATACAAACCGCGTTTCGGTAAAGCGATCAAACAGAGGAGCAACACTGAGATTATATTGAAGTGTTCCACCGCACTGCCGTTTCGTATATGGGGACAAAATTTCAATTGTATGTTCTGTCGTGTTCAGGCTGGCAATCCGAACGGTCTTCGCGCTCACATGACCTCGAGACACGACAACTTTGAAATAGGCCTCGTCTTCAATAGACGTTTGAACAATGAATTTCTCAAAGTCGATATAACGAATTTGCAATGTAAACTCTGCTTTATACACATCGACAATTTGGACGAGCTGTTGGCGCATCTGAAGAACGATCACAAACAACCGATCAACTACGACGCCCAACCTGGTGTGTTACCGTTCAAGTTGAACGACGGCACGAGTTGGGTGTGTGCCATTTGTACAATGCAATTCTCCGATTTTGTCGCACTGAAGAAACACACGTCCGAGCATTATCAGAATTTCGTATGCGACACGTGTGGGGAGGGGTTCGTTACCGACGGCGCGCTGAGGGCGCACAAGAGGATACCGCACGACAACAAATACAATTGTAGCCGGTGCGTTGCAACGTTCACCACTTTGGACGAAAGGCGTGTTCATATGAAATCACAACACACAAGCATGCCATACATGTGTATGCACTGTAAGGATAAACCGAGATTCGCCACTTGGGAGTTGCGCAAGCGTCACTTTATGGAGGTGCATAATTTTAAACCGGGCGCCGACGCGTACGAGTGTACCACTTGTCATATGACGTTCAAGACCCGATCGCAAAAGTATCACCACAACGTGAAATCGCACAGGTCCAAGAAGGACACGGATTATGGCCACCCGTGCGGTCACTGTTCGCGCGCGTTCATGTCCAAGCTGTCACTGGACAAGCACATCGCGAAGAAGCATTTTCACCTGTTGCAGGAGCGCTAATCAAATCGGACTGGATCGTTTAATGCTTAAACAGAATTTTCTATTTCTAGGACAAGGGACGAAGTATCAGAGAAGCAAAAGCGCCGAAGCGCGCCTATCCATGAAAAAGAATGCGACGACATTGTTAGAATGCTGGCGCATGATACCGTTTCGATGGAAGAAGAATCATTTCAAATGCGCTTTCTGCGAGGGTAACTTCACGTGTTGTGTTGAATTGCGTGACCATGTCACTGTGTGCTCCACCAACCACAGCGTTAAAGATATTTACAGCAAGTTCAAAGAGATGTCGCTAATAAATGTCGACGTGACGAACTCTGTGTGCCGTCTGTGCCAGTGTCCATTCTACAGCGCACCACAGATGAGACAACACGTCATAGAGCACGGTCTGGATTTCGATAGCTCACATCCCGACGGCGTTCTACCTTTCACACTCGATAATAATCTGTGGTGTTGTATCATATGCCGTGATAAATTCAATAATTTCCTTAAACTTTACGAGCACATGAATGTCCATTATCAGCATTATATATGCTCTACCTGCGGGAAGGGTTATATGACAGCGCCGAGGTTGAGAAAACATTCAGAGGTCCATTTGAAGGGCTCATATCCGTGTGACAAATGTGGACGAATGTTCACAATGCGTGCGGCAAGGGATTATCACAAGGCGAATGTACACGCGAAGGGCCCGAGATACGAATGTCCGCATTGTGATATGCGATTCTCCGGTTATTACGACAGGATGAACCATTTGAATTTAACGCACCGTGCGAAAGAGGTCACATACGAGTGTTCGCACTGTGAGAAAACGTTCAAAACGAGCGGCCAGCGATCCGTGCACGTGAGACGCGAACACTTCCCGCAGGAGAGGAGTTACAATTGTGATTATTGCGAGTGGCATTTCAAGACGAATTACGAATTGAAGCGTCACATGGTGAAGCACAATGGTGAGAAGAAGTTCGCGTGCGGTGTGTGCGGAAAATGTTTTCCGCGTGTCAGAGGGCTCAAGACACATTTGAAAGTGCACGATGATCTATGTTGTAGGCTGTGCGGGGAAACGTTTGTGCGAAAGGAGGCTTTGATTGCTCATATAAGCGGACACCATCCCGATTCTGATGTGTTTGCTGGTAAAGTTTTGAAGAATTGAAGTTATGGACTGAACAGAGTGTTTGTGTTAGGTTTGACGAATCGTTGATAAATAGACTTAGGCTTACGCTGATGATGATAGTGCGGTCACGTGGTCATCACGGATTATGGATCATGGAGAAGCTTTAAAGAATTGTAGTTATAGACGGAATTGAGTGTTTGTGTTCGGTTTGACGAGTCGGTTGCTTAAGATGTGTTTTTTAGGCTCCGCTATTGCGGATAATCTGATCACGTGATCAATATCCTGATTAACTAGGAAAAGCTTTAAACATTTTAAGTTATAGCCAATAGAAGTGAGTGTTTGTGTGGACGAATAGTTGCCAAATAGACTAAGGCTCCACTAATGCGGATAATTGGTTTACGTCATGCTGATTCTGATATATTAACTGGGAAATGTTTAAAAGATTAGAAGCGAGTGGGTTGTTCGTTGTAACGGACCGTTGCTGAAGACGTTTTCTTGTTTTAGGCTCCGCTAATGCGGATCGGGTCAAGGGTAGGAAGTTGAAAGAGCACGTGAGCGCACGTCAAATGTTACGGCGACGTCGTGCGAACAACGAACACCCCGAGGAGTCCGACAGACGCATCGCCAAGACAATGATGCAGAGGAATGCGCTAACTCTCCTGGAATGCTCCACCGCTTGGCCGTTTCGCTGGTTTCGCAGTGCGTTTTATTGTTCGCACTGTGATGTTAAATATCACGAGGCCGAAGCTTTGCGCGAGCACGTACGCGCGAATCATTCGCATCAGCGGCCAACGAAAAAGCTGTTCGCGAAGCTCACCGAGAACAATATGCTCAAAGTTGACGTTGCCGACTTGAAGTGTAAGCTTTGCGGCCTCGTGAACACAATTGACGCACTCAAAGAGCACTTGGTCTGTGTGCATAAAAGGAAACTGTACGTCAATTATAGCGATGGTATACTGCCGTTCAATCTCAGCACAAACAAATGTCCAAAATGTCATGTGAGTTGTGTGTCGTTCGCGAAAATGAACGAGCACATGAACAGCCATTTTAGGAATTACATTTGCGACGCGTGCGGCAAAGGTTTCGTTTCCAAATCGAGGTTCAGGGCTCACACGCAGACCCACGAGGTTGGTAGGTTTCCGTGCGGTGTGTGCGACGTGGTTATGGAGACGAGGGCGTCGCGTGTTTGTCACAGGTTGAAGGTGCACAACAGAGGTGTTAGGTACGCGTGTCCGCGGTGTTCGGAAGTGTTCACGAAATACAGCGCGCGCGTCAAACATTTGGTTGACGGGCATGGACAACGCAAGGTCGATTATGTGTGTGATAATTGTGGGGTGGTCTTTGAGAGTAGTGGCAAAAGGGCGGCACATTATAGGACCTCGCATAAGATTGGAAAGAAATGTCTGAATGTTTGCAACGAGAAACGTGTGGATGAGAATGTTTTATAGTTAAATGTACAGTATGTTTCAATGTATGACCAATACTTTTTTATATAACCCAACCTAAAAGTGACGGAGATATGTGTTACTCAACTCACAACGGACTCTGCTTCTCAGGGGACCGGGTATGCCATGCCCACTAAAACACGCGGGTATAACCCACGTTTTCGTATATGGAGACTACTAGGTCGCGTCAGCATTCCAGATCCTCCACGGTTTTAGCTTTAGGCCTCACTAATGACCAATACGACTTATGGTCGTTCAAAATCGTACCGTTTTATATTAGGCACCCACGAGCTCCCAGCCACGTGATGCGCGTCGACTTGACACGGTGTGCCTCCTGCTCGTTTGCTCCGATTTGAAAAAAAAAGAGATGAACCAATCATATACCACGGTCGAATCTGACGCACATTTTTTGTTTGTTTTTAGGGCAGGACAATAAAACACCTTCGAAATTATTATGGAAACAGAAAAGGAAATATAACGATCAGAGAGACAACGCGGCTATAATACTTGAGTGTTCCAACGCCTGTCCGTTCAGGTGGCGTCGCGGCTGTTACACCTGCGCGTTTTGTCCGAAAAATTACGCCGACTTTGACAGCATAAAGGAGCATTCCACCGAGCATCCGGTCAAAGTGGACGCGTTAAAATTCGCGCGCACCTTCGACTATGTGAAAGTTGAGGTGACGAATTTGGAATGTGCCATATGCCGTCTGTCGTTGCCCGATCTGAACACTCTAAAAGACCACCTGATGACCGTTCACGAGAAGCAGATAATCAAAGATTTAGATTTGGGCGTGACACCGTTCCTACTGATGAACAAAGAGTTGACGTGCACGCACTGCGGCGAGCGTTTCCTTCAATTTACAAAATTGAACACTCACATGAACCAACATTATCCAAATAATATTTGTTGTCATTGCGGCAAGGCGTTCTCGGCCGCGCACCGTCTGAAAGCGCATCAGATAATACACGATACGGACAAAAACAAATGCGCTAGATGCGACAAAGTGTTTGAAACGCGGGTACAATTCAACAGGCACGTATACCTCACGCATACGTCCGAGTTTAGGTACCGATGTCCGTACTGTAACGACGTGTTCAAAACTTATTCGGAACGTTTGAAGCATTTGAAGAATACGCACGGAAAGAAAGTGGAATATCCATGTAACTTTTGCTCTAGAGTGTTTTCTATGTACAATCAACGTACACGTCATATACAACAGGTTCATATAAAACATAGGCCGTTCCTATGCGAACAGTGCCCGTATAAGTTCGGCACTGCCGCCCAACTACGCAATCACATGGTGAAACATGAGGGCGAAAGGAAGTTCCAGTGCGAGGTGTGCAAGAAAATGTATGCGCGTATGAAGACGTTGAAGGAGCATATGAGGATACACAATAATGACAAGCGGTTCGTGTGCGAGTTTTGTAACAGCGGTTTTGTTCAGAAGTGCAGTTTGAAAAATCATTTGCGGATACATCATACGAATGAAAATGCGGTTTGATATGATATAATCATTAAATAACACAATACAGTGACAATTAAATTAAAAGCGTAGCTAATAGGCCGGAAACACACGAGCTCTCAGCCAGCTTTATGGGGTGCCTCCTGCTCGTTTGAATGAATGAAAAAAACACGCTTATTTGGACAAACATACGGTAAATACAATACACATTAAATATAATGTCATTGATAACATATTACAAAAAAATAATATATACATAAATATATTATAAAAAATAAAATAACTATTGTATTGTTGCAACGGTTGCGATTTGAGTTTGTCTAATAAAAAATAAAAGTCAAAACATATTTGCTATGAACATTTTAATACGTAAACTAATCAGCTAACTAGCTGAGTATGACAGAGGGTTTAAAATAAACCGGATTTTAAACCCTCGTAGAGAAAGTGACGTACACAAGTGATCGCTGATACGACCCTATGTGTGAAAGATATAAATATGCACTGGACCGCGGTTGTGCGCCAAATCGGGAAGGTCGGGATGTGTGTGAAAAGTCCCATTTTCCGCGGAAACTGTGTGACGTTGGGTGCTCTATATCAGTTTTTCTATTTTTAGGAGTGAAAACGGAGTATAACGAAGACATAACCGATTATTCGTCAGTAGCGAATAACGACGATGTCATAAAACGGAGGCTAGAGGGCAACGCGCGGAGGGCCGTCTTCAGAAATAATATAAAAAACATATTGACATCGTGTACGGCATACCCATTCAAATATAGGAAGGGTGCCTATCTCTGTTTCTTTTGTAAACGCAACTTTCTCGAGCCGCAGCTTCTGAGAGAGCACTCGCAGACACTACACACGAACGTTGCGTTCAAACCCCGCAAATATGACCCGTTGAAAATGGACTTTAACGTCACCGTATGCAAACTGTGCGGTGTTAACATCAATGACTACGCCGATTTGAAGGTGCACTTGAAAGTTCACGGCAAAACAATCGATTGTTCGTACGGTGAGTGCATTCTGCCATACAAATTGAGTAAGGACGAGTATTGCTGTCAGGTGTGCGGTAAACGGTATGAGATGTTCCTAAGCCTCCACAAACACATGAACGATCATTACGAGCATTATATATGCGAGACGTGCGGCAAAGGCTTCGCCACCATACAACGAATGTTGAACCATACGCGTACACATGAGAAGGGCAGTTTTCCGTGCAAGCACTGCGGTGAAAATCTCCAATCGTACGCCGGCCTCTACGCGCACATTGCGAAAGTCCACAAGGCGAATAAACGTTACAAATGCCCTATATGCGATGAGAAATTCTCATCGTACAAATATAGAATGAAACATTTGAACACGATACACAACGAGAAGACGGCACTGTTCCCATGTCCGTCTTGTCCGAAAGTGTTTGACCTGTGCAGCCGTAGGACGGCGCACGTACGCTCCCAACACCTGCAGGAGAGGAACCACGCGTGCACCGCGTGCGGTATGAAGTTCTTCTCCAATTATGAGCTGCAGGAGCATAGTGTAAAACACGGCGGCGCGAGGATTTATCAGTGCGATGTGTGTAAGAAGTCGTACGCGCGGTTGAAAACGTTGAGGGAGCATATGAGAATACATAATAACGATAGGAGATTTGTCTGTCCGATTTGTGGACAGTCGTTCATACAGAAGTGCAGTTTGAAGCAACACGTGCGCGTTCATCATCCGATGCAGATTAAAGACGGCTTCTAATTGTACGGTTTTAATTCCAGTTTTGTCTCGTTCGATTCGTGTTTAGGTCCCCTTTAATATGAACGAAATAAGCTCTAATAAGTTATCAACGCATGTGCTTAGAACATTGAAAGAAAAGAGAAAATTGAACGCATTTTATAATTCTAGGTGAGAATCACATCGATGCGGCCAATATGGATACGCGTTTAAAGAATGATAGAAAAATGAAAGACCTAGACGCGATTAAAGCGAAGAGAAAGAATGCGACGTTACTTCTAGAACACACTAGGATATCCCCGTTTCGATGGATGAAGAATCTGTACATTTGCTTCTATTGCGATCGGCAGTTTGCAGATCCGGCTGTATTGAGACACCACGTGTTCGTCGAACATGACGCGGTGACGTCATCTGTCATAAAATACGCGATGTCAAAATTGAAAAGGCATGAACTAATCAAAGTGGATACTAGTGACGTGTGCTGTAGACTATGCAACGAACCAATGGCCGATTTGAATCATCTAAAACGACATTTGGTTGACGCGCACGACAAACCAATAAACTTGAGCGTTATAGACGAAGTGTTGCCCTTCAAAGTGACGAAAGACAGCTTCAACTGCGCGCTATGCGTCAGTACATTTGACGAGTTCAAAACACTGAACCACCACATGAATGTGCACTTTCAAAATTTCATTTGTGAACAATGCGGCACCGGTTTCATAACGCCGGAGCGCCTGCGAACCCACGCGTTCTCGCACGAGAGCGGCTCGTTCCCCTGCGAGTCGTGCGACAAGTGTTTCAGATCTATGAACGCTAGGAACGAGCACTTTGCCAACGTGCACAAACAGGTGCGCAGGCACAGATGTCCGCACTGTCCCGACGCGTTCAGGAATTACTTTCAAAGGAACAAACACATCGCAACGGTGCACGGGCTCAAATTGAAGGAGTTCAAATGTAACCTTTGCCCCAAAGTTTTTACATCGAGTGGGAAATTAGGTGTTCACGTCCGGACTGTTCATTTGAAAATGAAGAGGCATGGGTGTAACCTGTGCGAATGGAAGTTCTACTCCAAGTCGGAGCTGAAGGAGCATATGGTCAGGCATGGCGGTGAGAGGAAGTTCAACTGCAGTGTATGCAAGAAGGCATATGCCAGAAAGTATACGTTACGCGAACATATGCGTATACATGAGAATGATAGGAGATTTGTGTGTAGCTATTGTGGTGGTTCGTTTGTTCAGAAGTGTAGCCTCAACCATCACGTTAAAGTTAATCATCCGTCAGTTAAAATTAATGAGTTTCATTCTATGACCGTATAGGTGAAGGGTGTAGAAGAGTTGTCAAACGAGCCCATTGACACGTGGCTCGTGGGTGCGTTGCTGGCGTTTTGCAAAGTACCCTTTCTCTCGTAGGTCCCTAAGTCGTATTGGTTAGGAAATACTTGTTGGTTCATTGAAACTGGTCGAGCTTCGAAGGTCCTTTGCGGCTAGTGAACCAGGATCTACATATAGGCTATTTAAACAGAATTATTTTGATTTAGACCTATTTAATTGATATCACAGATCTTGAATGTACTAACGATACACTATTGGCACTTGGCACTGAATGAAAATGGAGAAATATATAAATATATTTATTTTCTAGGAAAGGAAGCAAAAGCGCCCGCAAAGAGGATAACACCACTATTTCAAGTGGCATACGATAGGAGCCTATGTAAGCCACTTGGCACGCTCTTCGATTTCAATAAAAAAATTAAGAATCTATCCAACCCACCGACCAGTCCACCGCCGGTTGCCATAGACAAAAGTCCACACATTGGGAAGATGAAAGAGCCAATTAAGATATCGGATAACAGACAGAACGCGCTGTTAATTTTCGAGTTATCAACAGCGTATCCCTTCATATATGGCAACAATAAGTTCAAATGTTTCATATGTTCGCAGCCATTTTTGGATATAACGTTGCTGTGTGATCATATGGACGTACACACATTTGCCTCCCTCAAACGGTTGTTGAACAACAAAAAGGAATGCGTGTTAAAAGTGGAAATCAGCCGTTTATCATGCAAAATATGCACGAAACCGATAAACGATTTGGTCGAGCTGAAGCATCATCTAAAGACAATCCACCAGAAACCTATCGATACGGAGCTGAAAGACAACATGATACCATTCAGGCTCGGCACGCGTGAGTCCTTCGCCTGCGTCATATGCGGCCAGAGTTTTATCAAACTACGCCCGTTGGTAATACACATGAACGTCCATTTCAATAATTACAGCTGCGAGATATGCGGCACGGGTTTTATGACGTTGCGTCTATTAAAGACGCACCTCGACGTGCACGAGAGCGGCAGCTACCCCTGCGATACATGTGACAAAGTGTTCAATACATCCCACAAGCGATCTATACATATACGGGGTGTTCATTTGAAACAGTACCCGCGTAGATGCCCAATGTGTCCCGAGAGATTCAATTCGAACTACCGAAGGACGATTCACCTGCAGGACGTGCATAACCAGTCGACCAGAGTGCACAAATGCGAGACATGCGGCCGGGCGTTTCATTTGAAGTATCATTTGATATGCCACAACCGTTCGGTGCACCTGCAGGAGAGGAACCACGTGTGCAAGGTGTGCGCGCAGCGGTTCTGCAATAAGGAGACGCTGAAGCGGCACATGGTGATACACACGGGCGAGAAGAATTACAAATGCGACTTTTGCGGTTTGGCATTTTTGAGGAGGAAGAATTTGAAGGATCATTTGAGGAGTCACGATGTGTGAGGTGACTTCGGGGTTGTTCAAACGTTACCGGTTTTCTGGTCTTTTATGAGTGCTCTCAAGTGTCAGTGTGCGTTCAGGTCCTTTGGGCCTAATCTGCTATGGGTGGTTTTTTTGATCCATTCCGATTCGATTCATAGATAATTTCAACTTGTCCACTTTATCGGTTTTCTGGTCTTCTAAGAGAGCTCCAACTCAAAATCTTTTGTGGGTGGCTTTCGGTACATTTCTTACCCACTACGGATCAAAGCTTTTCCAGTTTTAATGAAAGAGGCAAACGAGTAGAAGCACCGGAATGGCACCTGCTTAAGTTGAAACTAAATCAAATTATTGGCTAATTCAATTGTAAGTTACATGACTTATGATGGTGGACTAAGTTCTTTCTAGTCTATGAATCTCATATAGCTCCCTTTATACACAATCATTAAGTGGGTGACATTTATAGATAAAAAATGAAATCGCATACCATGCTCAGGTTTTGACGCACTTAAGTTTTTTGACACATGAATTCTAATTTATTGTTCATAACGAATATGAATTATATAAATAACAAAATAAATCAAGCACAAAAGTAATTTACAAAAAGGTTCAACGACAGATGTCGCTTGTACCGTGCTGTCCAATCACAATTGAGAAACGTGGTAGCCGATATACGAGTTAAATCAAAGACAAAACTAAACTCCTTTCCGAAGACCTCCTTGTGCAAAAAAATATTTGAATTTGGAATATTCCTTTCAAACGTCATATCAGTTTCTCCCACAGACTGCACGCTACTGCTTATTTCATTCCCGAACGGTAGAGACACACAAACCTCCTTGGACAGATTTTTTTTGTTCTATATCAGAACGAAAAAAATCTGTCCAAGGAGGTTTGTTTGTCTCTAAATTGATATAATTTGATGCACAAAATGAAATAACACGTATATCGAAGTGCCCACGATTTACAGCATTTATTATTATACAGTGTAAACTCTATATAACGACGTAGTGAGTATGCATTTTATGGCGTTAAGTGCGAGAGTGGCGAGAGTGGTTTGTCCATGCAGCGATGAATAATCAAAATGAATTACAAGCTAAAACAACCAAAGCCAATTTCGATGCTTTAGCGAGTTTTTCGTTCAAACGAGTGACGTTATATTTAGTTTACACTAATTATTTTAAATACGATAAATATTTATTGCTTTTTAATTCGTTCTATACAAGGAGATTGCCTCCATTTAAGTAATAATCTACTTCTTTTTATAAAATCAATTGTTTTTGGTATAATCTTCATGACCAATCAAATCAAAGAATTTCAACTCGATAAGTCTTAAGTTTTTTTTTTAAATATTAAAGACACATTTCTTGCTTATGTAGTAAATTGTGATTTATAAGTATTAATAAGATATATTGTATATAAATTTGAATAAATCATTTTACATATGTATAGTTTTATTTAATTTGTTATGGTGACAACGCCTTTAAGTATATAAAAAAAATCAAAAATATTTTTATTCACATAGTTAACAATGGTACACCTATGAATCGTCAAAAAATATATAGTTCCCAAATCGAGGGCGTAGAGCGGACTAGAAGAACTGGCAGGAAACTTTACGCCACTTTTATAGTTTCTCTAAACTTTAACTATACAAAACCAATATTAAATCGCAGACGCCATTCTCCTTTTATACATAATTAAAGACATTGTTTTTATTCAATTAAAATGACATAGAGAACAAGAGTTGTTGTCAATTGTCATATAACTTTGACATCTTATACAACATAGAGTAACAATAATAAGATTTGTGCCACAATATGCACCTAATAAAGAGACACATATTAGTCGGCTCCAAATCGTTCCTATATAACATTCGGTCTACCTTTATTTTCAGCCTCCATGGAGACCAAACCACGCTCAAGCGTTTGGCAAATGACAGTTTACGAAAGGCTGAACGCGGCCACATTCCTCGAAAACACAACCGCTAGACCATTCTACTATTACCAGGCGAATTTCAAATGTTTCTTCTGCAGTGAAATGTTCACCGAAGTCACGACCGTCCTCCACCATACAGATGCCCATCCGATATCAGACAGATCGAACTTATTACGAACACACTTGAGGAAGGGCAAACGCGTCATCAAAGTAGACATATCAGATTTGAAATGTCGTATATGTAATGAGAGATATACAGACATCGATGCCATACGAAAACATTTGAAAGTTCACAAGTTACACTTCAATGCGGCCGGTAATGGTGTCATCGCATACAATTTAAAACTGAAAAATGGCCTCCACTCTTGTCACAAATGTGACAAGACATTCAACACCTTCTTCCTGTTAAACAGGCACATGAACGTGCACTTTAACGTTGTCTGCGAGACGTGCGGCTTGGGTTTTATGTCACACCACAGGCTGATCAGCCACAGAATTGTCCATCAGAATGGCGTTCACGCGTGCGATAGTTGTGACCAAGTGTTCACGACGAAATTGAAGCTCCGTTATCACATTCACAAGAGGCACGTTTCAAATATGAAGAGTCGGAAACCATTGAAATGCCCGCACTGCTTGGAGAGATTCGCCGAGCATTATCGTAAGATGACGCATTTGAGAGTCGCGCACGGTATCGCGTTCACGTTCGAATGTCAGACGTGCGCGTCTGTGTTCCAGACGCGTCGCGCGTTAACAGAGCACACAACCAAACAGCACACACAGAGGATACAGTGCAATGTGTGCGGGAAATGTTTTGGGACACGGTCGCTGCTGAAGATACACTGTAGGGGGCACACGGGCGAAAGGAATTTCACGTGTGACATCTGTCAGAAGGCGTACATGCATGAGCGCACGCTGCGGACGCATATGCGCGTACACGGACCGGTGTGGAAGTTCACGTGCGAATGCGGTCATGGGTTTCATAATAAAAATGATTTCAATAGACATATGAAGCAGTGGCACCCGCAAAACGATTAATGGGATGTCAAGATTAGTTGGTCCTCACCGGGATACAGAACAGACGGTACCGGGTTCGATTCCCGTTAAGGCCAACAAAGAGGCCCAAGCTAAGCTCGTCGTACTTAGCGGAGGATCTTTTAGCTTTCATTTTATTCAATTCATCATTGTCGCTTTAGTATGTCACAATTCTAGTCAAATCAAACATATCTTTCTTCATATAGATAGGTACCTAAAACTTGAATCATTGAACCATTGCATTTACTGCCAGTTTCCAAATGGGCGTATGAAAAGAACTGGCAAGAATCTCCGCCTTTAAATCGTCAAGTATGATCCAGTACAGTTGTTAAGCTATATAACAATAAAAAGAACTATGTTTCCAACGAAACATTTATTTCAGTCGCGTTTAATTTCCAAAAGATCTCATGCCATTTTAAATTAATCATTTATTATCCCTTCTTGATTACAACGATATTGTAAAGCAGAGAGTTTTTTTGTGGTTCTGGGTTACTGGGGTTAACCCTCGAAGCTTTCGTTCTAAGATGGAAGTTGAATGCTAATATCGCTTAAAAATACTTTTCGTTAATGTATGTAAATATAAAGATTTAAGCAATTGATTGCTTGTATTTGGATTATAAAATATATTTATTGTTTTTAGTATTTTTTTTTTGATAACAGGATAGAAATAGATTGTTACTTAAACGGAGGCACCATTTTATTTGTTTTTGGAGAACACGCTCTAACTTAAGTAAACTTAAAAATATACGAGTTAAAAGAAAAAAATCAGTACCAGTTACTATTGTGTGAAATTAGGTATAATTATATATACCTAATAATACCTATTCACTCTAAATCTCGTGTATTAAAAACACAAAAAAACTTTAACAAAAGTAGTGATGTACCTAGGTGAAAAATTAACAGTATTTTATATCTATAATAAACTTACAATTTTTGTTAAGCTAACAATGATATTGAAGCAAATATTTTATTTTATTTTCAAAATCATAGATTACATAATTGTAAAAATAAAAACGAACGAAAAGTAAGCAAATATATATATAAATACATGAGGTATTGTTTAGCAAGTCCTATTATTGTGTAAAGGACTATTTAATCCCCATAAATGCGATAAGGAATCTCCTTAACATTGGTAAAACAGTTATCACGCTTAAATAGTTAACCAACTGAGTTTGTTGTGGGTACCTTCTTAGACCGGTTTAATTTGAACCATCGTAACTAAGAAAATTAATGACGTGCACAAGTGAACGCATCATTTCACGTGGAAAATATAAAAATAATTATATTTAAGGTATGACATGAGAATGTTCAGCGTTCACGCCAAAAAAACTGACTCGGCTCTTTTTATTGCAGCACCGGACACCGAAGGACCAAAACCGAGTGACAACGACACGCACGTAAACGAAAGGCTAAACGCATCAATGTTTATAGAGTACACAACCGTCATACCGTTTATATACCTACAGGCGAACTTCAAATGCTTCTACTGCTGTGAAGTATACCCGGAAGTGTCATCTGTCATCCAACACACCAGACGTCACACACCCGACAAGGCATCCTTAATTAACAACGATTATTTAAAACAGGGGAAACGTATTATACGAGTCGATATATCAGATTTAAAATGTCGTTTATGTAATGAAAAGTCTGACGGATTGGAGATAATTAGGAAACATTTGGAGGTTCATCATCAGATACAGTTTCATGACGCCGGCGATGGTGTGATGGCGTATGATTTATCGGTCACCAACAGTTTACTGTCATGCTACAAATGCAAACAGACATTCACGTCTTTTCACATACTAAACCGTCACATGAACGTCCATTCGACGTTTGTGTGCGAGACGTGCGGTGTTGGATTCGTATCGAAACGTAGATTAACGAATCACACGATAGTACATGAAGACGGCGTTCACAGGTGCAAACAGTGCGAGCACGTGTTCCAGACAAAGTTGAAATTGAGATATCACGTGTTAACAAAACACAAGGGCGCGCGTGTCAGACGTAAGTGTCCGCACTGCCTGGAACGATTCACGGAGCACTACAGAAAAATGACGCACCTGAGGGACGTGCACGGGATAACGTTCACGTTCGATTGTCGATTGTGTAGTGATGTGTTCGCAACGCGAAAAGCGTTAACCAAACACACGAACCAGCATCATACACAGAAGATACAATGCACTGTCTGTGGTAAATGTTTCGGTACGAATACAATGCTGAAGAGACATATGCGTGGGCATGTTGGCGAGAGGAGTTTCGTATGTGGAGTCTGTCAGAAGGCGTACATGCATGAGAAGTCGCTACGGCAGCATATGAATGTCCATGCGTAATTGTTGTCAATCGACAATATTGACATGTGACAGGTGTCAAGGGTGTAGAGTGGAATGTCATAATGAATATCGTCAAGTGTGTTCTATACGGTTGTAAAGTAATAAAGAAAACGCGTTTAGAACAAGGCAACAAAAAAAGAGCAAACGTCCTTAAAGGCCGGCAACTCACTTGTAAACCTGGCGTGGCAGGTGTCCATGGGCTGGCACATCACTTAAAGTGACCCGCCGCCGCTCGTTGTCCTCTTTTTACAATAAAAAAAAACTAAAAATAATCTAAGTTACAGCTAAATTAAATACTTATGCGGTAAAAATTACAACATACTCCAGCGAATGCAGTGTAAACTCTAAATAACGTCACTGAAGATGTCGTTAAATAGAGAGAACAAAAACCATTGTATCGAGTACAATCTAAACCAACCAAAGCCAATCAATTTTGACGCTTCAGAGAGTTAGTCGTTAAATCGAAAGACGTTACATGGATTGGACACTGTATATATATTTAAAACAATAAAAAAAAATATATCGGTGGGCATGGTGATAATACACATTTACGTTAAAGTGAGAAGGTCATAAAATTCTCACTCACTTTGGTCTGTAATATTGTTTATGAGCTCGCATATATAATCAATAGAAATTTGTCTAAAACCATATAATTATTATTATTTTATAATTTCATACGTATGAAAACATGCTAGAATATGAATATAAAATATTTTATTTTTCGCTATTTATTCTATTTATAATGAAATTAGCCGAACCGGCAAATGTCGCTCTGCCATATAAACTCAAGCTCAAAATATCTTTATTCAAGTAGGTCTTTATAAAGACACTTTTGAATCGTCAATTTTTAACACCACCACCGGTTCGGAAGGCAGTCATCTACCGAGAAGATCCGGCAAGAAACTCAGTAGCTGCTCTTTTAAAATAAACAATTAATACAAAATTGTGCTACTGACAATTAAAATAACAAAGCATTGTAATGCTACCCAAGAATTGGACTGTCCCGATGCTGAGCGTACAAATTATTTATATAACTACCTGTTTCTAAAAATAGACGTAGGCTTCTCAGTCCTACACAATATGACGACAAAATTTCATGAGAATCGGTCAAGCCGTTTCGGAGGAGTAAGGGAACGATTCAAATGACGATTGATCCCTTATCGAGCGGGATGAAGAATGATTAAATTACTAAAATGGCCATACAAATAATTGGGATTGATGATAAAAGCTTAAAAATTGAGGGTTATATGTATTTTTTATGCCATATAAAAAAAACTTTTTAAGGTATTAAAAATAGATGTTGGCCGATTCTCATACCTACTGAATACGCATATAAAATAGTTTGATAAAAATCTTTATATATTAGGTCTTATTTTAATTTAAGTTATTAATATAAGAAACAAAATTAATTATTAAATAAACATAAAATATTGTTAATATTAACCTAATATAAGTAACTTAAAATAAAACAAAACACAAAACTAAAATAAATTTAAAAAGTTTGGTCCCTGTGGCTGAGTACCCACAATGCTTGCTTTATATATTTAGACTAGCTTTCCGCCCGCGGCTTCGCCCACGTGTAATTTGGTTAAGTATATAGCGTTTTTTAATTATCTCGAAAGGGCTTTCTTTCACGGGCTAAAATCTTGTTACAATTGGAATTATATATAGCCTGTGATACTCAGGGATGATATAGCTTTACAGGATCCGATGATTCAGGGAAATCGAGGGCAACTTTCAAATTAACTTACAGGCAATTACTTTTCTGACAATTTTATATTCTGATAGTCATCTTCTTATGTGGATGAGCTGATAATGGAAGGTAAAAATCCTCAGCGGTTAAGAGTTGAAAGAAAATTCTTACGAAGTTATACGTACTTGTGAGGTTATTAGCTTGACCAAATAATAAAAGGTAAACCTCATTAACGTTAGGGATGTAGGAGATGGATGCGGAGAAACGATAAACGTGTGAAAACCGCGTTTAAATCCGTTCAGTAGTTTTGAAGTTATAACGTACCAGACAAGAACAGACAGACAGACAAGAATTCCAAAAAAATTTTTTTTGGTTTCTATGACTCTTCTTCAATTGCCTCCTTTCAGTTTTTTGGAAAAATATTTAATGTTCGATTCGACATTCGATTTTTACTGTCTTATTATAAGTATAAATTACGCATTTAAATATATGTAATTGTATATTGCAACATATAATTTTACTGCCTAGTCAAATTTTATTGACCAGATCGCGATTAACTTTTGAAACATTAATTAAAACTTAATTAATAGATAAAAATATATTATTAAATAGTTTTTTATGAACAGAAACAAACATTTATAAACACAAACACAATATAAACACACACAAATAAAGACGCGCAGTGTAGGCCCCGCACAGACTTGCCTTATGACCTACCTGCTCTGTTAGTGACTCAAATTTTATTATAATTTAAAAAAATACTAAAATGCACGTAATATATATTAATAAAATTAATTGACAACATTTTCGATAAATATCTTTTTTCCACAGATATTCCAGAGCGAACAAAGACAAATATAGATCGGCGTGGTGTTGCCCCCTTATTGAGGGAGAACTCGCTAAAGCTTCTCGCAAACTCAAGTATGGTTATCTTTCAGTGGAATAAAAGCCAATACAGATGTTTTTGCTGTAAAGAACCGTTCCTAAACATAAACCAACTGCGTACACATACTGACACACATAGCATACAAGAAATCGAAAAAAATATAATATCCCAACAGAATAAATTACTTAAAGTTGACATTTCAGTTTTGAAATGTAATAAATGTGGTAAAATTGTGGACGATTTGAACGAATTGTGTTGTCATTTAAATGAAAGACACGGATTTGGGGTGTTGAGTGACAATTTGCTCGTCCCATTCAAAATTGAAAGCTCGGGGCTACAGTGTCAGATGTGCTCGCAAAGTTTCAATTTATTTAGGCTATTAAACATACATGTGAACAAACACTATCAGAACCACGTGTGCCATATTTGCGGCGCTGGTTTCACAAATTTGGTATATTTAAATCTGCACAAAACAAGAAATCACCGACCGTTCCGTTGCACGCAGTGCAAACAAGACTTTAAATGTCGCATTGACAAACGTAAGCACGATGTTGCCACCCACAATATAAAGTTCGAACGTAAAACACGATTCCCATGTCCGTATTGCGATGAGCGGTTTTTCCAAGAGAACCTCAGGGTTTTACATTTAGTCGAAAAGCACGGAATGGAGAAACCGGAGCATAAATGCGCTTTGTGTTTTAAGAGCTTTGTCACTCGAAGCCTGTACAATAATCACGTCAGGTACGTGCACTTGAAGGAGAAAAATCAGGAATGTGACATATGTCACAGTGTTTTCTATACGAAATCTGACGTTTCGAGACACAGAGTCACCCATACCGGCGAGAAGAGATTCAAGTGTAGTCTATGTAATAACCCATTTGCGACCAAAGACTCGTTAAGGCGACATGTCAGAAGAACGCATGCATTAAATAATATACATTGTTTTGGCGTTTGATTAACCCTTATTTACTTTTATTTAAAAAAAATATTTTAAATTACAATTGGTTATACATTTAATTATTATACAGGCAACACAAATATTTAAAGTAATGTCCCGATAAAGATACCTCTTCATATAATTAATTTACAACAAAAATTGCACATTTAAATTATTCTAAAGCTTCCATTATCGTTCTTAATCCTGTCACAAATATTTGAAATAATGAAAATTCAATAGGGTGTCTAGGGACCAGAGACAAAGTCACAGACTGCCCCTAACGCTATATTTTCTTTTTGACGTGAGGTATGAACACTTCAGGTCACGTGATACTTTACAAACTAATCAATATCTGTGGAGAGTCTTGTCACAGGTTCACCACAAAAAAGCATAGTGCAAAGAACACTGTCAACCCACGTCTTCGGGATTTTGACGTTTTTGTTTGATAATTTTAACAATGGCAAAAGATAACATGAGTTTATACGCAATTTGCGATCATATACAAAGAACAAAACCTGATTTACAAGTGACTGAAGGTATCTTAAATCGTTTTTTAGTATTAACTTAAAATGAGAGGACACCCACGCCATCCAGCATCATCCCCACGTTGCATAGAATAAACTGCCGGGGCAGACAACAGTTAAGCGTGAGTGTCCGAGCTAAGCTGTTGTTGCAACGAGGCAACTTATGGCATTTAGTTTCACTACTGATGAACAATGGAAGCCGATTTGGCTACTCCAGAGTTGTGAGCACGGCTTCACTCGCCAAAAGGCAGTTTGAACAGTGCGAAATTTGGGAAAGACTAAATACTATGCAAAAAAAAACATACGGTATTTAAAACGACTTTTATAACATTTAAAGCGAACATTTATAACTAACCGGTTTAAGCGACTATAATATTTACTCAAGTTTGGTTTCGCATCATATTCATATATAATCCGTACGTTTTGTACGTCACCCGGTTAGTGCGGCACAGTATCGCCGGTCGATTGAATCAAACTCAAACTCAAAATATCTCTATTCAAGTAGGTCAATTTTTACACTACCACCGGTTCGGAAGGCAGTCATCTACCGAGGAGAACCGGCAAGAAACTCGATAGCTGCTCTTTTAAAATAAACAATTAATACAAAATTGTGCTACTGACCATTAAAATAACAAAGCATTGTAAGGCTACTCAAGTGTTGAACTGTCCCGATGCTGAGCCAATTGCCGACACATTAAATGGATCTTTGTCCTCTAACTATCCTGTAACTTAATGTCGTTATAACTGGATTCTACTGTATATATAGGCAGTCTGATTTACATTATGCACGATTTTCTTTTAGAAATAGCCAAGGAGGTGGGAAGCAATTATCGCACACTACCTTCATTTGAAAAAGGTCTATTCGATTATGTCTACCGACGACATTATTCCATAGAGAATAATGAATTGTTGAAATGCCGCTGGTTGCAGTACAAGCAACATATTGAAGATCGCGTTTTCGCGCCATTTCAGTTTCCCTGTATACGGTTAGAAAATTGTCATTCAATTTATCAAACAGCCGTGTGACAAGTGATAGATTCGATGCTATGTGGAAAATATATAAAACAATTTGTAAATACATTAAAATGGAAGTTAAGTTGCATTGTCTTGATATTGTGAGCGAACGGTATAATTGAGTTTTATATGGCCGATTAAATTGTTTGCTTCACTAGAGCGCGCTGCTCTAATTAGAAACTATTTCAACGATATAATATTATATAAGAAATGCAATTAAGTGATATTATATTAGTGAAATAGTTTTGTGATTTTCCTATACAAATGTCATGTTATGTCAAAGTCATACACAAATAATTAGGACTATACTGAGTACGTTTATTACAATGGCCACAGTTTATCTTAATTCTGATTAATTCTTTAATTTTAGAGACTTACATTTTTACAATGGTGCCATTCGCTTTTCTCCATCCGAATCGATTTACCGCAATCCAGAATATAGGATGAAACTGAAACCAGGTCCTGGAGTCGACTTCCGTGGACAAATGCCAATACCCCAAGAGCTCCTCATGAAGCGTGGTACAGCGAAAAAAGATGGCGTGCTTAAGAAAGATAAAAAGAAAACGTCTTAATAATTAAGATGATAATATACACGCATATTCTAATAAATAATCATTTTAAATGATTACCCAAAACAAAACTTTTTAAAAGATTAGTAGTCGAAATAAAATAAAATCAAGACATGACATTAAATTTGCCGCCCCTATATGTCACGACAATGACAATTGACGTTAGACGTGATCTGTCAATGGTCAACACTCAAACAAAAAAATGGCCTTGGTAGCGAGTTGCGGGTTGTTTTTTATTTATATAATTTTACAATATCCAAAGAATAACGAGAGTTATATATTCTCCACTATACACATGATGAATTAGAAATTATTTAATACGTTTGTCGGTTATAAATCGCTCCGTCATGGATAACGGGATAATGGTGGAGACATTACCATTATTCGGTAATTGTTGTTTATGTTTGAAACTGGATGTGGTTAAAAGCATGTTGACGCCAGATTTAAAAGAAAAAGAAAGTTATTCCGATATGCTGCTCAAGTGTTTTTCTATAGATGTAAGTATTTTATTATTGACCATCTATATATACATTTACATGTAGTATCTCGCGGCATATTTATAAATTAATTATAAATGCAAAGTTTGTAATATCTTATAAGATTGTAATATGTTTTGTTCTTTGAATGGCTATAGCTTCTTTTGATAGCACATCAGTTAACAAAATATTTTCCAGACAATGTAGGGTCTTAATATTTCATTGAATAAAAAAAAAATATAACAGCTTTGCTGACTATTAAATGGTATCATATTCAAATCCGTAGTAAAACCGTAGCACTGATATGAACATTATTAATTACTTATAATATAAAAAGACATTATTATAGAGAGATATTTATTTTAAAGTTTTTTTATAAACAAATAAAACAAGGCTTGAGTAGGCTCATTATAATGATTAAATTCTATTACTTTTGCTAGAGTTAATTAATTAAAATGTAATATTTATAGAGTTATTTCTGCGAAGGTTTAATAACATCTGTTGGATTGTCTTTATATTCAATGAATTATAAAATGCTCTTAGGTTTTTGTTGACATAGCATCTGGAGCAAATATGTTCACTTTAATTGATTAATTTGGACAACAGCTATGCAATTTTCTCTTCTCCTCTCTTGTATGGCCAAAAAAGGATAACCTCCATTCGTCACGTCTGCATGCAGTAGACATTTATTAGGAGTGAACTTGTTAGATGTTACTAGTTAAGCCAGCCAACACCTTCATGAAGCTGAGGAGTCAGGATTAATTACAGCCTCCTTGGACTGATAAAAAATTAGGATGATACATTCTTAGAGACCCCCCTTGCCCCTTAGGGCATAGGGCTTGATTACGAAAACAGATTTTTTATTAAGTCCCTTGTATTTCTGAACGACATGGGAGATCACTCTTCTTGCTAGATAGCAGTGGGCCGTTTGAGACATTGATTCTTTACCTATACATTTCTTTGCTGCCGCTATATTTTCTAATACAAAAATTTTTCTTCATTCAGATGACTATACTAGATTTAGAAGATATAAAGTGTCTCATATGCAGGTCATGTATAGACCAATTGGGGGATTGTATTAAATTTAAAGAACAAGTAGACGCTTCATTAAAATCATTGGAGGCAGCCGCCAGGATTAAGAGTGAGTGTTAAAATTTGTCATATTAAACAGCTTATAATGTGAAATAATTGAATCTTGAGATTTTAATTTGACTTCTAGAATATGGCTCTACGTGATGTGTCCGTTGTTAACACTATGTTTGAGTGTTATCTTTGTTTACGATTTCAGAAGCAGATGATGATTTAACCAGCGTGAAACAGGAAATTACAAAAGATGACGATGCAAGTGGTAAGTTAATTTTTCCATATTTCCATATAGGTCACATTTGGAACTTACTTAACTATGTAATATACCAGTGCTACAGCTATGCTTAGATTGCTGAATTATCATCTATATTTTAATGACTGTACATAGAATATCTGATTAAAACTTTCAAGATTATCAATGTTTACTATGAAGTGGAATCGATTGAAAACATATTTGCTTTTAATAGCAACAGGGATCGCTCGAGGACACATACACGAGCTAAACTCTGTTAAAAGTAACAGCAATCTGTTCATAAATTTCTTCCCGAACACGGCTGTCCCGATTTGGAATGGACTCACTGGAAGTGTTATGCATTTGCCTTCACTGAATTCCTTTTAAGAAACATTTGGACTTCCATATCCTAAATAACACATGCATCAGTATCTGCTGCTAGTGTGTCTCGATAATAATACAAGTATATATGTAGAGAATAAAACCCACAGCCACTCGACACTTTATTTTTTTAAATATAAATTTGTCCATAGTATAAAGCACTGTAATGTTTGCTCAGATTGTTCCAAAGTATCTATAAATAAATTAATGAACGGAGACTGAAAATTTGTATAGTCTGATTTTTATAATTTTCATTTTAAAACATACTCCATTTAATTTTAGCTGCTTTTTAGTCCCATCTATATTGTTTAGATTATTTACATTGTTACAGATGATGATATCCTGTTGTGTCATTTCAAGCAGGAGTCCAACGATAGTAATTATGATAATGGTACGTATTGTTCATTTATATAGCTTTTATTTATATATGATTACCAGCTGACCGGGCACATGTTTTTTGGCTATAAAATTACTAAAAATATAAGGCTAAAATTTAGAATTGTATGAATATTAAAAGAAAAAAAATGCTCTCACCTACTCAATATGCTAATAAAATTTCATGAGAATCGGTTGAGCCGTTACAGAGGAGCACCTGAACGATCATTGAGACACAAGAATTTTTTTATATTAGGATATTTATGTTCTGGACAAGGAGTCTCTTGTTAATTGTTTTTTTCACAAGTATTGAATCTGCGATCGCTTCTTACACACATTGATACAGAATTTAATGTTTTTTTTTTATTAAGACATCTTTTTTTTTGACGTCATTAAAATCGTTGTGTTTTTCTGACACCATCTAAGCTTTATAATAAAGCTGAGACGATGTAACCAAAAATTCTCAAAAACTACTGAACCGATTTGTTGGTATCACGCAAGTTGCGAAGCTCTAATACTTTGCGCGATACAATTCGATACCGCGTTTTAAACGCTTGCGGGCGCCATCTATCGGCGGCTTGTGGAAGTGCGGTGCCGGCTCATTTTCTCGCTTTTTTTTAGGGAGAAATGTTTATTTTTTTTATGTAAAATGATTTAAACCATATTAAAATAATCTGTTTTTTTTTGATAATGCAAATTATGCAACGTTCTTTTGAATGATGGTCAGAGGATCCCGGGTTCGATTCCAGCTACTACTGTGATCTGTTATATATTTATTAATAAACAAAATGGGTTAACCCATGAACAATATGTTTTTTTTTTTAAATTAATAACTTTGTTTTTTTTTAACTTTTCCAGTGCATGAGAACGGAATACACAATGCGTACGCGGAGAAGCCTAGAAAAGTGTCGAAAAAAAAGAAAATCACATACTCCATGTGCAAAAAGGTGGACCTGGATGAGACCGCATCTTTGATCAACGCAGGCCTATTCCCCTTCAAGATCACCAAAGAAGACTTCTCATGCACCATCTGCCCCGAGAGGACATCATCATTGGACGACTTAAAAACCCACATAACCCAACACAGCACCACCAACCTATCCACAGCCTTCAAAAAGATGAACCACTCGACCACCCACAAATTCACAAACCACCACAACCACTTCAAATGCAAAACATGCTCGGTTATCATAACCAACTACATTGATCTGAAGGATCACATCGACGCCTGCATCCGCTGCAGGTGGAACCAGCTGCCCTTCAAGCTGGAGAAAGACCAGCTCGATTGCCCCATCTGCAAGAAGACGTTCCTCAACTTTGTGACCCTCAACACGCACATGAACGAGCACTATCCAAACTTCACATGTGACAACTGTGGCAAGGCGTTCGCGTCCAGGTCTCGTCTGCGTGGCCACCTTCGAACCCACGAGGTTGGCAACTTCCCGTGCCGCTTCTGCGATATGACCTTCGACAAGGTGACCAAACGTGAGAACCACGTGTCGAAGGAGCACAAAAGTGGTATCAGATATGTCTGCAAACGGTGTAATATATCCTTGACGTCGTTCTACGCGCGTCAGAAGCACCTGGCCGAAGTGCACCATGAGGAGCTGAAGAGGTATAAGTGTAAGGCCTGCACCCAGAGTTATATAACACCAGGCCACCTGTCCAGTCATGTCCGGAGGGATCATCTGAACGAGAGGAACCACAAATGTCCGAAGTGCGATCTGGCCTTTTACACCAGGAACTCCCTCAAAATGCACATGATCAAGCATGACGGTGAGAGGATCCACGTGTGCGGCATCTGCAATAAGTCCTACCAGAGGATGAAGACGCTGAGGGAGCACATGAGGATACACAACAATGACAAGAGGTTCATTTGTCCCGTGTGCGGGAGGGCGTTCACGCAGAAGTGTACCCTCAAGGGACACCTGAAGGTGCACCAGCGCACAAGTGAAATTGTGTAGTGTCGGAAGGACGCGCTAGATGGCGCTGTGCTCAGTTTTCGAAAAATTAAATTTCCAACCAACCTCCGTTGTCGGCTTTGACACAGACTCTGTGTGTGTGACGGACAAAGGCATCTCGTGTGCAATATATATGTATATAAATATGTAATTTTCACATTCGCAATAAATATATATTTCCGCTTCTTTTATTTGTAGACCTTGGTTGCTTTGATATTGGTTAAAATCGAAATTATATCGACTCAAGTAGGTCTTTATGGAGACACTTTTGAATCGTCAATTTTTACATTACGTTAAATGAATTATTTAATAGAACTTACGTTCAAAGACTATATGTATATATATATCTATATATAGTATATAATCTATCTACTTTTACTTGTTTCATTGCAATAAAGTGTGAATAAATAAAGTATATAAATATATATACTATATTTATACAGATATAAATATAGTATATATATCTATATATAGTATATATATATATTTATATACTTTATTTATTCACACTTTATTGCAATAAAAACGAGTAAAAGTAGATGATGTGGAATAGACGTTGGTACATATAAGAGCAACGGGCGGCCTTATCGCTAATAAGCGATCTCTTCCAGAAAACAAGTCTGACATGATTTAGGTTTTAAAACTGAAGGTAATATATGAGTCGAATGCAAACAATGTAGGTTTGTTGCATTATTAAAAAGGTCATTTTATTTTATCGGAAAAATGACAAAATTAATTTATAAATTAAAAGTTGCATACGTGGGCGGGTCAATATGTCCGTGACTTTTTGAATTTCTGACCTCTTTACCGAAACTGCAACACTGCTCCTGTCAACAGGCACCTGTCAGTTCGCTCCTGTCAAAACAAAGAACTTGCCGCGTCAGTTGGTTTGTGTTTGACAGCTATTTTTATCAGACTACTCACCAATTCGAGGAAGCATTATTTCTTGCGAAAAAAAAACATTCCCGAGACCAAAGGCTAAGCTTGATAAATACTATGGGTGCTCTGCACCATCAATTTCGATGGTAAAAAAATGGTTTACTGAATTTTGTGGTGGCAGTAGAAGCACTGAAGATGCCGAACGCCCAGTTGAGG
The DNA here is from genome assembly GCA_951799465.1 of Leptophobia aripa. Taxonomy (NCBI): domain Eukaryota; kingdom Metazoa; phylum Arthropoda; class Insecta; order Lepidoptera; family Pieridae; genus Leptophobia; species Leptophobia aripa. The sequence continues at coordinate 4,398,231 of OX637283.1, forward strand.
TCTCTACACCCGATACAATTGAATAAATTCACGATATGGTGTTGGACCGACCGACCGAAGATTGAAAGTGCGAGAGATTGTGGAAGCTGTAGGGATCTCGTATGGCTCAGTGGTTTGAATGATCACTTGGGCATGAAAAAGGTTTCTGCAAGATGGGTTTGCTCACAGTCGACCACAAACGCAATCGTGTAACAACAGAGGAAGGTTTGGCGTTGTTTAATCGCAATAAGGAGTTTTTGCGCCGTTTTGTTACCGTGGACAAAACATGGATCCATCACAACACACCAGATACCAAACAACAGTCAAAACTGGGTTCCTAAGGGTGAATCGGCGCCAAAATGGGTTTGTCAGCGAATAAAGTTATGGCGACTGTTTTTGGGATGCACGTGTTATATGTATATTAATATGGTACATATTAATATACATATAACATATATGGTTAATACTGATGTTACATATAGTATGACGATGTTATATATATTATGATGTATAATCATATCTTTAAATATGATTATACATGAATTTGTTAAAACCTCTTTTGTGAAATAAATTCATTGAAACCTCTTTTTGGTTAAATGAATTGATTAGAAGCATTTTTAAATAATGTTCGATAGCTTTTGTCATTTCTGTAGTAAGTGGCCATTCTGGGTCCGATTGGCAAAGAAGATAAACGTAAGTGTTATTCCTTGATTGTATTTTTGTAAAATTATTATTAAACAGTTACTTTTAGTAAATATAACTGTTATGACAATGATTACTGTGTTTGGTTGATATTGCTTATTATATATGTATCATAATCCTGACAATAGATAATATATAATGGTGCAATGAGATATATAAGTACTAAATAGTTAATATAGAGAATTGTACAATTATTAGACAAAATATATGTAACATCAGAAGTGGGATAGATTCTACAGCTCGCAATTATTAACACTTTTTTGTGTGAGTTCCAGCAAAGATTCTCAAGCAACGGCGTCCTTCTCCGAGCAAGCTTTGCAAATGGCGTCGCCATTACGTGCTGCCTAACTTCGGAAGGCAGTCATCTACCGAGAAGAACCGGGAAGAAACTCGATAGCTGCTCTTTTATAATAAACAATTAATACAAAATTGTGTTACTCACAATTAAAATAACAAAGCATTGTAAGGCCCACATTAGATATAAGCATAATTATAATTAGATATAAGTCTTTATTGTTTATTCCCCACACACAACCCCTACCACAAATTCTATCCTTTAAATACGTTATCCTTTCCACTCCACAGGCATTCCTGATCCAACTTCCAAAGACATACATTGTAAATACTATTAAGAACAAACCTAATAAAGTATTTTTGTAAAAACTCAAGTGTTGTCACTGCCCGTAACAAATTTTGGCGCAGTCGGTAGGATCCACTTAGTCGGGACAAACACACGTGTAGGACAGTATCGCCTTGTCGTGTGGTAGCTGCAGGCTTTTACTTATGTGGTTTAAGTTATTATTGTTATGGTAAGTGGCTTTATTTGATTGCTCATTGTCCATTTCGAATTCCTTTCTATTTATCTTGTTCTTCTTACTTATTAATATTTATTCATTAACACCAACACAATGTCTACATAAAAAAAATACTAAATCGAAAGACGAAACCTATTGCCTATTACAACCATCATAGGCGTCATACCAATTTTAGAAACAAGTAACCAAGACGAGGTTTATGGTTACATCAGGTCCTATGACACCGTATTCAAACTAGCTTCACGAAACTTTACTTATTTGTGCGCTAAATAATATAAGAGGTATCGCGGCCTCAGAAGTTAGGTGTAAAATGTATGACTCGTGGGATGACCTAAAACGATTTTTGATAGAACGATTCGCTAACTCGAAAACAGTCCAACATTTAAATCTAGAGTTGCAGTCAATGTTCCAAAGACCGGATACACAATATTTTCATAGGGTTGATCTTTGTCGTATAAAGATTCTTGAAAAACTCCACACAGAAATACAAGACTCAACGTCGCGACCACCGTGGAGACCGCCTTAAACGTTTTTCTCAATGGACTCTCCTCAGATATAGGTATAATGCTTCGTACGAAAGGTTTTTTTAATTTGCAAGAAGCAGGTCGATTTGCGATGCAGGAAGATCAAATTACAGCTATGAACAAGACGAGACAAGTTTTATTTAACGCTACCATTCCTAAATCCGCCCCTAGACTTTCAACTACTTATCAATCTATGCGATCCAGCTTCCCCAATTCTAAATTCACGCCTAAAAGGCGCATGTTGTAACAATATAGGCCATAGTATACACGAATGCCGGAAGAAAGTGTATTTCGAACGAAATAAACGCGCTTCTCCCGCGCCTTCAGCGCCTATTCGACATTTATACTTCGAAGGAACCAGCGAGGCGAGCAGCTCGTTGGAAACCGATACAAACTCTTGCTCACCCAACCAACAATAAATTACAATCAATATCACGTAGTGCAAAACGATTTAACGTCTAAGCATAAAATATTACCAGCGTATCGGACGCAATGCAAAGACGCTTCGACACAAACCGATTTTGCACTTTTTTTTTTATAGAAGAGGAGGCAAACGAGCAGGCGGCCCACCATAAAGGTGAAGCCGCCGCCCATAGGCACTCACGCGGCTGGTAGCTCCAGAGTGCGTTGCTGGCCTTTAAAGGAATGGGGAGAGGGAAGGGGAAAAGGTTGGGCACCGGAAGATCTCATCTCACCGAACGAAACGCGTGTACAAAATGAACAAAGTCCAATTGCATCACTTTACGCCGGTTTTCTGTGAGAGAGTGGTATTTCTTCGGCCGTGCCTGCCCATTCGGCTGAAACTCTAAGTAACAGCATGGCACTCCCACTCATATCAACCTACGATTGAGACCCACAGACAGGGTAACCAGCCCCAAACCTTCGGTCTTAACTCCACTGAATCCTATACTCCTATTGCTAAAACCCACAGACAGGGTAACCAACCCCAACCCTTCGGTCTTAACTCCACTGAATCCTATACTCCTATTGCTAAAACCCACAGACAGGGTAACCAACCCCAAACCTTCGGTCTTAACTCCACTGAATCCTATACTCCTATTGCTAAGACCCACAGACAGGGTAACCAACACCAAACCTTCGGTCTTAACTCCACTGATTCTCATACTCCTAATACAAAGACTCACGGACAGGGTAACCAACCCCAAACCTTCGGTCTTAACTCCACTGAATCCTATACTTCTATTGCTAAAACCCACAGACAGGGTAACCAACCCCAAACCTTCGGTCTTAACTCCACTGAATCCTATACTCCTATTGCTAAAACCCACAGACAGGGTAACCAACCCCAAACCTTCGGTCTTAACTCCACTGATTCTCATACTCCTAATACAAAGACTCACGGACAGGGTAACCAGCCCCAAACCTTTGATCCTAACATACATCCTAAAACTTCTAAATCTACAAAATCAGTAATCAAAACGTTTGCTCTTTCCACCTTAAGCGTCGTTCCTCTTGCGAACTTACTTCACGGCACTTTTAATATTGACGGTAAGCCCGCGACGCTTTTAATAGATACAGGCGCCGAAATCTAATTCCTAATAATAAAATTGGCTCAAGTTCAATCGATAAAAGAAAAGTAGTGTCCATACAAGGCATTTCGAACTATCATACAGACATATACACTTTAGGCACAGCACACATCTCATTAGACGATTTACCCGAGCACATATTTCATGTCGCCAATCTTAATATTAAAGCAGATGGCATTTTATTTCATGTCAAGGTTCGATTGTAAGTTAGAGATTCAAACAAAACTCATGAAAAGCGGTGTCAAAATCTACAACTCGGACTATTTAGATGAAAAACTTTTACTCCCTTCTACACAAAACAACATAGATTTAAGTAAACAAAAAAAAATTCAATTTTTTCCAGACCCTCATTAACATGTGATAAAAACACTCACAAAGAAACGATGCATGACGACTATTTACAATTAAACTATCGAAACTTCACAGAGATTTCGAATTATAGCTTCAACACTCCTAATTTACACACATCACCCGACAAACTTTTGAATGAGCGTCATAAAAATATTCCTATTTCTTGCGACCTCTCTGATAAGGACAACCTATTAGGTTGAGCAATTACAACATGTTCTCAAGTGGAACCATGCTTAGAAAAGTCAAAATCACTTTACGCGACAGATTTATTGGTCTCCAACAAAAAACAAAACATTATTTTTGGTCTCTAGAGAAACAAAAAGTTAATGCTTTACAAGCATCTTCTTATAAATCAGGCGCAGTTCATCCCTCGATCATTTCTACACTTTACAAATAACTTTTATCCCTAAACAATGTTAGTAACACAGAAAACTTGGTTGCAACCATAACACATCAAATTAATATCATATATATATGATATTACGTCTACTTACCTCAGTTAGACAAAATACATCTTCCTTCTATGATTTAATCTCTATCCCTAAAAAACATCCCGATTTCACCTTATACCTCACAATAATTCCCGAGCATTCATATCTTGCCACGAATAATGCCAAATATAACCAACAACACATAGCCATGAACTCATTGGAAACACAAGAAAAACTCCGTTGGCCAATGGATGACCAACATGCGAGGCCTCCTTTATATTCTTGAACTCGAGACGCCGCGGAAAAACTTCACACGGTGAAATCATCAGACATGGTGTTATCGTCCTACAACCAGCGTGCAAGTTTTATACAGCCCTGTAACGCTCATTGCCGAAGGAGCAAAGAACACCAACATCACAGTCGCACCAAACCGATCTTTCACCGATCCATTTTTACTATGTGCCGTAATTTCTTACATTAAGTAAGAAATTCAGAGACTTACACAGAAGCTGAAAGAAAAAGAAGCCCAGGAACACCGTATTCTTCAATATCCAAAAAGATCGGTCGATTTTGCCCTATCTTTATTCTAAGGGGGGAGGTGTTACATGCCCACATTAGATATAAGCATAATTATAATTAGATATAAGTCTTTATTGTTTATTCCCCACAAACAACTAACCCCTACCACAAATTCTATCCTTTAAATACGTTATCCTTTCCACTCCACAGGCATTCCTGATCCAACTTCCAAAGACATACATTGTAAAAACTATTAAGAACAATCCTAATAAAGTATTTTTGTAAAAACTCTCAAGTGTTGTCACTGCCCGTAACACTACTCAAGAATTGAACAGTCCCGATGCTGAGCCAATTGCCGACACATTAAAGGTATCTTTGTCCTCTAAATATTCGTTTACGGTATAGTATGCCTTTTCAACCAAAATACCCTTTACGCGCGTTTTAAATTTATTAGAAGTAAATTTTGTTATAAGCTGGGACTTTTGTGTCCACACAATTTAGCTAGCAATTAAATTTTTGCCTATTTTACATTTGTTACTTCTAAATTGAAAAACGATGTAAATTTGAATATTATCTGTCACAAGCGACGGTTCAAGGTGTTAAAATGTTTATCTTTATTCTAATTAACATAACTCGTAATAATTGTCTAATAATTCGTATGACTCTCTTCACGCTTGGTAATATTTTTTTCCTGAATTGGTCTCGGTGTAATGTGTATGGGTTGATCTCACTATATTTCTTACCGAAAATTGGGGGGGTCATACAAGCGTACCTTTCCCTTAAAAGCAACTTGAGCCACCAGGCGTCGCAGGTGTCCATTGGTGGCGGTTAGCACATCACTCGAAGTGATCCGCCTTCTCGTTCGCTGCTGTTACATAAAAAGAGTAATGTATGCAGCGTCTTTAATATGAGTGGTTTTCAAGTGCCGTTTTAATTATAGTAAAAAAAAACTCTAATTTATACATTTTCCACATTATTTTCATAGCTCACTTATGTACGTTAATAATTATCTTCATATATACAAAGAGAATACCTAAACAAACTCTGAATTACAGTGTAAACTCCATGTAACGTTAGTCGATTTAACGACAAACTCTCTAAAGAGTCGAAATCAATTGGCTCGGGTTGGTTGTGCTTGTGTGTAACAATATTTTTCACTCCACACTCGATTTAACGACCCATCCATATTCTGTGTAGATATATAGACATTTATATATTTGTTTTGTAAGCGTGATCACTTACAAATTCCAAACTTTGCTATCCAAGGACTTTCTCAACATGTTTTGCTAAATTGGGAACAACAAAATTTCCCGAGAAGTAATAATTAATTATCGTCTCATCTATACTAACAATAAGACAGTAAAAATCGAATGTCTGTCATTAAATATTTTTCCAAAAAACTGAAAGGAGGCAATGAAAGAAGAGTCATAGAAACCAAAAAAAGAATTTTTGAAATTCTTGTCTGTCTTACCAGACAGACGTTATAACTTCAAAACTACTGAACGGATTTGAACGCGGTTATTCACAAAAAACGCAGTGCGCGCGGGCGCGGTTCAAGTATTGAACAATGTGCTCGATAGATGGCGTTGATAAAATTCGTCATCAACCTAGATTTATTTTATTTTGTTATTTCTTTAACCTATACTTATCAAAAAAAGTTTACACTATAAAAATAGATTAAAAATAAAGCCAAATAGAATCTAAGATCAGAATAAACAATACCAAAAATAACACGAACAGAAAAAAATAAATAAAAATATATACATATGAACAAGTGGAGTATATTATGTGAAGTACGACCATTTAAGTGTGTGTGTGTGTATTAGTATGTGCAATGGTGTTGCTGTGTGAGTGAGTGTGCGAGGTTGAGTCTTAGTTTTTTTTAAAGAACTTCTACTTAGGCCAAATATATCCAATAGATCGTGGTATTAAGATGCTCCATTGTGTAATGACTACCATGCACTTCAAACTTTAACGTTTTACCCTACGGTTATTTTGAGTGAACACTACCTATACAAACAAGTAAAAGGAAACGAGTGAAGAGACGTTTGTCATTTGTCCGCATCCATTTTTCCACCTACGTCCTTAACGTTAATGAGTTTTACCTTCTATTATTTGGTCAAGCTAATAAGTAATAACCTCACAAGTACGTATAACTTTGTAAGAATTTTCTTTCAACTCTTAATCGCTCAGGAGTTTTACCTTCCATCATCAGCTCATCCACATAAAATGACTATCAGAATATAAAATTGGCAGAAAAGTAATTGCCTGTAAGTTAATTTGAAAGTTGCCCACGATTTCCCTAAATCATCCGATCCTGTAAAGCTTCATCATCCCTGAGTAGCACATACTATATAAAATTCCAATTGTAACAAGATTTTAGCCCGTAAAAGAAAGCCCTGTCGAGATCATTAAAAAACGCTATATACTTAACCAAATTACACGTGGGCGAAGCCGCGGGCGGAAGCTAGTATTTTATAAACTCAAAAAAAAATGCTAAATGTATAAAATTGTTTCATTAAAACGAACATTCTCTTATCGGACATTTGCGAGCAGGCATTCGAAGCGTGTGTACAATGTTGAGAATTAAGAATTACATTAACGGTGGTGATGGTGTAATACCATCGTACATTCATTTTGGTAAATTTATGTTGTTACGAGCGAAACACTATGGGAGCAATATCGCTATGGTGAGTTATAAGCCTTATCATCCTTACATACACACCCGTGATATCAGCACAGGAGGTACCCATTGCTGAGGTTCGCTCCGAATAAGACTCCGACAACAAAGCCCCATATCCTAATAAATAGTTTTCTTAAGAATCGTGCAGAGTTAACTTTGCACCAGAATGTAACAGGGTTAGCATAGTGGATCGTCATAAAAAAATAGACTCTAGAATTAGATTTGCAAGTTCCCAAATCATGGGCTTGAGTGGTTGTGAAGGACTGGCAAGAGAGCTTAAAATCGTCAAATATGTTCTACAGAACGGTTGTAAAGAGCTGCAACCGTAACCAAGCACCAGCGGTGATCTTCGATCAACGGTAGTGACTACCAGGCGCCTTTAATTTCATAATCAGCGCCTGTGCACTTGTACCCCAAAGTCCAAAAGTCTTTTGGACTTTGGACTTTTGGATTTTGGTCCCTTCTCCAAAGGGAACAAAATCGTAACTTTGATTTTGTTCCTCCTTCTTGGGTTTCCTCCTACTGGAGGTACTATTGTACTTTTAACCTTTTCGTTCTGCCTGAAATATAAGGTTTTTTTTATTCTTTGTTTTTCATTATTAATTAGTAATGTTATAAATAGGATTTCATTTGCAATATAGCAAAACTTCAATGATTATTTTAAGATTGACGCAACAACAGACACACGAATCACATACAAGGAGTTAGCACAGCTGTCCGTGGACATTGCTCTATCTTTGAAGAAGCTGGGAGTGGGTACAGGCGATGTTGTCAGTATATGCAGCGAGAAGAGATTGGAATTTATGCCAACAATAATTGGTGTATGTTGTACGGGAGCCAGTTTTGCCGCAGCAGACAATAGTGTTATGGGTGGTATGTTTTTTTTATATGTAACATGAATTAAACGAGGCAGCAGGATCACTTCGAGTGAAATGACCGATCATGGACACCAGCAACACCAGGCTTACGAGTGAGTTGCCGGCCTTTGATGGTGGTGAACGCTCTTTTATATATGTGTTACAGTCTCTATAACTAAGCAGTCGTATTTATTATTAAAATAAAAAAACCAATAAGGAGCCGTTCCATCCATCACGACGACTTCTGGTGATGAAGATTTTTTTTGGTTATCTCGCTAATGGCTCGTTAACAGCTCAGCAGAGGCCGAGAATAAGATAGAACGCGTTCTTGGCATGGCACTTAAATGCTCGTTCTTCACATAATATACTCCACTTGTTCATATGTATATATTTTTGTTAACTTTTTTCTGTTCTTGTTTTTTTTTGGTATTGTTTTTTCTGATCTTGGATTCTGTGTCCGATTCTATGTTTTAACCTTATTTTGGCATTATTTTATGTTTTTTATTTCTTACACCTATACAGCTTACACAACAAAAATAGATCAACAACAAAGCTAAAAGAAGGTCAAAACATACAATCGAAAATAGGCAACAAAAAAAAACACGAACAGAAAAAAATGAATAAAAATATATATATATATACATATTTAAATTTATTTTTAACCAATTTTTATTGTGTAATCTTTTTTTGATAAGCTGTATAGGTTTAAGAAATAAAAATAAAAAAAATGAGTCATTCTGTTTACCAAAAGGACGTGTCCCAAAGGACAAGGGATATATGGGCCTCAAACGACGGCGGACAGTACTAAAACCACCTTGGGCAGATCAGTAATTATCGGGTAGACCGCATTAAAAAAACCGGAATTGTTCCATTGCTTCTACCATCACAAAACGTGTACAGCTGATCTCTAATTATCCCCTTTTTCAACCCTTTTTTCGCGATAGCCTAAGTCCTTCCCTAAAGTATCTCTCCATACCAATTTTATCGAAATCAGTTCAGTGGGTTAAGCGTGAAAGCGTAACGGAGTAACTTTTCACGGAGTCATCTATAACTAGTTGAAATTTAGTCAATAATATATTTGAATATTTACAGATGCTTTTATTTATCGTTTGAAAATCTTGAAGCCTAAAGTGTTATTTATATCCCGAGCCTCTTACGAGATACACAGACATGCCTTGCACAATGTGACTGTAAAACATATTATTATATATGGCGACGGTCCAGAAAATTCTTTTAAGGATTTTCTGAGTGAGAGCGCGGATTTAGATGATTTTGAAGCTACTCCAGTTGAGGTATGTACTACGTATGTTTAATAACTTTAATTTAAGTGTAAGCGTTCAATTCCAGATATTATCAGAACGAACTAAGTTCAAATCAGTGTATTATAATGTTAATGACACCCAACACTTAAGAAAATACATAATAAATGTCTGTCGTTCCACAACTGCGCGTTTCGTAAGACATTTCTTACCACGCACCACCACGTTATGACTGAACCATTACGACTTAGGGTCCTTCAAGACAAAAGCGTACCCTTAAAAGGCCGGCGACGTACTCACGAGAGTCACTCACACGAGTGTATATGGGCGGCTACTTCACCTCTATGGTGGGCCTCGTGCTCGTTTGCCTCGCCCCCTATTCTATTAAAAAACATATACTGAAATCTAAAACAAAACACATTTTTTTCAATATTATTCGTTACAGACTTGTTACATCTCGATGGTACTTAAAATCTGCGGTAAATATTAGGTTTTAGGACTTGTTTTTAGCTTTAATACAACTATTAACTAGTGGCTTGTAAATAAAGGCACGTCATCCTGCATGCCGACATTTCAAGCGACATATCAGGTCACGTGGTGCCATTTTAAACCTCCCGCGACTCAATTGACGCTGTTACTTTAAACATATAAATTTATTATACAAGAAACAAAAATAATTATTAAATAAACACAAAATATTCTTAATATTAACCTAACTAATATAAGTAACTTATGATAAAACAAAACACAACACTGAAACAGATTTAAAAAGTTTGGTCCCTGTGGCAGAGTACCCACAATGCTGGTGGCATTTCCTCACTGTACCGCGATGCTTATACCCTGAGCAAGGAAAGCACCAGCTCTTGAATCACCGGTACTGACTACCTGGCGCCTACTTAATGCCTTAATAAGCGTCTTTGCTGTTACTTTTAAGTCAATTAAGGCCGCACCCTACAATTTTAGGGTTGGAAGGATGTCGCCATAATACAATTCACATCGGGCACCACAGGACTACCGAAGGCCGCGAAACTGACACATTTGAACTTCATACACGCGATCACTCAAACTGAAAGGAATAATCTGAGTTTTGACGTTAACAAGTATGTTATTAAGTCTTTGGTGCAACTTTAGGCAAATTTGTATTAATAGTCCATTGAAATTTTACATTTGCTTTGCATCAATAGAAGCTTACGTTCATGTTTGTGGGGTCGTCACTCTTGTCCCCCCCCCCGGTCGCCATCTTGGAACAAGTGATGAAAACCCTTTTTCACGCAATTTCCTGGAAACTGTGCGTCTTAGAAAAATATCTGTAGCGTCACAATTTGTAGCAAATTGTAATTTTGCTTACAAATAAGTTGAAACAAGTTTTTTTTATCTAAAATGAAAATTAATGGAATTATAAGTTAAACAGTAGAAAAAAAATTCTATACATTTTATACTTTTCCAATTCCAATGGACTTTAAAACAATTCGTAAAGTTAACAAGTGTAAACTTATTTCAGCAAATACGCGAACTCAATGTCTATGGTGACACGAGAGTGGTATTACACATTTGGTTTGTACCACACAATAACTTCGCTGGCACTCGGCTCTTGTGTGGTTTTCACACGTGAGAATAAAATCGAAGATTACCTTCGTTTCATTGAAAAATATAAGGTAACTTTTAATTTTGTATGTTTATAAGCCTAACAACACATCCATTTGCATATACAAGAAAACATGGACTCTGATAGACATTATTATTGGAAAGAAATTTCGATGTGTCAAACACTAGATGCCGCCCGCGCGGCCAAACAACCAGATAGGAGAGCTAGGGTTAAAAACCGCCTTCGCCGGCGAAGGCGTGGTCCCTTGTTTCAAGTGTCGCTCACTCCTACAGTGAGCTTCCGTCCAGCCCCTCAGGCTAGTCCCCCCCGTGACAGCCCAAGCCGAGGTCCGAGTCTCACAGGAGACGCCCTTGCGCAAGTCACGGCAAATCACATTTGTCACGGCTGAGCTAAGCTCGCCAACCAGCCGGAGCTGAGCTGTAAAGGCATCCTGGCCAACAGCGAGATGCCACTCCAAAAAAAAAAAAAAAAACGATGTGTCAAAAAAATGTAGTTGAATATAAATAATTAACGTAAATAAAAACAAATGAAATGGCCGTCTAAATGTTGTCCATCGATGGACCTGGTTTGCCATTTAAGCATTTCAGCCGTGAGCGGTGTGACAGATGGCAACAAACAAGATAAAAAAAAAATGATTTTTTTCGTTGCGTTGTTTCTTCAAGTCAGTTCTTGAACTAAAAACTGCTTTGAAATATTACTATATATAAATTTGCAAAAGATGTATGTTTTGTGAAAATAATAATCGTACATTGTTAATTGTCTTCAACGCGTGGTTTTTAATTCTCACTTTTGCAATATTTTTATATCGTGTATTTACGGTGTGTAGAGTCTAACATGTTTCGTTTTTTCTTATTATGACAACATTATATTGATTTATCATTTCTTTGTGAAATTTGAAAACAACACCATTAATATGCATTAAATGGTGAATATTTATACAGATAAAATATCTTCAAATCGTCCCAAGTAGTCTGATGGAAATAAAGATGATGTCCCAAAAATATGATTTATCGTCAGTACACCATATCTTCAGTACCAGCCTTCCACTTAGTCAGGATTTGCTTGCCGGTTTAAAAATCAAGTAAGTAAAAGACCCCCCCCCCCCTCATTTTTAACTACCACAGACAAAAAATAACATTGACTCTACATTTACTGCCAGTTCCCAAATCAAGGACGTAGAGCAGACTGGCACCAAACTCACCGCGACTCCTTTTAATTGTCAAGCATGTTTTACAGCTGGTACGGTTGTAAAGATCTGCAACCGGCAGAAATAAGAGCATACACTTACGTTATGGTGAAAGCAATCCACACACAGTACACCTAGACTTATCCAGAAATTGGAGCACAGGGACGGGCTTAACCTATATACAGTGGTGCCGCTACCGCTACGACCTGGGGGCCTTCAAGAAAAGAGTGTACCCTTAAAAGCCGGCTACTCACTTGTAAATCTAGCGTTGATGGTGTCCATGGTCGGTGGTAGCACATAACTCGACGTCTGCTCCTTTGCCTCCATAAAGAAAACAGAGATGTGCTTCAGGCATAAAAAATGAGTGTCCCAGGTCGTCAGTGATACCATATTGTAAGCTATGTCTACTTATAAAATAGCTTATTGGTATATGAAAAAAACCTTTAAAATAGTTATGGGGGGGGGGGGTGTTCAGGCCAAAAGACAAAAAACAAAAGAGCTTTAATGATAATACTTGTTTCAGCTTTCCGAATGTTCAGGAAGTGACACAAAGTTATGGTATGACAGAAGCCGGTTGTATCTTGCACGAGGAGATTTGCAATGTCAATAAATTGGGTACCGTTGGGACCGCCTGTGTGGGTACCGTCATTAAGGTGAGAATTTGGTTTTTTAAAGATAACCTGAAAACCCTGTCCCTTAGCCCTGCAATGCCCAAATTATGTTCGTAATATTTTATTGTATCATTTTGTATGTTGAATTGATGTTTTGTTTAATTTGAATGTTGATTTGCAGGTTGTTGATGTAAAGACAAACGAAGTGGTTGGACCAAATCGTCGCGGGGAGATACGATTCAAATCTCTGTCCTTGCTTTCTGGTAAGATGTTGTCAATAAATTGAGCTGAAGTGTGTGAACTTATATTTAATGTAATTTTTTTAATCATTTTATGCATTTCCTTTATTTATTTATATATATTCAATATGGCACACCAACAACACACACAAACATAACCCGAACAAAATTACAAAAAGTTTCTAAAAACTTTATAGAAGCTAAAGTCGTATTCCGGTGGTCACACTAAACTACCTATTTCGTTCTATTTCTCTCTCTGGCGTATGGTATTGTAAATTTTGAAAGATTAAAATTACAGGATACGTGGGTGAAACAGACCGGGATTATTTAGATGACGAGGGCTTTTTTAAAACTGGCGACATTGGATATTATGATGAGGACAAATATTTTTATATTGTCGATAGGATCAAGCATTTACTGAAGTACAAAGGAGCTACGGTATTTAGTTTTTGAACAAATAGAATCAGTTATTTCTAAACGATGATGATTTTAGGTGTAAAATATTTTTGTATTACAACTGATGATGATTTTCGGGTGACATTCTTATAAACGAATTTTTGAGTGGGAGTGCCATGCTGATACTTAGAGTTTCAGCCGAATGAGCAGGCACGGCCGGAGAAATACCACTCTCTCACAGAAAACCGGTGTAAAGTGATTGGACCTTGTTCATTTTGTACTCGCGTTTTGTTCGGTGGCTGAGATCTTCCGGTGCCCATCCTCTCCCCTCCCCCGTCCTCTTCCCCTACCCCCTAATTTTCCTTTAAAGGCTGACAACGCACTTACGAGCTCCCAGCCGCGTGAGTGTCTATGGGCGGCGACTTCACCTTTATGGTCCTGCTCGTTTGTCCCCTCTTCTATAAAACGATGACGATTTTAGGAGTAAAATATTTTTGTATTACAACTGATGATGATTTTCCGGTGAAATTCTTATAGATCATGATTTTAGAATAAAGCATTTACAGATTTTAAATTATGATGATTTAAGATTTCACCAGCTGAAGTAGAAATGTCGTTAATCAAACATCCGAGCGTTAAAGATGTTGGCGTCTCGTCGCTTCCTTTCAGCGAAGCGCCTGTCGCATTCGTCTCGACTCTACCTGGTTGCGATGTAACTCTTCATGAATTGAACGACATTCTTCACGTTGAGGTAAATCTATTGACTCATTGTTTCCTTGTTTATGGCTAGAACTTAGTGACAATACAATGTTGGCGCCAAAAAATTGACCTTCGTGACTCGTGATTTCCTTGTTTATGTCTTTTATTAGGATGATTTCTTACTATCTTGATAAAGAAAAACAAAATGCTCATTAACAATGAACTAAGTGATTTTCTTTGTCCATTTCAAATACTGGAAAATTTAATTTTGATATAATTCTAACCATAGAGTTCTCGAAACTCGGATTTTTTTTACATTATTTATTTTAATTATTAAATTCTTATTTGTATATTTAAGTAACTGGTAATCTGACATACAAAATTCTCGTGTCACAATGTTTGTTCATTTACACCTCCGAAACGGCTTGACCCGATTCTCATGAAATTTTGTGTGTATATTGAGTAGGACTGAGAATCGGGCAACATCTTTCTTTAGAGACAATTTTTGTTGGCAAAACAACGTTTGCCGGGATCAGCTAGTAGAATATATTAAAGAATGAGTTGTGACGAGATAATACGAAAAAAAACTGGATTTTTTAAAATACTTTTGTTAAATCAAACATTTTTTTTTTAGTTGCCAACGGTAACATTGTCGGAATTGCGACGCGTTGAGAACGTACCACGTGGCGCTGGAGCAAAAATGAATAGAGACGCCTTGAAGAATATGTTATAACTTTGCATTTGTTTGAATTTTATTTACTTACATATACAGTGTATAAACTCTTAAGCGTCGAAATCAATTTGGTTCTATTTTATTTTGTTACATCTGTCCCCAGACATCTTATGTGCTAATTTAAGAAACAATAAACTTATAAGATAATGGGTTGTCTGGAAGAGATCGCTTATTAGCGATAAGGCCGCCCGTTGCTCTTATATGTACTAACATCTGTTAACGTCATTTGCTTCTAGTGTTTAAGTGTGATTAAGTGTAAAATAAATAAATAAATAATAAAATAAGGTATACACACAAAACACGACATACATGTGACCACCACCAGGATTCAAAGTTTTTTTTTTTATTTTTATTTTAGGGTGTTCAAAATGCCTCTACGAAAGGTAAGTAGAGTCGGCAAAAACATCAAGCGACTCGTCCACATTCACAATACTATAATAAAGTCGACACAATCTGTTAACAGGACCGTTAAATGATTTTTAATTTAATGTTAATTATTTTTATTGATTGAGCCTGTATTCAATTCTGATTTTTCTTCTCTCCATTTAACGAACACTATCTATCTAACACGCACAGTCCCTCCAGTGTTGTTACCTAGTTTACACTATATTTATGGATTATTTTTAACTATATATATTTTCTCAAAAAATAAAAAATAAAAACACGTAAAAATACGGTTGGAATATAATTTATTAAACAAAACTTCTATCGAAATACACTATTATTAAATAGTGTATATATTGGATACTAATAAAACTGTGGCACAAAAGAAAAGTTACTGGCAAACACTTGTTCTAAACTTAACGCCAACGACAGCCTTGAAATGTGACAGTTGACATGATAAACACTTAAACGTCACAGTGACAGCTAAACGCAATGTGACAGTTGACTTATATGTCAATGCCGAGGAGTTTCTTGTCGAATATGAACTCTCCAAGGGCGGAGTGTCGGTCCATCATCTTCTTCAGTGTGGTGGCTTTGCCGGCGAGGTCACGTTGTCCCTTGTACTGCTCCTCCAAGAACTCACCAGTCAGGTAGTCAACCAGCTATAAACATGAAGTTTCGTTAATGTTTCCCAAGCGTGAAGAGAAACCTCAAGAGAAGTGTGACGGTCAGATCTGACGACGTTGAGGCGAAGGGAGATGGACTAAGAGCGAGGTAGAACGCGAGGTGTCGGATAGAGCGATGGAGAATAGCTGTAGATTTCTGCCCCATCGGGGAGTTAGGAAGTCAAGGCACGCAAAAAAGAAGAAGATACCTCTTTCTTACCAAACCATTAAGCGTCAAAACAATTGTCAAATCCCAATCAGTTCATATAGATCGTTCTAGAATCTACGTGTAGATGAATCGACTATTAAAATAAGGAATATGTACTAATAACTTAAAATTGAAGATTTCCTAATAGATGAAATTTCTAATTCCACAGATTAAAGTTTTAAAATAAAAAAAAAGCACTTTATAGTCTACTAGTTGTCTTTGCCGAATTTGCAAAATCGGTTCATAGTTTATTTAGGTTTTTATTTATTTTTTTCTGTTCGTGTTTTTTTTTGTTGTTGTATTTATTCCGATCTTAGATTCTATGTTTTAACCTTATTGTGGCTTTATTTTTAATCTATTTCTATTGTGTAAACTTTTTGTGATAAGCTCTATAGGTTTAAGTAATAAAATAAATAAATGTCAGAGGTCTGGTGAAATTTTTTCATACCAACTTTCACAGTTAAGTCTATCTCCATACCGAATATCATCGAAATTGGTTCAGTTAGTTTAAGCGTATGCCAAAGATATACTCTGTGGATAGACTTACATGGTAATCATTGTCATCTTTGCCGGCGCCGGCCAACCTGTCATGTTCGCAGTTGACAATGACAGTTCGAATGGCCTTTGTCACTTCGGTCTCCATCTTGAGGGCCTCCTCTAATGCCTCCTGGCCGTTTGACCACACCTTGCGTTCCGGTGCCTAATTCATTTAAAGACCCTCCATTTACTTGTATCAAAAACAGAGGCATGCATTAAGAAATCTCTTTTTAAAAGAGTTGTGAGGTAGAGTCGGCTAGAGCTCTTCTCGGTCGATAAGCTACCAATTTTGTGGTAATGTATGACGATGCAGCCTTTATAAAGACCTTGAATATTTTTTTATTTAAATGTCTCCATAGTTTCTTGTGTTCACCACAGAAAACAAACGACGATTCAACTCGTCGAAATAATAACTCTATATTTTGTTTTAATAAAATTAACACAATATTAAACCACTTAACTACCTGCAAAACTTTTAAAACTTTAAAAAAAGTTGAAATAATATTTTAAATAGCCATAAATAAAGATACCGGCTGATGCAGCGTCGCCATTTAGACGGTTTTATAAGGTAACATACCCTGACGTTGATGAGCGAGGTGAGGTTGCTGGTGAGTTCTCCTCTCATCAGTAGATATTCAATGAGCTTCAACGCATGCTGACGTTCCTCCTTGCTGGCTTCGAAGAACAGGTTCGCAAAGCCAGGACGGTTAATCTAGAAAATTATACAAACCAAAGCTTTGGTCAGTCATCTGTTGTGACCTTTGGATATAAGCCAGCGTAGGTTAAAAGTCGATTTTTTTTGTTTTGACGATTCAAAAGTGTACCATAGTTACTTATACGAATAAAGAAATCTTTAATTTTTGATCGTTGATACGATTCTATAGTAAATGTAAATAACTCACCGAGTCCCTGGAGAAGTGGGCGCCCATGGCCAGATACTGAATCGATGCTGACACTTCCATTTGGATCTGTCTCCTGACGCTGTCCATACATCCGCGCGACATGGTAATCCATTGCTTTGGAACGTTAACTGGATTCACGTTGCCTGTAAAAAAAATTAATTAAATACATTTAAAAATAGGTCAAAAATATAATTCATCTCTATATAAAGCTAAACAGTTACTTAAAAAAACATATTACGAATCTTATGTACGTCTACGTCTGTGAGCGGTTTGAATAAAATAAATATTATAAATATAAAAAAATAACAGACCATCTCTGACTTAGAAAATGTAAAATATCTAAAAAGACATAAACAAAACATTCTATATTCAAAACGATATACTAAAATCTCGGTCTATGTCTTAAAAACAAAATTTACCATGCCACAATATTATCGTACTCCTCAGAAACGGCTCGACCGATTCTCATGTAATTTTTTGATCATATTGAGTAGATCTGAGAATCGGCCAACATTTTTTTTAGAGACATAGTGATACATTAAAAAATACATATAACCCTAAAGTTTTACCATTTTATCACCAACCCCTATTTTTTTAGTAATTTTATGGCAAAACGTTTGCCGGAATCAGCTAGTAACATAAATATATCAACTCAATTTGATTGTTACACGGCTAAGTCTATTTAATATACGATGAGAAATAACTAAGGAAATCCCCTACAGTAAGTTATTTCTTAAAAGGAAAAAAAAATTCCGATCGAACAAAAGGTTACAAAAAACATTCCTCACAATACATTCGTATCAATAAACGATATGTTCTCTATATAAACGTCAACGGCCTCAATCTGTCTATGTCACTACGATGTAATAACTACTCAACGAAAGAAAAAACCACTTCGCAACAACTATTTAATTCGATTTAACCGATTGTTAAAAAGCTTTTATTTTAACACGGGTGAAGCTTTTCGTTTTTGGGGTGACGTCACACAAACGTCAGAAATCAACGGATCGCTGTCAAATCTTTGTCTTTGACAGAGGCTTAAAAATTACAATCCTACGGGCGTAGATAAGTCAAAATGAATTCGATTAAATCAAATTGTACATTCGTTAAAGTCTAAATTTCATTCTTCTTTTCGTGTGTGATATATGGATGTCCTCAAACTACACAACTACAGAAACCTAGTGTTTCTAATATGAATGTTATTGTAATTTATTACCAAAGATAATAAATACATTAAGGTTAAGTGTTTGTTATTCTCTAATCGATAATAACATCTCTTTAAAACTGGTAATTTATTCAATCACTCACTGGTCCTCAGTTTGATTACAGACAAAACATGAATCTCACTGACTTTAAATAAAATATTAATCTGGTGTTGTGATTTCAAAATAAATTTTTATGTGTTTAAATCACAATAAATCTAGTTTACATCCCCAAAGTATCTTTATTCAAATAGGTCTTTATAAACCCATATGAATTGTCAATCCTAACACTACTATCGGTTCGAAGGGCAGTTATCTACCGAGAAGTACTGGCTAGACACTCGGTAGCTGTTGTTTTTAAATAAACTACTATACTACTGTATAACAAAGAAATCTAGAAAGAGATTTAGGGTTCACTAGGAAATTTAAAAAACCTACAACTAATGCGATGTTGCCAAGTTTAACTGAACTTTGATCCTATTATCAGAATATTTAATTGCATGCAAATAATATTAAGTCGTCATAGACCATCGGAGTTGGAATGCAAGCATTTATTTAATCCTTGAACTTTGATTGTAACTTGAAAAATTTAACACCTTGCGACCAACCTAATTCTCCAGGTTTGCTAAGGATATAGTTTTAAAGATAAATCTTTGCAATAGTTTTAAAAGTTATAGATATTTATTTTCAAATAAAATTCAATTATTTCACAAGATATTCTAAATATAGTCTTGTTAACATATTAAAAATTTAACATTTTTTTATTTTTTTTTATTTCTTAAACCTATACAGCTTATCACATAAAGTTTACACAATAAAAATAGATTAAAAACAAAGCCAAAATAAGGTTAAAACATGCAATCGAAAATAGAATCTTGGATCAGAAAAAAATAATACAAATAATTTTAAAATATTCTATAGACAAAGTCTGTCAATAGTAAAGATTTTTGAAAGTCTGTGGGAATATTAAATTTAAATTGTAAAGAGTTAGGCATAATTGGCGTAAAGACGTAAAAAATATGACAAACAAAAAAATTATAAACAATCATTATTCATGTTATCTCTTTACTAGAA
This sequence comes from Leptophobia aripa, assembly GCA_951799465.1. Lineage (NCBI taxonomy): Eukaryota > Metazoa > Arthropoda > Insecta > Lepidoptera > Pieridae > Leptophobia > Leptophobia aripa. Next base: position 4,418,343 of record OX637283.1, read on the forward strand.
AGTAGTTCTATTATTGAAAACCTTCAAAGTCAACGACTCATCTCTATAAGCCCTAGATAGCCATGGATATACTTATCATGTCATGTATTTGATAAAAATAATCAAGATTAAGGTGAACAAACTATCTTTGTAGCCTTGTAGACAAAGAAAACAAAAATTAAATTATTATAAAAAAAAGTTTGGGATTTAAGCTTTTTGTCTCTTGGTTCACGTTTTTGCAATTCTACAGAACCATTGCCTTTTTGCAGTTTATAAACATAAGTATTTGTATAATACTAAAAATAAAATTGTTTTTTTTTTTCACAAACGTAAGCTTATTTTTTGGTATTCCAGCAATTTTTTCAGTACTAGATTTGATTGATTTAATTTGAAAAAGATTAACTTGTATATCCTTAGTTTTGTGCCTCAATTGACACAAAAGCCGAATGAACTAAAGTGGAAATATATTTTTTAATGGAAATGGAACATGTACTGTAAAACTTTCAGGAAATTTTGAATGAATTCATTGATCAAAAGCATCCTTTGACGATTTATTGCTATTCTAATTGATGAGAAATAAAAGAATATATTACTTTCTACAGTTCTAACGGCATAAATTAAATCCAATGGACAAATTGTCGCATATTTTTAAATTATTTTTTATTTTAATAATACGACTATGCAATATGAAGTTTGTTCAAAGAAACACATCAGCTTTATTATATTTGTAAGTGACAAAAGAAACCATTTTCGATTTTAAAACAAAACGGACATAATGCGGTCAGCTGTTTTGGGAAATTTTGACGTTGACACTTGTGACCTTGAATATAATTTTGTTTTGTATCAAATCATTGTTTAAAAATGATTAATTTCAACCCTTGGCCCGTTGTAAATAAAAATTTTCGAAACCACGCATATTTAAACCTCTTGCTTTGTTCGAATTAAAAGTTCAATAGGTTAGTTAAACGCGAAGAACCAGCGTTTCATTGTAAATTAACTAAGGTTAACCTACATCTGTAAAAAAAAATGGTAAAACTTACATTGTGTGGCGTAAGCAGCAGAGCAGACCGCCAAGAAGAAAGTCAGGGATAGCATCTTCATTGTGTCTGTATCACAGATATTTTGACGATTATTTAAAATAAATTGACGAAGCAAAGGTACACTGCTGTTTGAGAAGTGCCTTTACACACACTGGCGCAGAAGGCTACTTATCAAATCGAAAAACAAAAACTATTTAGCGTTTATATGTCTCCGATTACTAATACTGCGCAGTGATAATGAATAAAACCATATTGACAAGTGGCTCGGAAACAATGACACACGACGAGAGAGGGAGACGCAAGATTCGAGGGCGTCGAGGTTTTGTGTTCCGAGCGAATTTGAGAATTGTTTCTTGGAATTTAACCTCACTGGAACCTTAAATAGCTGATTTTTTTTATATTATTCTAAGCCTCATTTGTGTTCTCAGTATTTGGGAACAAATAAAACTACAAAATATCACACTTATGAGGTGTTGATGCAATATCCAGAAATTTCTTGAAACACAAAACCTCGACGTTCTTTGTACGGTTATCGGTGCGCGGGTTAAGAGGAGAGGGGCTAAAGTGTTGCCAACGCTTTAGATTCCTAATTTTTCTGGTAAAAAAGAAGCCAAAAACACTACGCGAACTGCTAAATAGTCAAAAAAAAATGTGACATTAACCTATATTAAACACAGTGCTTGTGATTTATAATTTTTACTTAATTTAAAGAAATATTACTATGAATTGCTCCATATACAACGTATAAAAAAGCAAAGTATATTTATTGAGTTGGTCACCCCAAATCAAGTAGCCAACTTCATCCACTATTTGGAAATAGATTTACTGTCAGCCGACCACGGAAAATATTGATAAGTCATTCTATAAAATATTTTGTTTTGTCCCAGTAGGACACGAGGTAGAACATTATTCTTTGTCGAAGTCGCCTTCTGCGCCAGTGTGTGTAAAGGCTGCACTTTCGACGGTTTACCAGCGCTTTTCTCTTAATAATAAAATCAATTACGCATTAAATTGGTAAGTTTTTAGTATCATATTTGTTGACTACATTGTCATCTTACTTCCAAAGTACAATTAGCGATTGACAATCAAGAATGTTCTATTTTTGAATTTTTTTATTTGTGGATTTTGGACATCAGTTTTTTTTGTTATGTATACGTAATAAATTCTTATCTCAACAAATTAATATTGATTTATAGTATTATACCACTGATACTATATTTAAATCACTTTATCAACTAATCAATCTGTGTTATTGGGCTTAATAACACCAATACATCTTATCAATGATATAATTGTTTAATGTAAGCTATTGTGTGTACTATTTATTTGACTTATATAAAAACTTTTTGGTGGTTTAGCAAAATGAAGGTCATTGCTGTGGCTTTGTCTTGCCTCCTGGCTCTGTCTGCCGTTTCAGCTGATACATGCTTCAGCGATGTATCAATGGACTGTAGTCAAGCCTCTAACAGTCTTGGTAAGTTTAAAATTTAATTTATTTGTAATCTTAATATATATATTAATAATTTAATGAAATATTAAATTGACGCGATTGAATTTTGACATAAATAACAAAAGAAGTAATAAATGACTATGTTAACAAGTATAACAAAGAAAACACCTGAAAAATGTCACATTAATATAAATTCTGTATCAATGAAGTTCTTGTAGGGAATATAAAAATAATCAAACACCATTTAATTTATAAACTAATTTTTTATCCTCGTAACTAGGATCAACGATAAGATTACCTGATAACTCAAATTTCAAAATTTGTTCCTAATGCTTTTTTTTGGGTTCTGCAATCAGCTTGTGTTAGCGGCATAAACTTAAATTATTATTAAGAAAAAGTATTTTTTAATGGACAATGGATTAGAAATTGTCTACAATTTCCTACCCACTGCATCAACTAAACATAATTACATTCACACCAAGACAACAGTGAATTTTCACGTCTCTGAAAATTGAACCCAGTGCTGTTCAGCAGGTTTTTGACCTTTAGGATGAGAGGAAAATTTTCCTAACATCTTCTCATCAGATTATTATGTTTCGATTATAGATTTATACCTACCGTTTTATCTTTACGGATGAAGCAATGTCAAATAGATAATGTCAATGCATTATCGTAAATATATTTCTGTCCTTTACAGACACAATTCTGTAACCTATGACTATTTCATTTTATTACTACACAAAGATACCAGATCCTTTTTATTTAATCTACTAAGAACTTCTAAGTTCCATATTTGACAATTACTTAGTAGCTTAACAATAGGTATAACTATAGTTATAGTATACTCCTATGAAAAATCAATATGAAATTTTTAAAGTTTTTTCAGGTCTGCCGAGTTGTAACGCTATCTATGGGCACTTCAGTCGTCAGGGCAATGTGGCAAGTGAGATGCAGGCGTATGCGAACCTACATCTCCGTAGGTCCTATGAATACCTGCTTTCTGCTGCATATTACAACAACTATCAGACGAACAGAGCTGGCTTCAGCAAGCTGTTCACTAAATTGTCGGATGAAACTTGGGAGAAGACAATTGACCTGATCAAACATATTACTAAGAGAGGTGAGTATTATCTTTTAGAATTTTATCATTGTGTAATAATGTTAGATATGGCTATATGGTTTCCACAATAAACCCACAAACCCAGCTGGTTACCATGTTTAAGTGTGATCGCTGTTTCACAAATGTTCCTCTTTCAGTATTACAAGAGATACAAAGCTTTTTCATTCTATAAATAGTCTTTAATACTATAAGAACTCACTCCACCATCAAAGTCTAGAATTTGTTTGAGTAATAATAAGAAATATTGAAAAGTAATTGAGGTTAGCCAAGTGGTTGAGTGGTATATTCTAGCTAATGTCTAATTATATAAATGAAACAGATATTCGAGTTGCTATTCGAACTGAAATTACTACTCGAAAGATTTTTTTGTGGGTAGTTTAAAAAAAAAATGTGGGTAGTCACAAAAATGTTCAATGCTATCGCTTAAGCCAATAGAGTTGACTTATTGTGAATGTAATAGGTGGCACCATGGACTTCGCACGTCGCAGCACCCAGGAGACAGTCACAGTTGCCAAGAACAGTACCATAGAGCTTCAAGAGTTGGAGTCCCTGGCACACGCTTTGGACACCCAGAAGGAGATAGCCGAACGCGCCTTCTACATTCATCAGGAAGCCACCAGGAACAACCATAAAACTCATGACCCAGAGGTAAGATGTCTCATTTCTCAAATAGTGCAGGTGTTGGCCATATACAGTGTCCACCCCGTGTAACGTCTAACTCTGTAAGGCCTTGAAATTGGCTCTGGTTGGTTATCTTATAGTCTCCCCATATAACGCCATAAAAGGCACAGACCCTTCAGTGTAGAGTTGCACTGATTTACAGTTTGTACAATTTTTTTATAAACAACTGTCTCAAAACACATTGTGGCCTACCCACACTTTTTTTTTTGTATTAATATTCAATTTATATACATCTTAATAATAAAATAAAATAAAAATATTTTAGCGTTATTTCAAGTTAACTCTATATAACGTCACTCAAGGCTCTTCATTGCGTTAATGGAGACATGAGAAATCATTGTATGGAATACAAGCTAAACCAACCAAAGCCAATTTCGACTCTTTACAGACTCTGTCGTTAAATCGAGTGACGTTACATGTTTATTTAGAATTAATTATCACTAATATAATATTATTTTAATAGATTGCTCAGTACTTGGAGGAAGAGTTCATCGAAGACCAAGCGGACACGATCAGGAACCTCGCGGGACACACGTCCGACCTCAAGCAGTTCATCGTGCAGAATGACGGCAACGACCTGTCGCTTGGACTCTATCTTTTCGACGAGTACCTTCAAAAAACTGTTTAATTTTTTTTTAAAAATAAAACCTATACATATGTTATATTCAAAACATTTTTAATTTAAAATTGTATTAATATGTGTTGTATGTTATATTTTTTAGCTCACGCAAAAAAAAATATAGCGCTGTGATAGATATATCTTGTCGGCCATATTTAATTCAATAGTGTAACAATAACGGCCGCTTTTGTTCCATATTCAAATTGTCGAATAAATTCTAATTAGAACAAAGTGTTGTTTCTTTTTATACATTGAGGGTATTTTAGAATCCTTTATAATGGTGTTACACGTATAAAAACATTAACTGACTCTTTTGTTTATTGCATAGCATAGACAAGATTCTCTATGGAATCAGAAACACAAGTTTATGGTAATAATTCAAGTCAATGTCAAAATCAAAAATATCTTTATTCATATATATTATGAATCTTCAATAAAATAAGTTTTCGACTCTACATCTACTGCCTCAAAGTTCCCAAATCGAGGGCGTAGAGCGGACGAGAAGAACTGGCAAGAAACTTCGCATTTTTTTTTTAAGTAAGAGGAGGCAAACGAGCGGGCGAGTCACTTCGAGTGATGTGCCAACCGCCGCCCATAGACACCTGCAACGTCAGGCTTACAAGTGAGTTGCCGGCCTTTAAGGAAGTGGAACGCACTTTACTTGAAGGTCCCCAAGTCGTAGTGGCTCTGGAATACCTGCGCTGGTTCCACAAAGATGTGGTTAGCAGAAGCTGCGTTAGAAATACCTTTAAATAGCCAAGTATGCTTCACAGTACCATTGTAAAGATCTGGGGAGAGATCATTTTGTTTCTTAACACTACGTACGAACAGGCGTAATGTTAGATATGTTACGCCTGTTCGTACGTAGAGAGCCGACGAATGAAGTGCGAACACTTCGTTCAAATTCGCTTTGAACTCATTCGCTTCGTGCCGATTGCCTTTCACTTGGAGCGCAAAACTGACAATGCAATTGCGAAGCGAGGCAAGAGGCCGAAGTCTACGTCTATGTTATTTATTCCACTAAAACATTAGAACTAGATTAATAGGTGTAAGAGCAAAGGGCCTTATCGCTTAAGCGATCTCATACAGGCAACCCGAAAAAAAAAGTATAATACACAATTGGGAGTGGTGCAAGAGTTGCGTGGAATACAAAAGAGAAAGCACAAATTACATTAAATTAATTGTTTTGACGAAAAATTTGTTTTTTTTTAATACATGCATCCCTAAATGTTTACTTTTTTATCACCAACCCCTAATTACTTATAGACTTATAACTTAATTGTCATTTAATTAGTTATCTCCGCCAGTTCAACTTCGCGATGAGTTGACTAACTATGAGAAGCTAACTAACTAACTATATTGTTAGTAAACAATACGTTACAAATTATGCGTCTTGGATAGTGTACCTTTTGCGTTAGGGTCTGACCAGTTGCATTATGAGAGAGAGAAGTCTGAGAGGCAAGATCTTTTTATTCGGACAATTGTCTGATCTATAGAAATCTTGCAATTGCATCCATTCAATGTCCCTAAAATGTATTTTGTGGATACTAAAGATCTGATGCAACTCCCAGTTTCCAAATTAAAGAATTAATATTCGCTCAAAATCAAAAAATATCTTTATTCACATAGGTCTTATTATGAATCGTTAAAATTGTTTTGCCACTACATTTATTGCCAGTTCTCAAATCAAGTGCGCAGAACGTGAAGAACTGGCAAGAAACTCTCCGCCATTAAATCGCCAAGCATTTTGCAGTACCGTTGTATAGATCAGCAACCTTTACCAGCACCAGGGAATGGGTCAATATCTATATTATATAAAAAAAACAATAAAAAAATCACTCTTCCATATAAAAGTATAGTCCGAAAATGTAGGAATTAATAAGTGGCAAGAATTTCTCACACAAAATGGTTGCTGCAACCCAAAGCACCAATATCTATATTTTAAAAATGTTTATTAACAGAAAGGATAGATAGAGAAGAAGTCATGCCTCCAACTTTGATTTTGTTCGATTTGGAGTAGACTTTTGGATCTCGGGGCATAAGTGCACAGGCGCTTATTAAGCAGTTAAGTAGACGCCTGGTAGTCAGTACCGGTGATCCAAGAGCTGGTGCTTTCCTCGCTCAGCGTATAAGCATCGCGATAAAGCGAGGAAATGCATTATGGGTACTCTACCACAAAGATCAAACTTTTTAAATTTGTTTTAGTTTCGTGTTTTTGTTTTATTATATTTAATTTAATTCGTCTTTATTAATATTTAAAAAAAGTTCGTAACAAGTGAATTAAACAACCAAAGTTCGCTTCGCATTTATTCTCCTTCATACCACGAAGCAACTTAAAAAAAACTGATACTTGATGCTTGCTACTGTTAAATATATGAAGTAAACTAGGCTAGACATTCAAATAGACAATTTAAGCTTCCTCAAGGTCATAGAACCAGTTTTTAGACAAATCCACTCAAATACACGCGTATTATTACAAATTATAAAGTGTAGAATAATAAAATACGTTAACATATATCATGTATACATACATATATAATTATATTTAATTGAATAATAAAATATAATAAACGAATTTTAAATACCAATAAAAAAACCTTTAAATCATGATTGTGTTTGCATGTATGTTGTATCTTGTTTGCATTATCAATACTTACTTATAATAAGACGATAAAAATCGAATGTCTGTACATTAAATATTTTTCCAAAAAACTGAAAGGTGGCAATTAAAGAAGAGTCATAGAAACCAAAAAAACAATTTTTGGAATTCTTGTCTGTCTGTCTGTCTGGTACGTTATAACTTTAATACTACTGAACGGATTTGATTACATATAATTAGGAGCGTTGTCAAAACTTTATTTCGTCAAAATCGGTTAAGGGAAAAAGAAGTTATGGTCAATTGAAAATTTACTTCAACCACTGCTTTAAAACTTTTAACACTAATATTGATTGATTAGTTATATATTGTTAAATATGTTCTAATATAAGTTAATCTTAATATTAAAACTTATGAGAGGTAACAAGCGAACGGAAGTGTTGAACAGTGTGCTCGATAGATGGCGTTGATAAACTTCGTCATCAACCTAGATCGCGGTGTTAAGATGCTCCATTGTGTAATAACTACCATGCAGTTCAAACTTTCATTAACGTTTTACCCTATGATTATTTTGAGTTAATACTTTCCATACAAACAAGTAAAAGGAAGCGAGTGAAGAGACTTTTATCGTTTGTCCGCATCCATTTTTCCACCTACGTCCTTAACGTTAATGAGGTTTACCTTTTATTATTTGGTCAAGCTAATAAGTAATCCTCACAAGTACGTGTTTCGTACTCATAAAGTTCGTAAGAATTTTCTTTCAACTCTTAACCGCTGAGGAGTTTTACCTTCCATCATCAGCTCATCCGCATAAGATGACTATCAGACCAAATTATCAACCAAATTACACGTGGGCGAAGCCGCGGGCGGAAAGCTAGTTATATATATTGTATTATGTTTTATCGCTCAAATGTTTCAAGTTCCCATATAATTGTTTTGTGTGTATACCTTGTTTTATTATTTGACAAGTTTATTGTTTTTTTTTAAATATATTTAGCACATAAGATGTTTGGGGACAGATTTAATAAAACAAGTTTAAAAAGTTCCTTGTGGCGTTACTCATATTGCGCGTGTGGAACAAGGAGAAGCAAAATATTATTTTTTTAATTTAAAAGTTAAATAATAAAAATTAATGGCTTTTTATATAAAAGTTAAGTCGGTTTGAACCTTGGGTCTTTAATAGTCTTGTAATTTATGTCGTCAATTCGGGTCTGAGTCTGAACTCAAGGTTAGTCTTAAGCCGTGTTATCTTAATAAAGACGCTATACAATCTAAAAGTAATCTCCGAAAGACATTATTCGCGGCACGTAAAGATAATGTCAAAATGTCAATTCTAATGACAGAGTTAAATATATCTAAACAATTATTGGATTAAGCCAATGACTGACATTTTTTTCCCGCTTTAAATTCTGTTCTGCTCTTTTGACATTCGGCAAGCCTTTGAAAAAATTGAGAAATGTTTACAAATACGATTTTATTTTTGGCACGTGTGGGGGGTGAATGGAAGCTTAACTTTACGTTTGTGTTGACTTGTTACGGCCGCCATCTTGGAAAAGGGGGTGAAAACTCTATTTGCGCGATATCTCGGAAACTGTGCGTCGTACAAAAATAATTGTGACGTCACAATTTGTAGAAAATTGTTTTTCATGCGGATATTTTTGCCCAAAATTAAATTAACGAAGAAAGAAGTTATTTTTTTCTAAACATTTGACTAAATACCTAATTCAGCCCTTTAATGGTAACATTTTAGTGGAGTAAATATAGAGCCTTCATCATCAGAATCAGCTCAGTCCACATTTGGACATAGTTCTATATTAGCCCGGCCAATTTTGGGCCATTTACAAGAAACTTTTGAATGGGTTAAAAAATATACTTGGTATTTGGGTGGGTATTTTTTGCCAGTTCTCTTCCGTTCTACGCTCGATTTGGGTGGTTAGCAAGTCTAGAGTAAATTTTTTTTTCGTCGATGTGAGAAAGTTATTTTTTGATTTTTTTTTTGTTGCAATTTACTCCTAATTAATACGAATTTGTACTAAGATAAAATTATTTCAATATAGTTTTAAAAACTACATTAAAAATAGGCAGACAATTTTGTTCATACAGACAGTATTCAACCATAAACAAGACACAAATTAAATTGTTCAAACTTAATTTATTTTATATTCAGTGTAAACTCCATGTAACGCCACTCGATTTGAACGCCAACTTTTTTGTAATTTCTTTGAAATCTCTTTAAATGGTTTAGCTTGTATTTAATTCTGAATTTCCTTCACTCCATTTAACGACCACCCTCAATAACGGCACTGTACGTTTATTTAGTTTCTAAATACTACATTTGATCTATCATAACTTTGTGGGTTTTAAATAAGAAAAACTACATTTTATATTTTATTAAACCGTATACCCGGATATGTCATAGCCCCAATCCAACAATGTCTGATCCACCCAATCCCTGTAAAGGGACACGCGCGCGTATACAGCCGGCGTTTTACCACCACAGCCGATGCCCCACGAGACCAAACCGGTCAGTTTGTAGCGGTTCTCCTGAAAGGGACAGGCGAGGGGTGCACCACCATCACCCTGAAATAAGAAAGCTTGAGATAGCCCTCCGTAGAAGTTTGTGTTGGGTCACCAGGAGTCCAGCTGCTTAAGCTGGGTTCCCGAAGATTCTCAAGGGATACGCTAACCAGCAAAAAAAGCAAACAGTCTTCAAATGGGATAAATTGTGTGAAATAGTCTATTTTTGTTGTTTTTTATACTTTTTTAGTGATTTTTTTCGTTTAATATATTTATTGTGATTTTTTTAAATATTTTTGGTAAATTTTTATATTTTTCGTGCCCATTAAATAATAATATAATATAATAATAATAATATTTAATGAGTTTTTTTATAAATTTTTAGTAATGTTTTTTGTGTTATTTAATATATTTATTGTGATTTTTTTTAATATTTTTGGTAAATTTTTATATTTTTCGTGCTCATTTAATAATAATATAATATAATAATAATAATATTTAATGAGTTTTTTATAATTTTTTAGTAATGTTATTTAATATATTTATTGTGATTTTTTTTAAATATTTTTGGTAAATTTTTATATATTTTTTGGTCATTTGATATATTTAATGAGCTTTTTTGGTTGTTCTTTTATAAGTTTTTAGTAAATTTTTTGAGTTATTTAATATATTTATTGTGATTATTTTTGATATTTTTTAAGTGCTGTTTTTGGTCATATAATATATATTTTTAGTTGATTTTTATACATATTTTTAATGCTTTTTGATCCCTTAATATATATAGTTTTTTGTGACTTTTATAGTGATTCAATATTCTTTTTATATGTATATTTTGTCACTTAATTCATAAACTATCACCAACGTTCGCATCGATTGCTCACAGATGTCGCTTTTACACATAAAAAAAAACTTATGAAGCCTCACCGTGCAAGTGTCCTTCCCCGGTGTACCACCAGCGCACACAAAACTCTTGTGCAGCTTAAAATATTTACTCAAACGCGTCTGCTGCAGGAGTGCACTGCAGGTGTTATGCGGCACCATGTCTATCACCACCTTCTTGAGGAGCACGGCATATCTCCCCGCTTTACCTGGAATGGTGAACCTGGTGTGAGGTTCGGTGTTGGGGAATTCAATGAAATGAATCAAAAATCAAGGATCCATCCATTTATATGCTTAAACGCTGAGAAGAGCACCAGCTCTTGGGTCAACAGGTACTGACCAGGTGCCACCTTAATAGGCACCTGTGTATCAGTATACCAGGGTCCTATAATGAACAAAATCAATGTTGGTGGAGAGACTCTTTTCTTTTCTCATGCTAACATTTGAACTAAGACTGGTCTTCCAATACTGACAACACAAGATGGCCAGACCAGACTCTCAATGGGAAAACGCTTCTCTTACTAATAAGAGATCTCTTACCAAATACATCCTTCCCCCATCCGTTGGCGACGCAATTTCTCGACTCGTCAAAACTTTCATCCGTCGACGGCATACATATGACGTTGATGTGCTGCTCCAACGCAACTGGTGACTCCAGACGGAGCAGCGCCAGGTCGTTTTGGACACTCGACGGTTGGAAGTCTGGAATGTTGGGTGCTCAATTGGTAAAATCGCTTATGTCAAATGTTTGGTACAGTTTACGGTGTGTGTGTGTGTGTGAAGTCTGTTAGTGTGATTTTTTTACGTACATACATAAACAAAGGGTTCCAGGGGCCAGTTCCCAAGGCAGGTAGAGAAGGACTGGCAAGAAACTCGACGCATTTCTAGAGTACGGTTGTGAGCAAGCATTAGCAGCAGCAGTGAATAGGTGAATATAAGAGAAAAAGACCATTGACTAAAGGTGGTGAAAGAAGAGACTAATCTTGGAAAAGTACTTATAGTCCATTGAAATGTTACAATTTAAGGACCGAATAAACAAAAATATATTATTATTTTGTGTATCTAGTATGTTTATTTTGTATGGTTTATGTGTATTTAGGTTTGTTTATTTTGTGTGTATTTTATATATTTAGGTATGTTTATTTTGTATAGTTTTTGCGTATTTAGATGTGTGGTTTTTGTGTATTTTCATATGGTTTTCTTTGCATACAAAGTTATTTTTTTTTAATAAATTTTTAAATTTTAGATTATTCATTTTGCGGGTTGCCTGGAAGAGATCGCTGAAGCGATCTATTAACATTATTTGCTTCTACTGTTTTCACCAATAAATGAATAACTATCAAGAAGACTGCAATCGAGAAGAGAGAAGAGAGATTGGTTAAACACTCACCGGGTCTTATAACCATGTCGCTGACGGTCCTCTCCTGCGCCTGGAGCCTCTCCTTGGCCGTTTGTGTGTCCCATTCGCCGGCTCGGATCCTCAACGTCCCAGGGCCGAATCTAATGTAATTAATATAGTAAAAAAAAACGTTTAAGAGTTCAGCCCTGTATTTTTTGGATTTACTAATTAGACTTTGTATTAAAATAATAGAAAAAGCTTTTAAAAAATACTATTTATTGTGTGTTACTTATGTTAATTTGTAAGTACCCACAAACAGTTACATTTTATCACACAAACGAATGCGGACGTTATATTTAAATTTAGAAGCACATTATAAAAAGTTAATTACTTGTGACAAAGTGGGTACTTCTATGTTTTTTTTATTAATCAAATATGTGTTTACCGGTGCGTTGCCGGCCTTTTAAGATTGTAACGGAAATATTATGACATTTTAGCAGTTTTCTTTTTCACACAATAGACAACCAGAGACAATAGCTCACTTGTATGCGATATGAGCGGCTGTCATCACAACCTGGGGGTGTATCAGCACACCAACGCCCACGTAACTCCCATTCAACGCATCCAACAGTGCCACAACCCACGGGAACTCACCGAACTGCGCTTCGTTTCCCTAGAATGACATGTACAGAAGAGAAGAGAATAAGCGTCGTGAAAAGAAAGTTGTATTCTTAATTTATGGGGGGGGGGGCATTCAAACAAAAATCAAAATATCTTTATTCAAGGTCTGAAGACAGTTTTTAAATTACCACCGGTTCGTAATATAGAGAAGAACCGGTAAGAAACTCGATTTGTCAAAACTCAAACTCAAAATATCTTTATTCAAGTAGGTCTTTATAAAGACCACCGGTTCGGAAGGCAGTCATCTACCGAGAAGAGCCGGCAAGAGACTCGATATCTGCTCTTTTAAAATAAACAGTCGTTCAGTTATACCGGTGAAAATAGATGGCTTTCTTCTGTTTGTTTCCCAGTTGGGTTTATAGTGGAGTGATTAAAAAAAGGAGTTTTGTGTCCATATTGAGGGTAGGATAAGAAATCGTAGAGATCGCTTATAATCCAACCAGTTAAGTTTTATTTAGGAGCAAGTCAAACACAAATCCAGCGATGCCTTTCAATACGCGACGAGCAGAGACAATAGATGTGACGTCGCAAGTGTGTTGTCGGCCTTTTAAGAAATTCTACACTCTTGTTACACCCCACTTAAATGGTCTCTGACCTCTTTCCTATCGTGTTATTTAAAAATAAAAGCAAATCTTATAGAACACAAATACATTGAAAAAGGTTGTCTTACGTCTCCACCGATTATTTGAAAATCCAAACCCTTCGGGTTGCTGTAACCACAGCCGGTGGGCCTGTTGGGATCTGGCACAGGCACAGGCACCTGGTCAGGCGCTCTTGGCGTTGTACAACAACGCTCTATACTCTCTTGGCAATCCTCCTTACCAAATCTGAAAAATTTTATATGGTTATTGCCAATATGTTGGTCAAGCTGGAGACCTGCTAGTTGGCAGAAAGAAAAGAGAATGGGAGGGGAAGCGTTCTTTATAGGAAAATAATGGAAATGGGGGGGGGGGAGGAAGAAACGTTTTCATGGGAATATAATGGCAAGGGGGAGAAAAGCGTTAATTATGGGAAAGGAATTCGTTTTTTTTTATTTCAGTGTCAAAATTTATATCTAAGTTGGACAGACTTAATTATAAATGACTTAATTAATTATTAAAGACCCATTTAATAAAATTGCTCCAACAGGATTAAATGGGAAAGAAGGGGGAAGTGAAGAGCGCGGGGGGGGGTGATTTTTGGAATATAATAAGCAAAAAACCGTGCTTGGGTTACTCAAACACTATACACGAGCAGACGAGCAGGCTAATCATGTTCTCTCGTCTACCTTCTCACCTGCCTGCCTTTAAGATATTCCTTTTTAAAAAAGCCAGCATTGACTGAGCATGGCCGCTCAGTCAATCCAGGCTCTTTTTCGTGGGCCAGAGGCCTATCCCCTTATACAAAGAGGTATACCTTACATCCAGCATGCCCCAACCGCTAATGCTCGAGTCGTTAATCAGAACACCGTTAAGGTCCTTATCACAGAGGTAATAAGGCACACATTGACATGATACGCCATCTTTGTCTTGGAGAATAAGTGGGCCGCTGGTGGGTTTCACTGTAAACTATAAAAGGGGGGGGATTAAACTCTATTTAACGATCGATTTATTATAAATGCGAAAGTTTTACGCTTTCACGCTTATACTGAACCGATTTTAATGAAATTTGGTATGAAGTAAACTTTAGGGAAGGACATTGACTTTTATAGCGTATAAAAGGGTTGAAGGTTATAAAAATAGGCGGTGAAAGTTTGGTTAAAGCTAGAGAAAGCTAGCTTATAAATATTTCAATTTAAAATTCAATTATTTACACCCGTGAAGTAAAGAAGAAACTCAGCAAGCAAGCAAGAAACTGACAGTAGCTCACTGTCAGTTTCTTGTACACCATCAGTGATACCAGCATTTCTTAATAAGGAAATCACTTACATCTTCCAATTTCTGGCCACCCGTGGATGCCGTGGTGGCGGGTGTACCAAATATATTAATAAGAACATTTGGGTCGACTGTGACCTGAGGATGTGCAGCAGCGCACACCAGCACTGAACTGATGATTAACAGCATCTATATAATAAATGTCACTTAGATTATGCGAAATAAATATGTACCTACAAAAGAAAATATAAAATGTTTTTTTTATTATGTCCTTGGCAACCAAAGTCCGTAGAAACAGGCAATGTATAAAAAATTCAAAATCAATTATTATTTCTTTCCTCACAATATGTTATTTTTCCTTTTGGACATCATGGGGTGCAAGTGCACAGGCGCTTATTGAGGAATTAAGTAGGCACCTGGTAGTCAGTACCGGTGATCCAAGAGCTGGTGCTTTCCTTGCTCAGCGTATGAGCATCGCGATACAGCGAGGAAATGCCGCCAGCATTGTGGGTACTCCGCCACAGGGACCAAACTTTTTCAATTTCTTTTAGTTTCGTGTTTTGTTTTATTTTAAGTTACTTATATTAGTTAGTTTAATATTAAGAATGTTTTATTTAATATTTCGTATCTTTTTATATTTTATTCATAACTAACAAATCACTTTTGCATTTCTAAATATTCTTATTAGGATTCTATGAAACAACTTCTTGTGATATTAGAACAGTGGGGTTGTCTATTAATGAAAAAAGTGAATGAAAAAAATTGTGATTACCATAGTGTCAATACGAGAAATAAGCTGTTCCCACTATTAGGCACCATAAAGTTGGTTCAAAGGGTAATGAGTACGCCTCTATAACAAATCCCAAACAATTTGTTCACTTTGTCCAAGGTAAATTTAAAAAATTAGTTAAACGAAGGCTTTTATATATTTTTATTTTGATTATGAAAAAGTTTGGGAATGAATTAGCTCCAGCTTAATCTTGCCTTAAAAACTGTACTGGGATCATTACCAAAAAAAAACAACCAAGCCGAGTTTCTTGCCTGCTTCTTCTCAGCTTGGTCGCGTACGAACAGGCGTAGAATCACTTAGATGTAAGACGATTCAAAATGGTCCTATGTACTATAAAACTTTTTCTATATCCCGGTAGGTGTGTTAATCCAAATAAAACGACAGCTCACAATATATATTCTCTATTGTACTGTCACTGTTACAAATACCTCACTTATTCACTAATTCAATTTATCTCGTCAAAACACAAAAACCCGCCAACTCCCATTGTCTCAACGTCGCCATCTTGTTTTTTATATCTTTCCCGCGTCTCTCGACTCCCCATTCGTCCCCGCGTCGACCAAGGAGGTTAATAATATCAATAGACGTGCTTTACAAAATAAGATTACTTTAAACATTGATAAATTGTAACCGCTGTAGTGACTATAAATTGAAACGTATTATTACAAACCAAATATTAACTCTACAAAGTCATTTTCTGTCTGTCTTCCAACACCGGAAACTCCACATTCCCCAAAAACCCCTCTGATTGGTCATCATCAGTGCCGGAACTACTAAACACATTTTTTGCATCAAAACGACAACTTAAATGAATAGCCTAAACAATAGTTACCAACATTTAAATATTGTTATTAAAATAATTCGGTATTCATATGCTAGCTTAATGAATAAAGATATTTTGACTTTATGTTATTTTTGACATATAAGTAACATATTTATTTTAAAAGTGCAGCTATCGAGTTTCTTACTCTTCTAGGCAGATGGCAGAGGCCTTCTGAACCGGTGGTAGTGGTAATGACGATTCAAAAGTGCCTTTATAGACTCACTTGAATAAAGATATTTTGACGTTTGCGAGTTTAACTATAAGACGAATAACATTTTGTCTATGGCTTAGTTTCTATTAAGCCTATTTAATATATTTTATTATAATTATCAGACAAAGTATAAATATACATTCTTAATATTAAACTAAATAATATAACTCAAAATAAAACAAATTTAAAAAGTTCGGTCCCTGTGGCAGAGTACCCACAATGCTGGCGGCATTACCTCACTGTATCGCGATGCTCATACGCTGAGCAAGGAAAGCACCAGCTCTTGGATCAGCCTGTTTTTATATCAAACGAACGAGTGGATTGCACCATAGCCCACCCTGTATTTACGTGTAGATTGTTTTAATTTACGCTTCTTCAAATGTTACTCACATTAAATACAAGTCTGGGTTTTACATTAGACCTTGAACAACTTAGTCATAACTAACACAAATCTGTAACGTTGTTGATTCTACGATCTGGTAAAACCTATTGATGGATCGAATCCGTTTCTGACGACCTATGTTTATATTTAGTTAGAGAGCTGCAACTCCTATTTTGAGAAAAACAAACCACATTCATCCATATTATCTTTGGTTTACTAGAGTTTTTTCGAAAAAAAAAGTGGGCAGTGCAGTAAAAAAATATATTGATTATTTTAAAATACTTCACAATAGTTAAACATTCTTAATATTACTAATGTTAATGACTAAAACAAATATAAAATTTTTGGTTTTGTGGCGTAGCCTTATTTTTTTGTTAAGTTACTACAATTATATATGAATAATAATATTTAGTAATTTAAAAAGATCTGTGACTTTTTTTTGCTTTTCTCAGAATTGATAAAGCTTAACACACTGCGGTGACGCGTCCGCCTGAACCACTGAAACTCGAACATTTTCATTAGCTTTTACAACAAAAATTGCGGATTAAATTGAATTACTGGTAGTCACTGGTGTTAATTGTGACCATGCAATTTTCAATTATAAATCGTTTTAAGCCTTTTTTTATAGAAGAGGGGGCAAACGAGCAGGAGACCCACCATAACGGTGAAGTCACCGCCCATAGATATACACGTGGCTGGGAGCTCGTGAGTGCGTTTCCGGCCTTTTAGGGAGTGGTACGCTTTTGTCTTAAAGGACCCTAAGTCGTAATGGTTCGGAAATACCGTGGTACCAGCTGGTTCCATAACGTGATGGTGCGTGGTAAGAAATGATAAAGACCTACTTGAATAAAGATATTTTATGTTTGAGTTTGAATACTGCTATGCCTTGATTTAAATATTGACGCTTGGATTTAAATTTTCTTTTAATGTTAAAGGCAATATTGTGAAAACGGCGAAGTGTTATCTTGTTGGTTCCATGACCAACGAGAAAACACTTCACACATAGGAAATACCAAAATGCATCATTGCGATAATACTTGGCTTGGAATATGAGAGGTTATCTATGACGATAACTCTGCACTTTGATTTGAAATATTTATTTACTTCGATTAAGAGACCATAATGTTTGTTCTATTTATGTATTGTTTTGTTTTTTTTTATGATTAATAACACAGAGGGCGTGTTCTCCAAACACAAGTAGATTATTACTTAAATGGAGGCACAATCCTGCTATTGTCAAAGCGTACTTAAAATCAATAAATTTATGTTTTATTGAAACTTTTGAACGCGTTGTTAATATAACAACAATTTTTAAATAATGCATTTCCGAAGGGTTCCGTTGTGGCGACATCTAACAAAAATGAAGATGTCATATTCCCTGTCTTTCCTTTGGGGATCCCCACTTTTATTTTTCTTCTATCCATATGATATTTGGACTTCTTATGATATAAATTATTCTTCACTATGTGTTTATCAAGACTGCTGCCCTCAATGGAGGACAAACTCAAACTTGAAGTTAGATACTCCTTAGCTGCTCTTTTAAAATAATCGTTTCATATAAAAATATGTTCAAACTCAAACTCAAAATATCTTTATTTGAGTAGGTCTTTACAAACATACTTTTGAATCGTTAATTTTTACACTACTCCCGTTCGGAAGGCAGTCATCTACCGAGAAGAACCGGCAAGAAACTCGAGAGCTGCATTTTTAAAATAAACAATTAATACAAAATTATGTTACTCACAATTAAAATAACAAAGCATTGTAAGGCTACTCAACAATTTGACTGTTCCGATGCTAAACTTCGTTTGCTGACACATTAAAAGGATCTAAGTCCTCTAAATATTCAACCAACCGCGCGTATTAAATTTGTTAGAAGTTAATTTGGTTGTATAACATAATCCCAGCACATAAGTCCGTCGTATGCTCTATCCCTACAAACTCTAATAAAATCAACCAACTCCAAAGGTATCTTCAAAAACTTCTATTACAGATTGCGAAAAAAAGCGATGACACCATTGTTTCTTTTCAGCCTTTCATATTTTGTTATTACAAATAATAACATCGTTACTGACATCTTAAGCTTTTATTTGAAGCTCTAAGAAAAGGCGTTTTTTAAAATATAATTGATTATTTTGATGATAAAAAGTTTGGGAATGAATTTGCTCTAGTTGGTCCTTAAACAAATATTTAGAGGACAAAGATCCGTTTAATGTGTCGGCAATTGGCTCAGCATCGGGAGAGTTCAATTCTTGAGTAGCCTTACAATGCTTTGTTATTTTAATTGTCAGTAGCACAATTTTGTATTAATTGTTTATTTTAAAAGAGCAGCTATCGAGTTTCTTGCCGGTTCTTCTCGGTAGATGACTGCCTTCCGAACCGGTGGTAGTATAAAAATTGACGATTCAAAAGTGTCTTTATAAACCCCTACATGAATAAAGATATTTTGAGTTTGAGCTTAAAAACATTGGTCGCGTACGAACCGGCGTAGACGAACGACGGTTCAAAATACATTACTGAATAATTTTATTTTGAAATTGTACATTACCATTCGGTTTACACATTCACAGATTCAATACGCATTAAAATCAAAATGTATGTTATTACAAAACTGACAAACGCGAACATGAGTTATAAATGTTAAACCGATCGGGCGCGGCAAAACCCGACGTCCTTACGAAATTTACGCGGGAAATTTATGATGCGTCGCGAGTTGTTGTCTGTGATTTATAAAAAGTTTTTATGCAAATGTTATTTATCAGTTTGGGTTCATTTATTTATTGATATACAGTTTATTAATATGTTAAAGTTGACAATCACAATCTAAATATATCAATATAAGATATATTGAAGACTTTATTAACATATAGGGTCATTGACCCTTTAGGAGGGATACGAACTTTAAAAAAAATCATTTGTTTTCTACAAACTCAAACTCAAAATATCTTTATTCAAGTAGAGATAAAGACACTTTTGAATCGTCAATTTTTACACTACCACCGGTTCGGAAGGCAGTCATCTATCGAGAAGAACCGGCAAGAAACTCGATAGCTGATTTTAAAATAAACAATTAATACATAATTGTGTTACTCACAATTAAAATAACAAAGCATTGTAAGGCTACTCAAGAATTGAACTGTCCCGATGCTGAGCCAATTGCCGACACATTACAGGGATCTTTGTCATCTTCATCTAAATCTACTTGGGAAGACTTCCAGAGGAAACGGATTCCACAGTGTAGCTGTTAGCAAAGTGAATTCAAAGCGAAATTGAATTTAAAGTGAACGTAGAACATAAATATTGTGGACTTTTCTTTATTCTTATATTATTATTATTATTATACTTTTCGATGATTCGTAAGATATGAATAAATATTTGATTTTTATACATCTTACAATAAGAACTTAATACGTTATAATACAATTACCATAATTGTTTGTTATGTAAGAAATATTCAATATCGTTTTGAAATCTTTGTGATAAAATAAATATTGTTTAACCAGAATGGTTTTCCTTGTATGTTTATCAATTAACAAAATCACTGACCTTTTATTACGCGAAGTGCACACGTTCGCTCCTTTCTGAATCGAATCAACAACTGTCTAGCCTTTTTGTTTGAATGATTAAGGAAACACAAGGTGAACTGGTTATGATGATTGCTACATCAATATTTGACCTTGACTTGTTGAAGATTAACCCCATAACTTGGCGGATGACGTGTCAGTTGTCACACTGGTCAATATGGGCAAGTACTGTTAGATGGTACCTACATTGATATATCCAATTGAGATTACGTATTTCAAAATGCAATTTTTATGGTGCTATTTTCACTTCGATTCTTGTAAAATAATACCTATTTTACGTTACGACGCTTATTAAAAGATTAAATCTTATTGTCCGATCTTCACAACCGTGCTGTGCATTTGAAAGGTGTTTGTGAGTTTCTTGCCAGTTCTTCTCGTTCAACGCCTTTGCGTCCTTGATTTGGGAACTGGCTGGTTGTTTATTTGAACGATACATAAGTATAGTTAAGTTATTTAAGTGAATAAAGATATTTTTGATTTTGATTGATTGGTAATAAGAAAGTGTTGCATATGGCAGTGTGTTCTGAAAATTACGAAGCGAAAAGACTTGGAGTTAACTTAAAGCGACCTCTATAATCATAGATATTATTACATTGATTATTAGGCTAACAATGTGAACGATAATGATCCTTGTCAAACTTGCCTGGGTCCTTTGGGACAGTCAGTGGTTTTGAATATATCTATAAGGTTGGAGGAAATGCATGATGTCAAGGTTAGGTTTACGAAGATTTATTATTATAAATTTATTATATTAATTTTGATTAATTTGTTTTTTTTTATAGAAGAGGGGGCAAACGAGCAGGAGGCCCACCATAAAGGTTAAGTCACCGCCCATAGACACTCACGCGGCCGGGAGCTCGTGAGTGCGTTGCCGGCCTTTAAAGGAAAGGGGAGAGGGACGAGGGAAGGGGAAAAGGATGGGCACCGGAAGATCTCACTCACCGAACGAAACGCGAGTACAAAATGAACAAAGTCCAATTGTATCACTTTACGCCGGTTTTCTGTGAGAGAATGGTATTTCTCCGGCCGTGCCTGCCCATTCGGCTGAAACTCTATGTAACAGCATGGCACTCGCACTCAAAAAAGTTTTGTTTGTTTCTTTTCAGTAGAGAATTTTAGAGCTTGAGATGAGCACAGTAATCTTTGATAAGCCAAACTGTTGAAGTAAACGCCTGGTATTCAGTACCGGTGACCCAAGAGCTGGTTCGATCAGGATTCAGCGAGAAATTACCAGCATTATGGGTACTCTGCCACAAGGGGCAAACTTTTAAAATTTATTTTATTGTTTTAGTTCTAAACATATTATTTAGATTGTTATTAAATGATTCTCACAATGAATGTTATAAAGTTTAAATTTCATTCGTTACTCCAGAGGGCTACCACATACTTGAGATTAAATCAGTAAATCTGTCATTAAGCGGACTTTTTTGATTATAATATCACGGATACTCCTTGGTAATGAATTGTTCAGGTCCAATTTTACTAATTGGGTAAAATCAAATAAGATAATTGTAAAAACAATCATAAAATCACCATGACATGTGGGTTGGCATGTAAAGCCTACACAGTACATTTAACAGTCCTGTTAACAGATTGTGTCGTCTTTATAATATTATTGTGAATGTGGACGAGTCGGTTGATGTTTTTACCGACTCTCTACTTACTTTTTGTAGAGGCATTTTGAACACCCTAAAAGGACAAAACCTTTAAATCCTGATGGTGTTCATATGTATGTTGTATCTTGTTCGTATTATTAAGTATATTGTATTTTCTTATCGTATAATGTCTCAAGTTCCCATTTAATTGTCTTATGTGTAAACCTAGTTGTGCTATCTCATAAGTTTATTGTTTTAAATGTATTTAGCACATAAGATGTCTGGGGACAGAAATAAATAAATAAATACATGTTGGTGTGCCGTGGCCGAGCTTGGGATAACGCGAACGTAATCATGACAAGGCAAGTTTGACCAATGGCTAATGTTTACAAAAACGTGATGCCCACACGTTGGGCACTGTCACTCGACACTACTCGACTCGTCACAATACGACGACTTAGAAGTTATTGCGAATAGTCGCTGACAAAAAAAAATTAATCTTCGTACATCTAAGCAGAATACGATATTCCACCCGTATCACCTTGATGCCTGTCGTTCCACCACTGCGCGTTTCGTAAGGCATTTCTTACCACGCACCACCACGTTATGGAACCAGCTGGTACCACGGTATTTCCGAACCATTACGACTTAGGGTCTTTCAAGAAAAAAGTGTACAAATCCCTAAAAGGCCGGCTGCACACTCACGAGCTCCCAGCCACATGAGTGTCCATGGGCGGCGACTTCACCTTCATGGTGGGCCTCCTGCTCCTTTGCCCCCTCTTCTATACAAAAAAACAGTTTATATTTAATGAGCGTCTATAATTCTTATCGAGTGTATACAGAGTGAGTGAATTATTTTATAACCTAAGTATGTAGGTACTTATTTGTTTATGTTGTAGCTTGCTAACTGGAGGCAAACGAGCAGGCGGATCACTTCGAGTGATGTGCCAACTGCCCATCAGCAACTTATTGTCAAGAGTGGTGAAAATATCAAAATTTGGATTTTTTTTAGTATATTTTCATGTGTTGCTTTACGGGTGTGTACTAAGCCTTAATAACAAAACAATGCATTCCGATTTAAGATTAATGTGGGGAAGTACATAATATGTTTGAAATTGTATTTTACGCCACCCGATTACCCACTGTTAGAGGATAAATTTTGGAATTTTGGATTATTTTAAATCCAGCTGACGTGTGATATATAAATATTTTAAACTAAAGATATTTATTTATTATTTATTTATTTAACACTTTATCGCACTTAAACACTAGAAGCAAATGACATTAACAGATGTTAGAACATATAAGAGCAACGGGCGGCCTTATCGCTAATAAGCGATCTCTTCCAGACAACCCATACGATAAAAGAATACTTAAAATATAATAAGACAGGTGCAAAGGGTGCGAAGTATACAAAATAATAATAATAATAATACAGAAACAAAACACAACATACATTAAAATAAGAAAAACCGAAAAATATGCTAATTTAAATCTAGAATTGTAAATAATTATATTGAAGACAAGAAATGCTTACGAAGAAGTGATTTATAAGATGATATTCATATGTCTATCTTTTATGGTTGACTCACAATAACACGTGTTACTCCCGATAGCTTAGCAGTGCAAAGCTTTCTTATTATATTTGTCTACTCTTACGTTTATAACACTCCCTCCACAGTCATCCCTTACTTAAAAAAGTTAACACTATTAACTATTTCATAAAAAGATTAATTAAAATCGATAAAGTAACACCAAAGTTATAAATACGCTAATAATAAGCCATAGCGCGTGAATACAATGAAGGATAACTTTATGATTATTGGTGAATTTATCAGTAAATTAATATGTTACATATAGTAAGACTATCTTATGTAATGTATATTAATACCTTTAAATGATATGATATTTTGTGAAATAAATTCATTAAAGCCTATTTTGAAAATTATTTATGCTTACGAAGAAGTGATTTATAAGATGATAGTGACGAGGCTGATCGAATAGGATCGGGAAGTGAGTTCCAAAGCTTTATAGCGGACACTGTGAAGGAGTTTCCGTAAAAGGAGGAGTGGTGGGGTGGAATTTCGAGGAAGATAATCAATGTTAACTGAATAATGTTTATGATTGTCTTCAAATATCACTCTTCGGTCACCGGTTTTGACATTCTCTCCCTTAAAATTGTAAGGATGCTATTTGGATGAGATCGAAAGAGTTTCTTATTATTTAAAAAGAGATTCTCTTCATCTCCACAACCCTGTGGTGGCAGTAAATAGACGCGGCAAGACCTATTAGATTTAGTTTATCTATATAAAATTGTCAACCACTCCATCAACACTGAACTCCTCCACAGAATTCCTTTTCACTGCAGCACACGCACGAGACTTAATCTTACTTTTTACACGCCCACGTTTCGTCTATGCAAATCAGTTAACAGATTGTGTCGACTCGAATACTATTATAAGTATTGTGAATGTGTACGAGTCGGTTGATGTTTTTGCCGAGAGAGGCAAAGAGGCATTTTAAACACCACAAAACATGTATTATTATGTATATTGTATAATGTCTCAAGTTCCCATATGTATACCTTGTTTTATTATTCTTCTAGTTTTCCGCCCGCGGCTTTGCCCACGTGTACTTCCAATTACGTCTTACAGCTGATTGCGAACGGCATGTACTATCCCATAAGTCAGAATTCTCTCTCAGTGAAGGTTTCTGACTTACGGGATAGTACACGCCGTTATAAAAAATGCGAGTATGAAAAATGTTTGTGTTAAGTTTTGTTAAAATACGTCGAGTAGGTTTTGTTTTTATAACGGATACCCAGACAGACAGACAGACAAACAAAAAAATTACTGATTGCAGTTTTGGCATGACTATCGATCCTTAATCAAATCTTGATAATTATTTTGAAAATATATTTCATGTACAGAATTGACTTCTCTACAGATTTTTTATATGTATAGATTAACAAAGGAGTGACGACAATAAAAGAAACTTGAAACCAACAGATAATAACACAATAAAGAAGAGAAAAGTAAGTTTTTTTTATCTATACTAATATTAAGACAGTAAAAATCGAAAATCTGTACATTAAATATGTTTCCAAAAAACTGAAAGGAGGCAATTAAAGAAGAGTCATAGAAACCAAAAAAACAATTTTTGGAATTCTTGTCTGTCTATCTGTCTGGTACGTTATAACTTCAAAACTACTGAACGGTAGTTTCTGAATCCAACGGTTTTCACAGTTGGATTACATATAATTGGGAGCGTTGTCAAAAGTTTATTTTGTCAAAATCGGTTAAGAGAAAAAGAAGTTAATAAGGTCAATTGAAAATTTACTTCAACCACTGCTTCAAAATTTTTAAACACTTATATTGATTGATTAGTTATATATTGTTAAATATGTTCTAATATAAGTTAATAATAATATTAAAACTTATGAGAGGTAACAAAAATAACAAATAACGCAGTGCGCGCGGGCGCGGTTGAAGTGTTGAACAATGTGCTCGATAGATGGCGTTGATAAAATTCGTCATCAACCTAGATTTATTTTATTTTTTATTTCACAAGCTTATCAAAAACAGTTTACACAATAAAATAGATTAAAAAAAAAGCCAAAATAAGGTTAAAATATAGAACCGGAAATAGAATCCAAGATCAGAAAAAAGAATAACAAAAAAAAACACGAACATAAAAGAATAAATAAAAATATATATACACATGAACAAGTGGAACTATGTGTAGTACTAACATTTTAGTGTGTGAGTGTGTATCAGTGTGTGCAATTGTGTTGCTGTGTGAGTGAGTATGCGAGGTTGAGTCTTAGTTTTTTTTTAAAGAACTTCTACTTAGGCCAAATATATCCATCGCGGTATTAAGATGCTCCATTGTGTAATGACTACCATGCAGTTCAAACTTTCATTAACGTTTTACCCTATGATTATTTGAGTGAATACTACCTATACAAACAAGTAAAAGGAAACGAGTGAAGAGACGTTTATCGTTTGTCCGCATCCATTTTTCCACCTACGTCCTTAACGTTAATGAGGTTTACCTTTTATTATTTGGTCAAGCTAATAAGTAATAACATCACAAGTACGTATAACTTTGTAAGAATTTTCTTTCAACTCTTAATCGCTGAGGAATTTTACCTTCCATCATCAGCTCATCCACATAAGAAGTATGTGGATGAGCTGATGATGGATGACTATCAGAATTCCCCGAATC
Source organism: Leptophobia aripa (assembly GCA_951799465.1). Classification (NCBI taxonomy): domain Eukaryota; kingdom Metazoa; phylum Arthropoda; class Insecta; order Lepidoptera; family Pieridae; genus Leptophobia; species Leptophobia aripa. The sequence continues at coordinate 4,444,709 of OX637283.1, forward strand.
ATCCCATCCTGTAAAGCTACATCATCCCTGAGTAACACAGGCTATATACTTAGTCTTGCCATAAATATTGTTATAAAGAAAAGCACGATTTTTTTTTTATACGTAACATTTATTCCTTTCATAGTGAGTTAGTTTAATACATCAATATATAACTATTAAAAATATACAATGTTTATTCGAAGTGGTCTCCATTGGCTGCAATACAGTCTTTTAAACGTTGAGGCCAGTTATCAATAGCAGCACGAACTCTTTCTAGAGGAAAATTCTTCACTGCCAACCGAATGGATCGTTTTAGGGACTCCAAATTATCATGGCGTTTAGAGCAAGCCTTACTCTCTAAAACTGACCATAAATCATAATCCAATGGATTTAGGTCAGGACTTGACGACGGCCAGTTTTCAGTGCTGATAAAGTCCGGAACGTTAGTTTTCAACCAAGATTGGGTGGATCGAGCTCTATGACC